>PVHT020000193.1:3987118-4105601 GCA_004024745.2 Catagonus wagneri
TTTTTTTTTTTTTTTTAAGAAAAATGACCCACCTGTATTAAAACCCTGTGGGGTGTCAGAGAGATCTTTCAGCACTCATCCATATTCAAATCGAGAATAGGGCTTTATGATGAAAATGCCCCCACCTAAATGCTCTTTCCATCGGACAAAGCTCTAGTGTGAGAATTAATATTATTATTATTATTATTATTATTTAAATATTTTACAGCCATGTGACGAAGTAATCTTTGCTTGGATCTCACCCTCTCTCTCTTCTCTTCATGAGAACGCACAGAATTCTTAATCCCTGATTAACAAAGCGGTCAGGTCGTCTTCTAATTTTAAAAGACAGGTCTTGAAATGGTTGTAGTTTGGTGTGGGTTCTGTGTCTCCATCTCTTTCTTTAATGAACCGCTCAGAGTGGTGTTGATCCGAGACTTAGGTATGGTTCGGTTTCTAAATAATTTATCAGACTGTTAGGGGAGAGGAACGCCTCACACATTTTTTACGCAGAGGAGAAAGAACACTTTTAATCTCTCAGAGCAAATATTTTGCCACTTTTCCTCCAATTGTCCGTGCTAGATCCCTTAGAAAAGATGCGAGGCTGATGAATAATGCATGGCTAATTTCTCTTTTGTGTCTACAGGTGGCGGTGTAGAAGCCAAGCCCGGAGCTGCCAGAAATGCTTTCCGAAAAAGAAGAGTGAATCCACCGGAGTAAGCCAACCTGGGATCGGGGGGGAAAAAAAACCAAAAACAAAAAAAACCACAGGTATGTAGAACAATTAATCCACCTATATGGCTTTATGATAATTGCATTCCACTCTCTTGACATTTATATAGGCCTTTCTGAAGTGAAATGTATTTTGAGGGATTCTCAAAGGAGAAAACCAGTGGATTCTATTTCAATGTATTTAAATAAAAAGACTGCATGTCTTTCTACTGCATGACTTTTTAATGCTTTAAAAGAAAGGCACCGTGTTTCCATCCGGACGGCGGGGCTTTGCCTCGAACCGGTTGTTGCTTGATACTTGCTTTTAAAAACATTTTTCCCGAATCTGTGTAAAAACGGTTCTGCAGAATTTAACTGGGGGGGACACTGTTAGCAAAGTCACCCTGTTGAGCCAACATAATAAGAGCTGCTTTTTTACCACCATGGTGTCTCACTGGTGACCTGACGTCTCACTTATCAGAATACTGATGCGTTTGGCAGCTTCTTTTAAACCATTGCTTCTGTTTGTAATCATCTTGTCATTTTTCTCTTCCTACCTTGCTGCTTTTCCAAGCCCGACATACAAGAGGTACCTTCATAATTTACCTGCTTGACTCAACTAATGATGGGTTTAACGTGGAAAAAAAAGGACAGTTGGGTTCTCAAGTTCAGAAAGTTTTTCATTGTGACACAATTCAAAAGAACTTGCCTTTGGTCGTCATTAAAATAGAAAGTTTGGCATATTAAGGTCCCTTTTCGGCAATGGGGTGTATTTTAAATGATAGAAGAGGCCGGGGTGGGGGAGAGGGAGTTCACCATTGAGGATTTTTTTTCTTTTAGTTTGTGGACCGCAGCTGATGGTGCTTTCACAGGGAACCTAAAGTTATTATTATGTTGGCTGTTAAAGTGGACAAGACTTTCTCTTTCCTCAGGGGGTGTACGCGTTCATACAACGCGGGAATGTGGAGATAGCTTGTGCTGTTTGACATTCAGCCTTTACAGCTGAGGAGGAGCTTGTCTGACTCCTGCCAATGAGGGTATGAAACAAAGTCAGATGCTATTCTTGAAACTTTAAAAAGGTCAAATCAGACCCTTCCCAGTAGAAGGCAAATTGGGAGCTCTGACTCAGAAAAAATAAACTAAAGGCTAAAGGGTTGTTTACTGGTAAGATCCCGTGAGTGTGGAGTGGCTTCGGGAAGCCTTCATTATCTGACTCGGTAAACTGGGGAGTAACTAATAATCGCCCCACGTGGTGAAGAGGAATCGAGTCTAATCTTCTAAGGCAGAAAAGAGCAAAGTTGAGGAGTTCCCATAGTGGCTCAGCGGTTAACGCACCCAAGTAGCATCCATGAGGGTGCGGGTTTGATCCCTGGCCTCGCTCAGTGAGTTAAGGATCCAGCGTTGCCCTGAGCTGTGGTGTCGGTTACAGAAGTGGCTTGGATCCCGCGTTGCTGTGGCTGGGGTGTAGGCCCGGGGCTACAGCTCTGATTGGACCCCTAGCCTGGGAACTTCCATATGCAGCAGGTGTGGCCCTAAAAAGACAAAAAAAAAAAAAAAATGAAAAGGGCAAAGTTGAGATTTTATTCCATTTTGGAATTACACCATTCTCATTAGGGAGACATCCACTGCCATAGAGATATTTTATTTTTGAGGTATACATGCAATAAAGTGTGTCAAATGCATGAAAGTGTGCTGCTCAGTGAATTTTTACATGTATATATACACACGCACGGGACCACTACCAGGTCACGGTATAGAGCATTTCCCACACCCTAGAAGATTTCTTCCTTTTTCTCCTTTTGGTCAGTTTTCATCCCACTTCCAGCCTGAAGGTAACCACATTATGATTTTGTTTTCCTATGTGGTTTTTGCATTTGTTTTAATTTTAATTTTTTTCACATGTGATTTAAAAAAAAAAAAAATCCATCCACCGGTTTTGTCTGCTGTTCATCTCCATATAAATAGAATCATATAGAAGAGACTTGTGTGGGTCTGTCTTCTTTCACGTGACATAATGTCTTTGTGATACATCCGTGTTAGTGTGTATATGAGTAGTTTGTTCTCCTCTGTTGTTGAGTAGGAATTCCATAGTATGGATATACCACAATTTCTTTATCCATTCTCCCATTGGATCTTTGGATTGTTTTCAGTGTGTGACTAATATGGATAAAGCAACTCTGAATGTTCTTGTTGATGATTTTTGGTGCACATGCTCACTCATTTCTTTTGAGCATATACCTAGGAGCGGAATTGTCAGGCCCCAGGGCAGGCTTTTATTTAGCTTGAGCAGGTCTTGCCAAAGGGGTTTCCAAGGTGGGTGTGCCCATTTAAACTCCACCATTAGTGTACAAGAGTGCCAGTGGCTCCATATTTTCACCGACACTTGGTCTCGTCGGTCTTTTGAATTTTAACTCTTTCTGTTGAGGGCATAGTGGCCTCTCCTTGTGGGTTTAAAAATTTTTTTAAATATAAAATTGGAGCAAAATATACATAAACATTAGTGGTATTAAGGACGTTTACGTTGCTGCGTAACCACTACCACTATCCATCTCCAAAACACTTTGCATCTTGCATAACTAACTCCCCATTCTCTCTTCTCCATCCCAGACAACCACTATTCTACTTTCTGTCTCGATAAATTTAACTGTTTTAAGTATCTCGTATGGGTAGAATCACGGAATATTTGTTCTTTTGTAACAATGTCCTTAAGATTCATCCATGTTGTAGCCTATGTCAGAATTTCCCTTTTTTACAGCTAAATAATATTCCATTGTGTGAATACACACCACATTTTATTGCTCCCATTGTCTGTTGGTAGACACTTGGGTTGCTGCTGCCTTTTGGCTATTGTGAATAATGCTGCTAAGAACATGAGTGTACAAACATTTCTTTGAGACCCTGCTTTGTTTTTTTGGGGGGCCGTATATACCCAGAAGTGGAATCACTGGATCATATGGTAATTCCATTTTAATTTTTTAAGAAACCACCATACTGTTTTCCACAGCTACTACCTGTTTTACCTTCCCAATAGTGTACAAGGGTTTCAGTTTCTCTCCACTCTTGCCAGCACCTGTTATTTTTTCTTTCTTTCTTTCTTTTTTTGATAGTAATAAGTGTGAGGTGGTCCTTATGGTCTTAATTTCTGCTTCCTGGTAAGTAATGTTGTTAAACGCCATTTCGTAGACTTACTGGCATTTGGATATCTTTGTGAAATTCCTGTTAAAATCTTTTGCCCAGTTTTGAATTGGACTCTGTTTCTTATTTCTTTGTTAAAGTTCTTTTATATTCTGCACACAAGTCCTTTGTCAAATATGTGTATATATATGTATGTGTGTGTGTGTGTGTATATATATACATATATATATATATACATATATATATATGTAAAATAGATATTTTCTCCCGGTCTGGCTTGCCTTTTCATTATCTTCAGTGGTCTCTTTTGATGATTTTTAATGAATCCAATTATCAGGTTTTTTTTTTTTCTTTCATGGCTGTTGCTTTTTGTGTTCTAGTTATGAAGTCTTTGCCTACTTTGGGGTTATTTTTAAAAACCTTCTTTTTAGTCCCGGAAAATATATAAAGACAATCTGTTTGGAAGATGCAATAAATGAACCAGAAGCAGATTTCAAAGAAGTACCCTAAGAATGAAAGTTAGCGATGTTCTTGGCTGCAGCAGGTGCCAGAAGAGGTTTGAGAAAAAAGTGTGTTTTTTAATAAAATACATGCACAGAGATGTTCTAACTCAAGTGGCTCCTGTTGCTGTCCCCCCCACCCACCCCCACCCACTGATTACAACCTTGGGGCCTCTCAAAAGCGGAAGGAACCCTAGGGAAGAACTGGTGGGTGACTTGGCTAGAGGGAAGAATGTGGCATAGTGGACGGCTTTCTATTTTTCCTTAATTCATAATCCTTCCTTTCTGAATGATCCTTCCCTACCTGTCTTCCATCCCCAAGGATGGTTGCTGCTGTCTGGTGCTACTTCTTTCCTTTGCCTCTGAAATATGAGTAGTCCAATTTGCACAAGTAACTTGGTCACCCTAGGGTGACCCATGATGTCTCTAGAACTCTTATCAACGAGGGTCCTCTACCCCGTGGGGGAGGGAAGATGGCTTGGGGTTATGACCAAGGCTTTTAGCTTCCTGGGACTGAACACTTGGGAAGAAGAGGAGAGTTCTTAGATGCAAAGCCGGCTCTTGGAAATGTTACAGCGGAAGGAGGAGGGCGGGCGCACATGAGGCAAGTATCTGGTGGTACCTGTGACCTGCAGAAGACACCTGAGAATCAGGTAGGGCTCAGCTGCTGTCTCAAATTCAAATCTCTTTTTAATAAATTCTTTTTCTTTTTTATGGTCACACCCATGGCATATGGAAGTTCCCAGGCTTGGGGCAGCTGCGACCTGCACTGCAGCTGCGGCAATGCCGGATCCTTTAACCCACCGCCCTGGCCCAGGATCAAACTCGTGCCTCTGCAGTAACCCAAGCTGCTGCACTAGGATTCTTTCTTTCTTCCCTTTTTTTTTTTAAGGGCCGCCCCTACGGCATATGGAGGTTCCCAGGCTAGGGGTCCAGTCGGAGCTGTAGTTGCCAGCCACAGCCACAGCCACAGCAACGCGGGATCCGAGCCTCATCTGCCCACGACAGTGTTGTAATCCTTAATCCACTGAGTGAGGCCAGGGATCGAATCTGCACCCTTATGGTTCCTAGTCGGATTCATTTCTGCTGTGCCACGTCAGGAACTCCTGCACTCGGATTCTTAACCCACTGTGCCACAGCGGGAACTCCCACAGGTGCCTTTCTGAAACATGTGTGTTCTTCCTTTCCAGTCTGCGCTTTCACTTTTATGCCTTCATTAATATATTTGCTATTAATCTAGGATCTCAAAGTAGAAATCCTGGCATCATCCCAGATCTTCCCACTCGACTTCTCTCACCCTCGCAGGCCATATTTAGTTGGTTGTCAAGGCTGCTGGGTCCTTCTGTCTCTGAAACCTCTTTCAAAGGCATCTTCTCCTCCCTGAATCTGTTGCCTCTCAGATCCTGGTCCCCACGAGGATTGTAATAATAGCCTCCCAACCGAGCTCCCGGATTCTTAATCTTGCCTCTAATCCCCCACTTGTCATCAGCTTTCTTTTCCTAAAACACAGATTTAATCCTGTCCTTTCCTACTTAAAAATGATTTGTAGCTCTCCACTCCCACAGGAGACATCCAAAGCCTGTAGCATGATTTATAGCGTGACGCCCTTCATTATTTGCCTTCAACCTGCTTTTCCTGCTCTGTCATCTGCCATTTCCTCCCCACGCTCCATCTGTCTTAAACTCTTTTCCATTCCTAGAACTTTCCTTGAGCTCTTTCCTGCATCTTGTGCTTTCGCGCATGCTGTTTCTTCTACTTCAGATGTCCGCTCCTGTCTGCTGTTGACTTCCTGGTTTTTCCTTAAAAAAAAAAAAAAAAAATCAGTCCAAGGAGTTCCACCTGTGGCACTGTGGGTTAAGGATCTGGTTCATCTCCGTGGCACTGCAGGTTAGATCTCCAGCCTGGCGCATGGGGTTAAGGATCTGGCTGCAGTTGTGGCTCAGATTCGCTCCCTGGCTTGGGAACTTACATAGGTGGTGAGTGTGGCCAAAAAAGAAAAAAAAAAGCTTAAATGTGACCTGTTTGAGTGAGCCTTCCTATCCTTAAGGAGACCTTGTTATTCAGACTCCTCTCTGTATAGTTGGAGGAACGACTCCCTAATTGCAGGCACTATCGCGTATTAATCTTTGCACCCCCAGAGCGCCACCTCAAATAGAGAAAGCATTTAACAAATGTTCCCTGAATGAGTAATACACAAAGAATCCATTCCTGACTCTATCAGTTAGCTTTGGCCGCTTCACAAACCACCGCAGTATTGGTTTGGTGAATGGTTTGAAACAATCAACAAGTAGTTTGCCCTTGATTCTGTGGGTCGGCCGTGTGGGCAGGTCTCCGCTGGGCAGTTCTTTGGATCCGGGCACGTTGTCTTGCCGGCTGGGTTGGAACCTGGCTCTTCCAGGGTAGCCTCAACTCCTGCCTGCCTGTTTCCTAATCTTCTTTTTGTTTTTTTGTCTTTTTGCCTTTTCTAGGGCCGCACCCGCGGCATATGGAGGTTCCCAGGCTAGGGGTCTAACAGGAGCTGTAGCTGCCGGCCTTCGCCACAGCCACAGCAACGCGGAATCCGAGCCGCGTCTGCGACCTACACCACAGCTCACGGCAACGCCGGATCCTTAACCCACTGAGCAAGACCAGGGATCGAACACACAGCCTCGTAGTTCCTAGTCGGATTCGTTAACCGCAGTGCCACGACGGGAACTCCAATTTTCTAATCTTTACCCAGGCTAGCGTGCGGGCTTGCCAGCAGCCTGGGCGGGAGGGTTCTAAGAGAGAGCGCAGAGGCCTGCAAGGCCTCTTGAGGCCTAGGCTTGCAAGTGGCACGGGTCACTTCCTCTGAGCTCTGTTGGCTGAAACAAGTCACCAAGCGAGGCCCTGATTCAGGAGGTGGCAAGATAAGAGTCCGCCTTCCCTTGAAGGGAAGAGCTCCAGTCCTGTCTCAAGGTGCACAGACAGAGGAGACCGATGGCAGCCATTTTTTCTCTCTTTTTTTTTTTTTACACTTCACCTCAGAGCAGGAATATGAGCTGAGACCGGGCTTGGGCTGGAGGGCTGGTTGCACTTAGAACACCAGCAGAGACAGCTGTTTGGACCCTAAGGAGCCGCATCTAACTTGCATCTAAGACGAGCCCAACAAGACGGCCCCGTGGTTCCTGGCACCTCTACGGGCCCTCCCCTCAAGTCCTCCCTCCTTATCTTTTTATCCAAAGCATAATTAAGACATCCCCTGTTTGCTTTTGGCCTTGATGAGGTACCATGGGTGCTGTGGGAGGGGGAAGTTGCTCTTCAGCCCCGACGGGAGGAGAAATGGCTTTCCTCCTTCATTCCGGAAGCTCTGGGGAACCTTCTTGTTAACGGAGCACCCTTGAGTGTTTGCCATGGATTTGTCTCTAGCATCTGACGGAAGAGGCATTTTTGGAAAAGGAGAAACAATGTGAAAAGAGCTGACTGACGGGGGCTGTTCATCTGGGTTCTCCCTCACCCGTGTATGAACATCGAAGCTAACCTCCTACTGAGAAGCAGTAGTTGTTTACCCAGTCTTAATGTTTGCGTGCTTTTCCAAGCTGTTGCAAACTCTCCAGAGTGGAAACGTGAATTTAAGTGATTCAGATTTACAGCCTCTAAAAGGAGCCGTTTTCAGAACGAGTGCATTGGGGGGAAGCAGCGTTAGAGCAGTGCACAGGTAGGGGTGTCGCTGAAATAGACGTGAAGGGCGGATTATTAAAAATGTTGAGTAAAAGGTACATGAGGTGACCCTCATTTTTCAGAGATAAGAGAATGACAATGGGTAGGTTGGAGTTCCTCCAGCGCTTGGTTTTAGTACACAGTTGTATGCTTTAGGAGAACTGTTTGAAGTCTTTAAAGAAAACGGATGTTTTACCTCATTCAAGCTGATAGCTGCTAATCCCAGAGATCCAGATGGACTGTTAAGTGACCAAGAAGCCTAAAGAAATAGGAGGCACTTAAAGGGCCTTAGGATCCCCTATGACCTCTTTTTGACCTTGCCTGTGTTTTCTTCCTGCCTCGTGCTACTCCTGGATGGGCCATTGACACAGACAGAGGCGAGAAAAAGCCGCAACTCCAGTGATCCTTTGTCAAAATAACAGATGGGTGACTATTTCTGGGTGAGAATAGAACTTTCGCTTTGGTTAAAAAAAACATCTTCTGGAAGTTGTCTCTTAGGGCAGGCTTATCTTTTCATTTTTCAGAGAACAAAAGATTTTAGTGCCTGTCTCAGTATACCCTATTTATACATCAGATTCTCATTGGATCTCTGTATTGCATTGGCTGTATATGTAAAATGGCAACATACATTGGAGTGGCCGCAGTTCCAGAGTTTTAGAAGATCACGACAAGGTTGAGTTAGAAAATCAATATTGTTATCTGTTACTTTATCAGATCAGGGCATTGGCATTAGGGTACTCATGGAGATAGCATTTACAGGTTACTCAAGCTTTGTTTTCCTGAAAGAGCTAGTTTGAGATTACAGACAATAGTGTGAAATATTTTAGATCTTATATTCGGATATGTTGCATAATGTGCATTTTCCTTCCTCCCGTGTGTTTACTGATGTATATGTAAATGCATAGTCTGTATGTACAATACTTTGTGGCCAGAAGAATACTGCTATTCTGGTTCCCAGTAGGGTTCTAAATAGCTGTGGGGCTGGGCACATTATTCTTATTGCTCTGGGCTTCAGTTTTGTCACCTCTAACAAAAGGGTTGGATTGTTTATCTTTAAGGTCCTGTCTTATTCTGACACTAAATCAGTCTTAATACTGTGGTTGTGTTTTTCCCCGCCCTGGTTTTAGTAAATTCTATCATAAAACTCTGATTGAGATTAAATTTTTCTTTTTTTTGGCCATGCCTGCGGCATGTGGAAGTTCAGCCCACACAGCGAATCTGTGCCACGACAGTGGCCTGGGCCACAGCAGGTGATGCCAGGTCCTTAACCCACTGAGCCACCAGGAAACTCCTGGGATTAAATTTTTTTGATTTCAGAAAATGTAGAATTACATTATTATAAGGTTAATGAAATGAGACCAGTGGCTAGGAGGAAACCAGGAGCCAAGGATCCATTGTAGTATATTCAAATGTATGTTATTGTGGAATTTTCCTGTGTTTGGTCAAGAGCAGAATGACTCCAATCCTACTAAAGAGGGTAAACTTCATTGTTGAGTAGGTTGCCTGCCCTCACACCGTCTTCTTTATCATAATCTCTTTAAGAATAGGAATGCTGGAGTTGCCCTTGTGGCTCAGCGATAATGAACCTGACTAGCATCTATGAGGACTCAGGTTCAATTCCTGGCCTTGCTTACTGGGTTAAGGATCTGGCGTTCCCATGAGCTGTGGTGTAGGTTGCAGATGCAGGTCTGATTCAACCCCTAGCCTGGGAACTCCAATATGCTGTGGGTGCAGCCCTAAAAAGATGGGAAAGAGAAAAGAATAGGAATGCTAAGTTGTATTGGACTATTTGGGGCCTGGTACAGGACTTCCTCAGTGCCTGTCAGATTTTTGACAGGCACTAAGCATTCATTTGACATTCACACATTCAGGTGTGATTTTCCTTGTATTCATCTTGCTTTGGTCTGCTGATTTTCTTGAATTTGAAGGCTAATGTCTTTCATCAGTATTGGAAAATTCCCAGCCATTGTCTCTTCAGATATTGCTTCTGTCCTTACTTCCCCCTGGCTCTCCAGTTACATGGTCAGGAGGCCTTTCATGTTTCTTATGATCTGTTCTTTTTCATTCTTTTCCCTTTTCTTTCTTTCTTTTTTTCCCCATTTTTGGCTGCCCTGTGGCATATGGGGCTCCTGGGCGAGGAATCAGGTCCCAGCTACAGCCTTGACCTAAGCTGAAGCTTCAGCAGTGCTGGATCCTTAACCCACTGTGCCAGGCCAGGGATTGAACCCAAGTCCCAGCACTCCCAAGATGCTGCCAATCCCATTGTGTCACAGCAGGAGCTCCTCACCTTTTCTATTTGAGTTTTAATGTGGATGTTTTCTATTAACCTTTATCTTGCATTAACCTTTAAGTTGACTAATCCTGTTTTGCTATGTCTAGTCTGGTATTGAACCCATCCAATGAGTTAATATCAGACATTGTATTTTTATTTTCAGATACTTTATTTTTCGATGATGTCCATTTGTTGTTTTATATAGATTCTAGTTTCTTTTGAAATTCATCTTGTCACCATTTCCTTTTTTTTTGCTTATTTTTTTAAAAATCAGTTAGTTTAAAGGTCTTTTCTGCTGAATCAATAATCTGGATCATCTGTGAGCCTGCATCTATTGTCTTTTTTATCTCTTGAAGGTTGGTTACATTTTTCTGGCAGCTTTTCTCTTATGCCAGACACAGAGTGTGAAAGAATCTAGTTCTAGATTACATCTTCCTCCAGAGAGGATTTCCGTATTTTCCTCTTTTTTTTTTTTTGTCTTTTTAGGGCCACACCCATGGCATGGAGGTTCCCAGGCTAGGGGTCTAACAGGAGCTGTAGCCACCGGCCTACACCACAGCCACTGCAACGCGGGATCTGAGCTGCGTCTGCGACCTACACCACAGCTCATGGCAACACTGGATCCTCAACCCACTGAGCGAGGCCAGGGATTGAACCTGCAACCTCATGGTTCCTAGTCAGATTTGTTTCTGCTGCACCACAATGGGAACTCCCTCTTCTGTTAAGTAGAGTGAGCAGCTGATCACCTTCGTTCCATCAGGATGTGAGCTAAGTCAAGGCCAGGGTGCAGCCCAGTTATGGGTGTCCATGCTCCTCAGGCATGGCTCTCCTGGGCATTTGGTTGAAACCTTAGATGATCTTTGTTTTCTTAGCCCTGAAAAACCATGGGAGATTAAATTTTCCCCTTTTGCGAGTCTTGGGCTTAGTCTCCTGTCCCCTTCATTTCAAGTTCTTGCAACTATCTTTTTTTTTTTTTTTTTTGGCTACAGCCGCAGCAAGTGGAAGTTCCCTGGGCCAAGGATCAGACCCACACCACAGCAGTGACCTGAGCCACTGTGGTGACAACACTAGATCCTTAAGCCACTGCACCACCAGGGAACTCCCTTGCAACTGTCTTGGGGAGAAGCCTGGTTAGGTATTTGAGGCTAAACTCCTACTTTAGTAAAAACTTCATCTCTGAAACACTGTGAAACTGGAGACTTCCTTCTGCCTAATATCTCAGCCTCCCTCTCGCAGCTCCAGAACTGAACACATGGGAATTTTTTCCTGTCTGTCACATTAGCCTTTTCACGTTCATCAAAAAGCTCTGCGGGTTTCTTTTCCTCAGTAGAAATCCTCTCTCTTGCTACATCTTGTCAATATGAGCCTAGAGTACTCAAGTGCCCTGGGAAGATCGGAGATTATTTGCTCACCTCAGAAGGGGCCGTCTGGGAGTTCCCGTCGTGGCTCAGTGAAAATGAATCTGACTAGCCTCCGTGAGGATGCAGGTTCGATCCCTGGCCTCGCTCAGTGGGTTAAGGATCCGGCGTTGCCCTGAGCTGTGGTGTAGGTCGCAGATGCGGCTTGGATTCTGTGTTGCTGTGGCTGTGGTGTAGGCCGGCGGCTACAGCTCTGAAGGAAGGGCTCCTCTTTTTGATATTCTTGTTCTTGGGTCCTTTATAGACTAGTGGAAGATTCAAACTTTTTCCCCTCCCTGCATAAGACCTATGAAATGGGATCTGCAGTTTCATAAGCCATCATTTTTGCATCCTCATCTGTTTTTCTCCTGGAGTCTTTCATTTAAACAGTAAACATTTTTCAGCTTCGTGATAAAAAAACATTTTGGTAGTAAAAGCACCTGCTGACTCATTACAATATTTCCAAAGGAGGAAGGTTGGGAATACTTAGACAGTATGGTCCTCTTCAAAATATTTTCATTGCATTTTTTCCCCATTTTTTTTTCCATTTTCATTTATCTGGAAAAAATTTTTTTGTTGGGGGAAGATGGGAATGGAGGCAGTTTCAGTCAGTTGAAAAGTCTTTCAGATGGATTCCTTGTTGGCTACATTGACTTCTATTTTGTACTAAAATGAAACGTGACTGTCATTACCAACCCTCCCATTTGGGAGAAAGAAGACTTCGCTCCGAAGAATTTGAGGACCATTAATAGGCAGCAGCCTTATGGCTTGCACATAGAAAAAGGAGAGAAGGAGCCCCTTGGATTATTTAAGTTGGAACCATTTCATTGTTAAGGAGCGATTCCATTGCTTAGAAGCTGGCTAAACCCCGGCCAATGCTGATTGCTCTAGGGCCAGCGGGAGCCTTGAGTCCTTATGTCCTGCTCCGCTTCCCACAAGTCACTTGTCCCAGGAGAGACCTGTTTTCTCATCCTGAGAAAGGAGAACATTGAAATAGTGAAATCCTAGTCCCCTCCTTCTCTATTCCTTTTGGATTCCGATCATTTCATCACTTAGAAATTAAGATTGCCCTTGCCAGGAGTTCCCGTCGTGGCGCCATGGAAACTAATGCAATTAGCATCCATGAGGATGTGGGTTCGATCCCCGGCCTCCCTCAATGGGTTAAGGATCTGGCGTTGCCATGAGCTGTAGTGTAGGTCCCAGACTTGGTTCAGATCTGGCGTTGCTGTGGCTGTGGCGTAGGCCGGTGGCTACAGCTCCGATTCGACCCCTAGCCTGGGAACCTCCATATGCCGCAAGTGCGGCCCTAAAAAAGCAAAAAAAAAAAAAAAGGATCATCCATACCTTTCAATAAAAGGTACTACCGGGATCAATTTAAAAGAATAAAACTATGCAAATTTTCTTTGGACTCCTGAATTTTCTGTGTGTGTGTGACACCACATGCGGTGTGTCACCCTCTAAGACACGATTAAAAAAATAGTATTTCTGAACCCGGGGACTTGGTTCAAATACCTGGTTTGTCATTCGTCTGTGTTGGGGCCTCAGGCACCTCATCAATATCTGTAAGCCTCAGTTTTCTCACCTGGAAAATGGATGGAGTAGAACAGCAGCTGTACCTGTTACTGGGTTGTTGTGTAACTACGATGGTTCCTGTGCGAAGGCTCTTTGCAAAGAGCTGTAAAAACCACAATTACCATTAGGACTGTAATGACATAGCCCTTGCCAGCAGTAACCATCTGTTTGTTTGTGGCTGTCACTATCAAAAGTGAGAATGTGAAAACAGCCCAGGGGCATTTAAATTATATACACCTTGACTTTTGTTCCCATTTCATTTTTTTTCCGGGGGGGGGGAGGGGTAGGTAAACTAACATGTGTTTAAGATCTAAGCTCTTTCTTTGAAACCATTGAAATGTAGAGCTGGACAGGACAGCGGGATTATTTTAGTAAATCCCCCTGTAAAGATGCAGTGTAGGACGTTTAACTGACTGACTTAAGCTTCAAGGTAAAACCACAACTAAGACCAGTAAGTGTTCTCTATTTAAACCCTGATTTGTTCAATGACGGCCACAATTTTGGTCAAGGACCAAAGTAACAAAAGAGATTTCTTTTGCATTCAAATATTGGGATTTTCCGTTTTCCTTCTCCCTCAACTCCTGACATCTTTTTTTTTTTTGTGCTTTTTAGAGCTTCACCTGTGGCATATGGAGGTTCCCAGGCTAGGGGTCACGTCCGTGACCTGCACCACAGCTCACGGCAACGCCGGATCCTTAACCCACTGAGCGAGGCCAGGGATCGAACCTGCGTCCTCATGGATGCCAGTCAGATTTGTTTCCACTGAGCCACGATAGGAACTCCCTTGAATTTTTTCAAGTGATGTTCTTCTGCCCTGGAATTCAGCAGCAACCTGTAGTTGCCTACCCACCCTTCCTCCATCTGTGCTCGACAGCCAGTTGGGGGGGCTGTTTCCTCGCACTCTTGACAGGCCATTCTGAGCCTTCGTGCCTTCAGCCCCTTGCTTCTCTTTTCTTCTTCCATAAACATTCACCCCAAATGCCTTCCTCAGTGAAGCCTTCATCCGCACCCTCAGCCGCAGCTCTGCAAGACTTTGGAAGTCCTTTCAGCAGCCCCGATTTTCCATCTTCGTGGGATTCCATTTTTGTCCCCCTCCAAGTCCATGAATACTCCCTGGGCAGGGACTGTGGGGCACTGGTCTCTAATTAGACTTGAAGAAATGAAGGAGAGCATTCATTCATTGATGCTTCCTATAGATAAAGGCCTTGCTGATTTAAGAGGCTGAACGTTGAACAGCCGCTGGGAATGTCACCATCCAACATCAGGAGAGAGAGATTCGTGTTGTGTTGTGTTGGCGGAATCTGTGCTGTCAGCCGGTTGATCTGATATTGAATTCTTTTACACAGAGTAGCACAGTGTGCTACGTAGAATTATGGCCCTCCAAAGATGTCTGTGTCCTAGTCCCTGGACCCTGTGACCACGCGAAATGGCAAAGGGGAATTTAAGGTTGCAGATGAAATTCAAGGTTGGGCAGCTGACTTGAAAATAGAGAGATGATTCTGGACTATCTGGGTGGGCCCAGTGCAATCACAAGGGTCCTTAAAAGTGGTGCATACCATGGCATGTCCTTAGAGCCAAGTTCACGGACTGCTGAGGGTCTCAAATTGTCTTGAATTTTATCTCTGGTTAATGCGTCACTGGTAAATTCCTTTCTATAACAGATAAAATTATATCAGTTTTCTGTGATATTAGCTGTAGTGAAAGAAAGGTACTTTGATAAAATGCTGGTATGAATCAGGTGCTTTATATTTATTACCAGAGCGAATGTGCTAAATAATCCAAGAAGTAGATATTATGAAGTCCTTTTATGGGTGAGGAAGCAGACACAGCGTGGTTAACTGAACACAAGGTTGCGCTGCTGGTAACTAGAGACCCTGAGGTTTAATCGCACATAAAGAGAAAAAAAATTGTTTTTTTTTAAGAGAAAAATTCTGAGGTGTGACGTTTTCCCATTTGTGAGGCAGTCTCATGGGTTTATACTATTGGCATATTTTTAAAAAGCCTTGCCTTAAGCTTTGAAAGCTGAAGATGAATTTGAATTTTATCGAAGCAGTACGACACTGTAACAGATGTAGAAAATAGTGGACGACACTTAACCCTTAAGTCCAACAAAAGCTTGACGATGTCCTGGTATATTTCCTTTCAGCCCTTTTATTCCTGTGCACGTCTGTGTCGCCGTTTCCCACAGCTGTGATCACAGCCACATTTTACTTTTTTTCCTTGGACATCCTGTAGTTGTTCATATCATATGTCTTTATTATTTTTGATAGACAGTAGGTTGTTTCCAGTTCTGATTAAAAGTAATGCTGAAAGAACAGTTAAGATCTGGGTCAGGCTGTTCTCTTGACAGACAGCCAGGAACACATCCCAACCACGCGACACAGTTAAAACCTCTGCTTGGGGAGTTCCCGCTGCGGCACCGTGGGTTAAAAATCCGACTGCAAAGGACTTGGATGGCTGAGGAGGCACCGGTTCGATCCCTGGCCCTGCTCAGTGGGTTAAAGGTTCTGGCCAGGCCAGGCTACCACTCCGGATTTAGTCCTTGGCCTGGGAACTCCCATATGCTGCGGCTGCGGCCATAAACATAAGTAAATGAAGGAATAAATAAATAAGTAAATAAATTAAACCTCTGCTTGGAGGTGCTTGGCATCCTATCCGCTCCCTGTTTCCATTGGGCAAAGTGTGTCACAAGGCCGAACCCAAAGTCACCGGAGAGGGTGCCTATAACTTTTCCCCCTTTGATGATCCACGGGGAAAATGACGTATTGAAAGCACCCTGCACTTTGCCTGCCATGTCATAAGTAGGCTGCTGGCCAATGATAGTTTCCTTTAGAAATGTAATTTTTGCCCTGGTACTGAATGTGCTATTTTTATGCCCCTGTTTGGATGGATCTTGGCTTTCTTGGGTTTTAACCAAGAAATCGTGGATTTTCTAGTCATTAAAGAAAAGATAGGCCTAATGAGTGGATCATTTGACTTCAATCCCTTACAAAGGTGCATAGTCACCTGAGAGCGCCTTTACAGTTTTTGGCCCCTAGGAATTCCCAAAGCAGGGGCATCAACATTTCCCAGGAGGTTATGTATCCTTTGTTACTTACAGGATAGTCCAGGGGCCTTCAGCATCCCCATCACCTGGGGGCTTGTTAGAAGTGCAGCATCTTGGGCCCCTCCCGCAGACCTATTGGATCAGATTCTGCATTTCAACAACACCCCCAGGTGATTTGTAAGCACGTTAAGATCTGAAGAGCACTGATATAGGCGGTTCTTAGAAATGCTGTTTTTTTTTTTTTTTAAAGAAAGCATTTTCTTTTTGAATTATTCTTTCTTTGCCTTTCATTTGGCCCTAAAGACTAAATCAGTAACGAAAAAGAAATGAGTGTATATAGTATTTAAAATAGGCCCAGTTACGACAGTATTTAGAATAATTTTTTTTCAAATTCTAAGAAATACATTATTTTACCTAGAATGTTGACTCTTGCTTACCAGCTATTGGGCCAGGGCATTTTGTTTGGCTTATTGGAATTTCAGAAGGTTTACTTAGATTTTAGGAGATCAAACTCAAACAGTATTACAAGTAAGCCAACATGTAACATTTAGAGTCTTTGGAATGAAAGGATGGTTCTTGAACCAAAGAATGTTTTGTGCTCGGTGTTGCTGTTCTTTGATAGTCATCTTGTTCTTTAATTTCCTTATGTGTAGATTCGAGTCAGTTCTATGTCAGAGGGCATAACTGCCTGGAGGGGGGAGCATGTGGACACTGAAGGAAGTTGTGTTTAAAAATCCTTTCCAGGAGTTCCTCTTGTGGCCCAGCGGTTAATGAACCCAACTAGGAACCATGAGGTTGCGGGTTTGATCCCTGGCCTCGCTCGGTTAAGGTTCTGGCGTTGCCGGGAGCTGTGGTGTAGGTCGCAGACATGGCTCAGATTCCGCTTTGGTGTGGCTGTGGTGTAGGCCAGCAGCTACAGCTCCGATTGGACCCCTAGCCTGGGAACCTCCATATGCCACGGGTGCGGCCCCCAAAAGACAAAAAGACAAAAAAAAAAAGTCCCCCCCAAAAACTCCTTTCCAAACTCAGATGCCCAGCCAGTGTGTAAGGCCTGGTTTTAGGGCAAATCTGGACCTGTTTTTTCTGTAAAGTTTTATTGGAATTCAACCACATCCATTCATTGACTTAATTGTCTATGGCTGGTGGCACCATACAATGGCAGCAGACTGACACCTGCAAGCTTCAACTATTTACTGTGTAGCCATTTACAGAAGCAAATTGGTCAGCCCCTGGCATCAACAATGAAAGATGGCTTTTTGCATGTGTATGAAATTCTTGACAAAGGTGTCTGAAGGATCTTGATTTTTTTTTTTTTAAATCAAAAGAGGAGTCAATCTGAATTTAATAGGTTTTCCTTTTTCTTTCATTTGTCAGAATTATGTTGGTGTGAGGGCCCTGACCACGGGTTAAATTCACTTTGCCACTTTGGGGACCTATTTTAAGTCTTTCAGGCGACCCTTTTCAAAGTACTGAAGACAGTGCTCTGGTCAGATACTGACTTTACTACACAAATGTGGTAGTTCACCTGTGTGCTTTTTTTTTTTTTTTTTTTTTTTTTTTTTTTTTTATCTATTTCGTGGATGTCATGGAGCCCCAGTGACTATTTTCCCTCCAAACCGACCCATCTTAAGCTCTTCCTTCCTTGTGGTGGCCCCTTGTGGTGGGCTGTGGACCGTCCCCTAATGACCTCCTACCCAGCTTAGTCATTGAGGAAAGTGAATCAGCCATGGGGTGACTCATTGCAAACCCCGCTCAGGGTAAGGAACCCCATCATGCACCTAAGAGGTCATGAATCATTGGACTGGGACAACCTGCTGGTGGATACAATTGGGAAAAAAAAAAATCCCCTATTCTGATTCCAAACCCCCTTTCCTCCCACCATAAATGGGCTTGAGGTAAACATTTAAAAAAAGAATGAAGACATTAGTCATGAGGGCTTTTTTAAGGATTTAGTCTTAATTTACATTTTTTTCATTTTTAAAGTGTTATTGAAGTATAGTTGATTTACAGTGTTGTCATAATGTCTGCTGGGCAACAAAGTGATTCAGTTATACATAGACACATGTCCATTCTCTTTCAGATTGTTTTCCCACATAGGTGATCACAGAATATTGGGTAGAGTTCCCTGTGCTATGCAGCAGGGCCCCGTTGGCCAGTTAATTTACATTTTAGTTCAATATCTTTCATACTTTGTTCTGTATGGTTGTATGTATAGATATGTTTTAAAAATAATATATGCGGAGTTCCAATTGTGGCTCAGCAGAAACGAACCTGACTCACATCCATGAGGACGCAGGTTCCATCCCTGGCCTCGCTCAGTAGGTTAAGGATCTGGTGTTGCCGTGAGCTGTGGTGTAGGTCCCAGACGTGGCTTGGATCCTGCGTTTCTGTGGCTGTGGTGTAGACTGGCAGGTGTAGCTCTGACTAGACCCCTAGCCTGGGAACCGCCATATGCTGCAGGTGCGGCCCTAAAAAGATGAAAAAGACAAAAAAAATTAAATAAAAATAAAAATAATACACCTATATGCATCTGTGTATGTATCCACATGTTCGTGTGTGCATGCATGTGTATAACAAATTTTCATTTCTGGTAAGCCTTGTTGCTAAAGAATTGAAGAGAAGAGGCTGTGATTATACAAGCTTTTCCCGTATCTGGACCCCCTGTCTGACTGAGATGAATTTTCCTCAGGTAGGTGTTAATCCATCACTTACTGATTAATCAACAAACAGAACATTTATGCAAAGAATCGCGTCCATTGTCTTACTTTGCACTTATTTCTAGATAAAATATGTTGACAGAGCACAGCAGTCCACCAATATTCCTTTGATTCAAATAGCTACCAGAGTAACTGCTAAATTCTTATCTAAATACTAGACTGTCCTCAAAATCCTGCAAACAATTCTACCACTTATTTACAACTGTTGTCAGGAGAGAAAATGCCTACGTACTAAACAATGAATTGTTGAGCCACGCATGCTGAGAATTAACGTCTTTAGCGCCAAAATACGGTAATAATGAGCAAAATTATGAACCAGATTATTATGCTGTAGTTTTCACTAGTCCACCCCGATGAAGATAGAGATGTGTTACTTTACTCCTAAGAATTGACAGATCTGGGATAGATTCAGCACAAATGGCTCTTTAGAGACGTTTGAAACTGTGGTGTTCAGCTAAATGTCTCCATAGTTTAAAGATATATTCATCCCTGAATGTTGCCAAGGATTCGAGTGCTCTGAGCAGCTTGCTGCAGAGATTTGTGTGGTTGCTATGTGCAAAAGCCCGAGAATAAGCAAGTGGGAAATAATATCAGGGTGGGTAGATATTTCTATAGTAACGACTTCTTTTCTATAGGAGAAATTCGGAAGAGAAAACAAGACTCCCTAGAACTTGGGTAGGAAATATCTTTTGCACAAAATGGGAAAGGCACGGAAAGAAAAGCCATGCTTTTGATCCCACCCTTTTTTTTTTATTAAGAATTCTTTATGATCTGGAATAATTTAAACTATTCACATGTTGAGTGACTTTCTAATGCCCTGTTTGGTTTGGATAAAATCACCAGACAAGGTGCAAAGCCCTGAAAGCAGTGTCATTCCATTTTCCATTTGTTTTTCTTAGCGTGGCAAGACCAAAATATGCCCTTCATGTGAAATATATTGTTCCAGATTGAAGATAATTTTATGTCCTTTTTAATTCTATTCTATCAAATAACCCTCTTGATCATGAAATTCTTTAAGTACAACCTGGACCACTTGAGTTGCCACTTGACTTTTCTTTTAGTTTTTAGTAGGATAGAAAAATACCCACATAATTATTAAAACCAATATATATATATTTTTTTTTTGCCTCACCCACGGCATCCAGAAATTCTGCGGCCAGGGATTGAATCTGTGCCACAGCAGTGGCAGTGCTGGATCTTCAATGCACCAGGAACTCCTAAAGCCGTTTTTTTTAAGTTATCAATGAAGTTTATTTCTCTTCACTTCTAAAGATATTTTTTGATAAAGAGGTACCGACAGTTAGTTTCTTTGCCATCTTTTACTGTGGTGGTATCACCCCTAGCTTCACATCAGAAACATCTGGAGAAGCTTTCACAAAATATAAATGCCTGTGCTTCACCTTGAATTTCTGATTTGACTGATTTGAGATGGGCCATGGGTGACTCTGTGTGTGTGTGTGTGTGTGTGTGTGTGTGTGTGTGTGTGTGTTAAACTACCCATGAAATTATAACGTGCAGCCAGGCTTAAGAATTACTGTTCTAGGAGTTCACGTTGTGGCTCAGTGGATTCAGAACCTGACATAGTGTCCGTGAGGATGCAGGTTCGATCCCTGGCCTCGCTTCGTGGGTTAAGGGTTCAGTGTTGCTGCAAGCTGCGGTGTAGTAGGTCGCAGATGCAGCTTGGATCCTGCATTGCTGTGGCTATGGCTGTGTAGACTGGCAGCTGCAGCTCTAATTTGACCCTTAGCCCGGGAACTTCCATATGCTGCAGGGGTGGCCTTAAAAAAGAAAGAAAAAAAAAGATTACTATTCTAGACCCTTGACACATTATACTGATAACCTGTAAAATGATGTAAGTTTAGGTAGATGCAGCAGTTTATGACCAGAGTGGTGGGCTCGGAGCTCCCTCCAACTCTGGGTTTCTAGGATTTTAATCCATATATCACAGGAGATGTCTCATTCATGACTCTATTAGCCAACTTGTTTGAGACACTTAGCAAGAAGACACCTTTGTGAGGAAGAGGGCCTAATGTGGTGCGGTGGGATGGCTGAGTTAGAGGCAACTTCTTTCAGCAGAAGGATGGTCGCACCGTTCTGCAGTGAAGACTTCCCAGAAAACAATCCCACGAGCCAGGATTTGTAAGCAGACCGGCTTGTCTCTTAGATGCATTCTTTTTCCATCTTACCACACTGTTTCTTGCATGTTGAGTTGGATCTTCCATGGCCTCTGTTGCTCATGCTATGGATGTGTATTTGAGAGGACGAGAGAGCTCGTGCTGCCATAGTGAATACCTGTGTGTTTGAACACGTTTGGACTGATGTGAATGAATGATGGTTATTGATGGATGACATACACCTCCTTAATGTTTTCAGCCTGCGAAGGTTATTAGTATTTTTATGTAAAAGTTACACTGTGGTCATCTAACATAGACACGGAAAGGGGGTTCATTTTTAAAATTTCTAATAGTGTACTTACAATGTTGTGTCAATTTCTGCTGTACAGCAAAGTGACCCAGTCATAAGACATTTTTTTCTCATACCGTCTTCCATCGTGTTCTATCCCAAGAGATTGGGTATAGTTCCCTGTGCTGTACAGTAGGGGCTCATTGCTTGAGACTCTCATACTAGGTGAGATAAGTCAGAGATATGATACTGCTTATCTGTGGAATCTAAAATATGGCACAAACGAACCTATCTACAAAACAGAAACAGACTCACTGACATAGAGGACAAAGGGGAGTTTGGCAAAGGGGTTCTTAATATTCATTTCAGAAGAGAACTATTGGAGTAGCCTACTCAAATCTTATTTATTAAGTGTGCTAAATGTAATTTATTGAGGGTTCTGCTGAACTTGTCATCTGATAATGATTGCAAGTGAGGTAGTTCCTGGTGGTCAATTTTTATTAACTGAATCGTTGGTAATGCCTTTGCTCAGAACTTTATATGACTGTAAACTTAGTAATAAAAATGGGAAAGTACCCACCTTCTAGTTATAGCAAAGATAATTACAAAAGCAATTTTCATTTGCTCGCCTACTCTTATGCGTCAAGACACTGTAGATATATTCTCTCTAATCCTTAGGAAATACGTGGAAATCTTACCCCCCAAAAAAACTTGCCCCAAACTGCACTGCTAGGAAGTGGTGGAGCTAAGACTGAAACCCAAGTCTTCTGACTCTAAAACTCATCCTTTTAGCTGTCCTACTGGGGAGATTATTTTTCTGTTAGTACTCAGTGTTAAGAAGATGATGACATTGCTCTAAATTTCTTAAGCGATCGTTCCAAATTGGTTGTCCTTTTGTCCTCAAGATGCATTCAGCATATGGATTCCACTTCTATCCTACCACCCTCTTTCGTAGCTGCTTTGGGCAACTCCCAGGCTTTAGGCAAATCACTTTCTTATTTTGCTTTTTAATTTTTTTACCTTAAATCTTTATCCCTAGATTATGTAGTTTTGCCAATTTTTGAGCATTATGGAAAAGGATTAATATAGTATCTACCGTTGCATCTGACTTTATTTGTTCAACATATTGTAATGTTGTTTTCTGCATAGTGATCTTACACATATTTTGTTAGAGTTAGTCCCATGTACTCGCTCTATTTTGGTGTTGTCAAAATGGTCTATTTTTCAAAATCTTATTTCTAACAATTGCCGATATTTAAAAATAAATTTTAGGAGTTCCTGTCGTGGCTCAATGGTTAACGAATCTGACTAGGAACCATGAGGTTGCAGGTTCGATCCCCGGCCTCGCTCAGTGGGTTAACGATCCGGTGTTGCCGTGAGCTGTGGTGTAGGTCACAGATGCGGCTCGGATCCCGCGTTGCTGTGGCTGTGGCGAAGGCCGGCAGCTACAGCTCCTTTTAGACCCCTAGCCTGGGAACCTTCATGTGCCACAGGTGCGGCCCTAGATAAGGCAAAAAGACAAAAAAAAAAATTGTATTTTTGAGCTTGGTTGTTATATTCAGCAACCTTGTTAAAACCCCTTAACATTGTAATAATAGTGATTCCTTTGATTTTTCTATGAGCACAATCTTCTCATCTGTAAATAATACCATTTTTCTTTCCTTTTAATCTTTCTTTCTTTTTCTTGCCTTATTGCTATGACCAAGATCTCTAGGCATGGTTGAGTAGAAGAGATGATGGACATGGACATCTTTTATCATTCCCCTTTCTAAAAAGGAGTGCTTTCGATGTTTTACCATTAAGTATTATGTTTATTATAGGCTTTTGTTATGTATCTCTTTTTTAGAATAATTGGGATTTTCCTTCTGTTCCTTAAGTTCTTTTTAAAAATCATCACCAGCTGTCCATCTTTCTACATCTATTGATAGGAAAATATGATTTTCCTCCTTTAATATATTAATGTCAATTATATTGACTTAAAAATTTATTTAAATTTGGAGTTCCTGTCGTGGCGCAGCAGAAATGAATCTGACTAGGAACCATGAAGTTGCGGGTTTGATCCCTGGCCTCTCTCAGTGGGTTAAGAATCCTGCGTTGCTGTGAGCTGTGGTGTAGGTTGCAGATGTGGCTCGGATCCCGCGTTGCTGTGACTGTGGCGTAGCCTGGAGCCTACAGCTTTGATTAGATCCCTAGCCTGGGAACCTCCATATGCCGCGGGTGTGGCCATAAAAGGACAAAAAGACAAAAAAAAATTTTTATTTAAATTTAATGTGGATTCCAGATTTAAATTCATTTTGATCGAGGTATATATCTTTTTTTAATAATGTGGATTTGGTGTATTAATATTTTCTTTAACGTTTTTGCATCTATGATCATGAATAAGATTGGTTTATAGTTTTCACTTGTATGGTTCTAGTTGTGTTTCTGCATTTGACTCAGTCTAAACTCCAAGCTGTGGAAAATGCCCGTTGCCCCTATTCTATGGCAGGGTTTGTATAATTTATCCTTAAAACTTTGTATAATGTGTTACTGCTTTCTGAAATTTTTGGTAGAACTTGCTGGTGAAGCCATCTGGGCATACAGTTTATTTTTTACTGTGGGAAGGTTTCCAATTACCATTTAGTTTCTTAAAGCACTGTTGAGGCTTTATATTTCTTGTAACTATTTTGAGAAGTTATATTTTTTGAGAAATTTTCCACCTTGTCCAGAATTCAAAACTTTTTGGAATCAAGTTGATCGAAATATGCTCCTTAATCATCTTTATTATCCGCAGTTACATCTTTCTGTTTTATTCGTCAGTCTTCATTAAACGTTAGGCATGTTTATTAACCTGCTCAAAAATGCCAACTTAGGCCTTTATCATCACTATTTAAGGCGTTTTTTCTGTTTCATTTCTGCTCTTATTAATAGTTCCTTCCTTGTGCTTTCTTTGGGTTTATTTTGCTCTTAATGTCTTGAGATATATACTTAGCTTTTTAATTTTCAGCTGTTCTTATTGACTCAGATTTCTATTTCTTATTCTAAGTAGCTTTTGTGCCATCCCACAAATTTAATATGTAGTAAATTTGTTACTCAGTTTAGAATCTTTTCCTGTTTGTCTTGTTATTTTCTTTGACCCATGGATTATTTAGGTAGGCTATTTAACTTTTAAACACATTGGGATGTTAATTCTGCTGGACAGCTATCATTTTTATTTCATTTAGTATAGTTTTGCTAGTGAGAGTTTTTTCAGTTTTTGTTAGTCTGTAGGTATCTTTCTTTTTTGAGGGATCCAGGCCACGTCAGTGACCTACACCACAGCTCACAGCAACGCTGGATCCTTAACCCACTGAGGCCAGGGATCAAGCCCGCATCGTCATGTATACTAGTTGGGTTCATTACTGCTGAGTCATGATGGGAACTCCTGAAAATATCTTTCTCACCTTCGTTGTTGATAAACACGTTCTCTGATTATAGAATTTTAGGTTGCATCTGTTCTATTCATATTGTTATTTCAGCACTCTAAAGTGTAGGTGTCATTCCATTGCCTTCAGACTTTAGTAATTTTGAGAGGAGCCGGGGTAAGGAGTCAGCTACCAGTCTTAACTATTGCCCCTTTGAATGTAATTTGCCTTTTTTCCTCTGGCTACTTGAAATTTTTATCTGCATCTTGAGTTTTCTGCATGCTTACTAGGATGTACTTAAGCATAGATTTCATTTCTCTTCTTTGGGGATATTAGGATTTCTTGACTCTGAGAATGATGCCTTTAGTAGATTTTGGAAGATTCTCAGCCATTATCTTTCCATATCGTTCTAGCCCTTTTTCTCATTCATACGTCTCCAGTGGTATATGTGTTAAAACATTCTTAGTGTATTCTTTGTAGGTCCTGTTTTAGTTATTACTGCACATAAACCACTCCCCCAAAATTAGTAGCTTAAAGCAGCAACTGTTTCTTTATTCCTCATGATTCTGTGGGTAGACTAGGGTTCAGTTCAGTTGGATGATTATTCTGCTGGTCTTTCTTAGGATCTGTCATGAGGCTGCAGTCAGAAGCCCCCTGGGACCTAAACATTGAAAATGCTTGGCTTATATGTCTGGTGCCCTTGATGGGGACAGTTTGGAAGTTGGTGTCAACAGGGATGACAAGTCATCTTAGTCCCAGAATTCTGTCTTCTACCGGCCTGTCTTCATGGACTCTCCATCTAGTCTCTCCACCAGGGCACTTGGGCTTCTTACATGCTGACTCAGGGCCCCCAAAAGGGCTTCCAGAAGTTGGAAGCTGCCAGGCTCTCTTAAGATGTAGCCTAGATGGGGATAGTTATCATTTCTGCTGTATTCCTTTAGTTAAAGTTAACCAAAGCTTCAGTTAGAGCTAACTCAGATTTGATGTGGGAAGGGACTATGTATAAGTTTATGAGTACTGGGAAGCATGGTTTATCATGGCCTGTCCTTGAGATTTGCTATCATATTGCTTATCTCTGTACGTTTGTCCTTAAACCTCTCTGTATTTCATTCCGAATACCGATTTCTCCCTGACTTATCTTTCAGTTCCCTAATTCTTTCTTTATCCATAGAGTTTCTCACTTTTTTAAAAAAATGTATTTTCAGGTCTAGAATTAATATTTTCTTCTTTTTCAAATCTATGTCATTAAAAAAGTTTCCAGTTTTCTACTGAAGTTTGTAAGTCTGGCTTTTAGCGCCTTGAATGTATTAAGTGTAGTCATTTTACAGTCCAGTTCTGACAGTTCTAAGATTTGGAGTCCTGTTTTTCTGTTTTCCCCTCTGTTGTATCTTGTTGGGCTCTCTTGAGCTTCTTCTGGCTCAGGATTTCCTCTCTTCTTGCATAAATGGTTATCTGTGATTGTGTCTGGATATCGTGTTTGAAAAGCTACGAGGTCTTAAGCTTTTAGAGAATTTTTCTTTGTTAGATGCCTGAAGGTAATAGCTTTCTGGAATCATCTTAATCTAGGTCATCTGAGCTACCCAGATGACTTGAAACTTGGCTGTAAGTCCATATGAGGGCTGATTACTTTCTGTTTATTTTTATTTTTTAATCCCAGAGGAAAATGACTTATTGGTGGGTCCTAGCTTCTGTTTTTTTCTCCCCCACAGCCATCAGAAATAACCTTCATCCTCTCATGTTCCTAGGGTATCAGCAAACATACCTTTGGCAAAAATAGCCCTATGTATATTCTCCCATCTACTTTCAGACATGGTAGCTCACTTGTTCCTAACCATCTTAATAGCACTTTGGTACTTTTTAAGATGTTTTCTTTGCTCAACTTCTTGAGTTATCTTCAGTGGGAGGGTTGGCCCCAATTATTTGGTCTATATCATCACTGAAAGTTGCCATAATTTTTAGTATTGGTTTGCCTTTCAGTCTTTATTCCTTAGGTTTCATGTGCATTTTTTATACACAAAGGTAATACATATTCATGCTAACCTTGGTGGACCAATAACTTGACATACTCCTAGTTCAAGCTCTGTTCTGGTCAGGGCTGGCTTCCTGTGTCTGGCCTCATCTTTAAACTGTTTCCCAATCGTAGACCCATAGACCAGCGTAGTGACTGTGTAAGCCACTGCGTTTCATTATGTGGCTCGCGTTCCTCCTGCAAATAATCTGTGGGAAGTTATTAAAAATGATCTAGTCCAATGACTGCATTTTTCATACAGGGAAACAGGGTGGGAATGGTTAAGCCTGTTGAATTTAAAGTTGTGACTTCATTTATTGCGGTGCAGTTACATGTGATATGATTACAGCATTACAATGTTATAGCTTGTTTGGAAACGAGGGGCTTATATCTTAGGAAAAATGATCTGGGTTGTGTGTAACAGCGCTCTAGGTGGCCTTTATTTACTTAGGCATATTAACTGAGCTTTACTTTTTTTCTCTATCAGCTTTCAAATTCTTAATAAGTTATCCATTTAGATTTGAAAGAGGAGAGGTTTCTTGCTATGAAACTAACCTTGTCATGTCGCTGGGAGAGATGAAATAAATGAAAACACATATCTCACTAGTGAGGTAATCATAATGGCAGCCCTCCTTGGGAAAAACTGCATCTCTCTCAAGCCTTCCTACCAATTGGCCAGCTCCAGAGATCTAAACCACCTATTTTGGCAGCATCCTTTTCTGGTGTTCAGGCAATGGATGGAATGTCTTATGGAGTTGACTTCAGGCTAGAATTACCTGGAAGCTCCACAGACCAGTAGGTAAAGTCAGTAGGGTTTTTTTTTTTTATTAGCCTTTTATAGATTGTTTCTTACTTATTACTCCAGATGTTTTCCATTTCAGCTTTACTAGAAGCATACCTAAGTTTTTTACTATTTTATTTTTTGTTACTGTTTTAATTTGCTGTTCGTCCCACTTCCTTCCCCTTTATTTTGATCATTATTATGACTTGCAGGGTTGATCTTTTAGTGGAGGTGGAGAGGGGACAAGAAAATCCTCAGGTGACCGTAATTCTCACTCTAACCTTTAGGAGCTTAGTTTATTTCTAGGAGCCTTGGGTTCTAAAATGAGGGGTGGACACTAGATGATTTTTATATTTGAGTCATATATTTCTAGAATAAGAAGACATCTGCTATGGACTAAATGTTTATGGCCCTACCCACCCAAATTCATATATTATCCTAACTCGTATTGTATTAGGAGGTGGAGTCTTTGGGAGGTAGATTAGGGTGGGGCCCTCATAAATGAGATTAGTGTCCTTATAAAAGAGACCCTAGGGAGCTCCCTTGCCTCCTTCTGCCAAGTGAGGTTGCAATGAGAAGATGGTTGTCAGTGAAGAAGAGGGCCCTTAGCAGACACCGAATCTGCTTGCACCATTATCTTAGACTTCCCGGTTTCCAGAACTGTGAGAAAATGAATGTTTGTTGTTTAGAAGCCATCTCATCAATGACATTTTTGTTGTAGCCGCCCAAATAGACTTAAGACAACATTCCAAGTGGCAACATTGCATACTCAATTGGGTAGGTGAGTATTTCTCACTTTAGCCGTCCAGGCTGAAGCTAGGCATTTGGGAGTCATCAGTGACACTTAAAAGATGGAGTTCTTGGAGTTCCCGTCATGGTGCAGCGGAAACGAATCCCACTAGGAACCATGAGGTTGCCGATTGGATCCCTGGCCTCACTTAAGGATCTAGCATTGCCTTGAGCTGTGGTGTAGCTTGCAGATATGGCTTGGATCTGGCATTGCAGAGGCTGTGGTGTAGACCGGCATCTGTAGCTCCAATTCGACCCCTAGCCTGGGAACGTCCATATGCCGCGAGTGTGACCCTAAAAAAAGATGGAACTCTAATGAGGGCATCAAGGGACAGAGCCAGCTGAACACTGAGCCCTGAGGCATCTTAGCATTGGTAGTAAGGGAGCATAGAAGGAACCAATAAAAGACTGAGCAGCTGTGGCCAGGAAGGCAGGAGAACCACGAAAACCAAGTGTCTTGGGAATCAAGTATGAAAAAGCGTTTCAAGAGGAAGAGAGTGTTTAGTTGTATCAAATGCCAGCGATGCCGATGGTTTGGGTAAGATATTGACTGAAGGTTTACCATTGGCTGTAGCAATGGGGGTGGTCATGGAAGACCTTGACAGGCACTGTTTTTTTGGTGAAGGGGTAGTGGGTGAGTTTATTGGAGTGCGTTTCAGAGAGTGCGGGGGAGGAGGAATTAGAGCTAGGGTGGCAACTTTCTGAAGGAGCATTGCTGTAAATGGCAACAGAGAAATGGGGCTGTAGCTGTGAGGGACAGGAGGTCAAGGTTCTCGTTTTGGTGTTTAAGGTGGGAGAAGCTGAGTAACTGTAATGCTGTTTATATGGGAAGAATGATCCTGTAGAGAGAGAAACATTTAGGAGGCAGGAAATAGTAGGGACAGTTGCAGAACTGACGTCTTTTTTTTTTTTTAAAGGAGTCTTCTTTTTCTTTTTCTTTTTTTCTTTTTTGCTTTTTAGGGCTGCGGCATGTGGAGGTTCCCAGGCTAGGGGTCTAACAGGAGCTGTAGCTGCCGGCCTACACCACAGCCACAGCAATACCAGATCTGAGCCGCATCTGCGACCTACACCACAGCTCACGGCAACGCCGGATCCTTAACCCGCTGAGCGAGGCCAGGGATCGAACCTGCAACCTCATGGTTCCTAGTCGGATTCGTTAACCGCTGCACCATAGCGGGAACTCCCGAGTCTTCTATTTAATTATTCTCTTGATAATAAGTTTTTATTGACGTATAGTCGATTTACAG
Source organism: Catagonus wagneri (assembly GCA_004024745.2). Lineage (NCBI taxonomy): Eukaryota > Metazoa > Chordata > Mammalia > Artiodactyla > Tayassuidae > Catagonus > Catagonus wagneri. The sequence continues at coordinate 4,016,737 of PVHT020000193.1, forward strand.
TATTGTGTTAATTTCTGCTGTATATCAAAGTGACTCATTTATCCATGTGTCTGCAGTCTTTTTTATATTCTTTGCCATTGTGGTTTAATCACAGGATCTTGAATAATAGAGTTCCCTGTGCTCTAGGGTAGGATCTTGTTGTTTATCCCACCGTGTATAATAGCTGACATCTGCTAACCCCCACCTCCCACTCCATCCCTCTCCCAGCCCCCTCACCCTTGGCAACCCTAAGGCTCAGAACTGATGTCTTTGAGGAGGCAAGAAGGATCTAGTACATGAGTGGGTTGGCCTTGTCTGGGAGTTCAGTATATTCATAGGAGAGAAGGTAGGGTATGTAGGCAAGTTGAAAGTCATTAGCGCTGATATCAAGTACGTTCTACTCTCTCCCTCCGGGACCCATGGTAAGATTGTACTTCCTGGCTCCTTGTGGCTTGGTGGGATCGTGTAACTGGTTGTGGACCAGCGAATTAGGTCGAATAACACATGTCACTTCTGTGCTCTTGCATTTGATTGTCAGTGTGAAAATCCTCAAAATTATTCCCCCACCCCCCACCCCGCCACAGTCACTGGTGGTGTTCCAGAAACTGGCTGGTTATCAACCTGCACCTCTGAGCAAGTACAGTCTAGAGCAGCATCCCTCGCTGATCATGATGGCCCTCTAGGGTCCTTTGTTGTTTTAAGTTGTTGCTATAGTATAAGCTAGCATATCTGCGTGATTGAGGCGTGGATGTAGATAGGACGGATGTGGTGGTGAAGGCTTATGGAAAGTCTGTTCGTGGAGTTCCCGTTGTGACTCAGAGGGTTAAGGACCCGACCTTGTCTCCATGAGAATGTGGGTTTGATCCCTGGCCTCACTCAGTGGGTTAAGGATCCAGCATTTCCGTGACCTGTAGTGTAGGTCACAGTTGCGGCTCAGATCTTGTATTGCTGTGGCTGTGGCTGTGGTGTAGGCTGGCACCTGTAACTCCGATTCGACCCCTAGCCTGGGAACCTCTATATACTTCGGGTGTGGCCCTAAAAAAAAAAAAAGTCTGTTACGATGCTACCTGGTATTTCAGTGCAGTAGGAAGCAGAGCCTGAGGATGGGTGAGGAGACATTGGAGATTTGAAGAGAGAGCAAAGGCAATGAAATTGTCATTTGGGAGACTGAGGGTAATTGGAACAGCAAATTGTATCATGATTATCAGACAACACTCAGGAAGGACCCACTTGAGGTCAGTGGTCATGAGTAAAGTGAGTGTTAGGGTGGGTGTGTTTTTCTTCCATCGCTGTTGACTGAGTGGGCACAGACATGGTATAGACAAAAAACTGGATCTAAGGAGGAATGGCCACCCTGGTGGCTCAGTAGGTTAAGGATCAGGAATTGTCATTGCTGTGGCTCAGGTCACTGCTGTGGCATGGGTTCGATCCCTACCCGGGAACTTTTGCAGGCAAAACAAAAAAATGTTTCTGAGGAAGTGTTAGGTCTTGCTAGGCAAGGATGACAAACAGAGAGTAGAAAGGAAATTGAAGATACATGCAAAAGAGTGATTACCCAGCATATTCGTTTAAGACTTTTAATCAGCCTTAGACATATTCTCAGGGTAGTTGACACTGAAGATCGAGAGACAGTCAAAGTCAAACTTGTGTCACGTAGAGGTTGGTCTAAAGTTTACAGAGCACTTTTGTAAATGGAAGAATATGAGAAAGGGCAGATAGTACAATGGAACTGACCATAAGACAGTTGAACTCATCTTCTGGGCGGGGAACGGTAAAGAAAAGGCCTCTTGTATGGCCGTGTTTACCCGTAACCGTGCCTCATGAAGTCCCTGCCATAAGTGGCTTCTTCCTTTTATTTTATTCTCTCCCTTTTTCTTTCTTTCCCCATGTCCTTCTCTTTAAAATACCTACACCATCAGAGTTCCCTGGTGGCCTAGTGGTTCAGGATCCAGCATTGTCAGTGTTGTGGCTTGGGTCACTGCTGTGGCTCAGGTTCGATCCCTGGCCCCAGCCTCCTGCATGCTGCGGGCTCAGCCAAAAAAAGTTCCCACATCATCGTCTGTGGCTTAATTAAGCTTGACCATGATACTCCTTGTCCTTTTGTTTTTGCTTCTTATTCCTATGTTTCATTCTGGGGTTAGGCAGGTTCGGAAGGAAGAGAGATGAGGAGGGTGGGTTACAGCAATTCAGAATTAGACCCAGGGGTTAGATCTGTAAGCTCAAATTACTCACCATTAGAAGTGTAAGTCATCCCCCTGAAAACCTGTGAATTCTCCAAGTTACAAGTGAGGAAACTGAAGCCTGAGGTTACTTATATTATTTACACAATGATGGAGAATTGTTATCACCTTCACTTCCCCCCCTTTTATTTATTTATTTAGTTTTGCTTTTTGGGGCCACACCCACGGCATATGGAGGTTCCCAGGCTAGGGCTCGAATCGGAGCTATAGCTGCCAGCTTACGCCCCAACCACAGCAATGCAGGATCCGAGCCACATCTGCGACCTACACCACAGCTCATGGCAGCGCTGGATCCTTAACCCACTGAGCGAGGCCAGGGATGGAACCCGCAACCTCATGGTTCCTAGTCGGATTCGTTTCCACTGCGCCACCATAGGAACTCCCCCGCACACTTTTTTTTTGATTCCTGCCTTTTCCCCCGCTGAAGAGAGGGTGTTAGCTATTAACGGTAGGGATTGTCCCTGTGCCTAATTCTTCCAGTTGGTTTTAAGTGCCTAGTTTGCCTCTGCCAGACCACTTAGATCAAAAATACTGTCCCAAGGGACACTCAATCAAAGTGTCCTTTTTCTCTATGCAGTTTCTAAATACAGATTCCAGTTCTAATCCTGGAACCGTTTATAAGGATGCCCTGTATTGTTGTCTGGTCACCAGAAAGCCAGAGAGGCCAGATAGTTCTAAGGGTCGTTAGATGTATTTCTTATGCTTCTTCAGACAGAGACAGGAGAGGGCTGGTTTGAGGAGGCCCTGCTGTCTGCTTAGGTGCTGAGTTTGAACCCTGGGCTGAAAGAATCCAGATGCCTCTTTTCATCACCACATGGACCACCCTGCCTGATTTGAGAGGGTCGGGGGAGAGGCTAACGGGGTGAGGGTGGGGCCGTGTGCACCATCAGGGAGAAGCCGTTCGTACACGTTGGTTGGTTGTGCTGCTGGTGCATCAGGCTGGGATCAGGAGCCTGCCCATGAAGCGGTAAGGAAGAGGTCTGGCCACTAGGAGAAGTCATCTCTGGCCTCCAGGAGCCCTCAGTACTCCTTTTTTTTGGTCATGTCCTTAGCATAGGGAAGTTCCCAGGCCAGGGACTAAACCTGCACCACAGCAGTGACAATGCCAGATCATTAACCCGCTGTGCCACTAGGGAACTCCCCCAGTGCTCCTTTTAGCACTTTCTTCCTGTTTCTCAAAGATTTTTTGTTTTGTTTTGTTCCGCCTTTTAATTTAGGGCCACACCCGCGGCATATGGAGGTTCCCAGGCTAGGGGTCGCATCGGAGCTGCAGCTGTCGGCCTATGCTGCAGCCACAGCCACGCGGGATCTGGGCTGCATCTGTGATCCACTCTGCAGTTTGCAGCCACACTGGATGCTTCACCCCCTGAGCGAGGCCAGGGATCGAACCCGCATCCTCACAGAGCCAACATCAGGTCTTCAACCCACTGAGCCACAACGGGAACTCCGTTCTCTTTGCTTTTGATCGCCGTTGCCTCTGGGGCACTGTGCCATATTGGTAACAGCGCCAACAGATGGGGCAGAAATAAGAAAAAAATCACGGCCCGCCTAAATGGGTTTCGGAAACAAGCTTCTACTGCTTAATAGACTGTAATTTGTGGCGCAGCATGCAAATCACATCAAAACTCTGCAAATAGATTTCCTGTCTTGTTCCTGATTTCACATACCTGAGTAATGCCTCTGGTGAAATCCAGAGCAGATTGTTCTTCTGAATCACAGATCCCAAAAGCCAAGGGAGCATGAGCGATTGGGAAATTCAGTTCTGCAATACCTGCTTTTTCATTCCCTTTCTACTACAAGGGGGATAATTTTGGCCATTCCAATCCATTCCCTTATGACGTCATTCTTATGGTGGAAAGTTGAAATCATGAGCTTTAGAAAAGTGGCTCGGATCCCATGTTGCTGTGGCTGTGGCATAGACCGGCAGCCAGAGCTCCGATTCGACCCCTCGCCTGGAAACTTGCATATGCTGAGAGTGCAGCCCTAAAAAAAGCAAAAAAAAAAAAAAAAGAAATGTGTCTCCTTGGAGTAACTTTTTTTTCCCGTCTTTTAGGGCCACACCACAGCACATGGAGGTTCCCAGGCTAGGGATCGAATCGGAATTACATCTGCCAGCTTACACCACAGCCACAGCAACGCAGGATCGGAGCCGCATCTGCAACCTACACCACAGCTCACGACGTTCCACTGAGCGAGGCCAGGGATCGATCCCACATCCTCATGGATCCTAGCTGGGTTGGTTAACCACTGAGCCATGACGTGAACACCTCCTTAGAGTAACTTTTATATTTCCGAGGAACAAACGATGGGTCAGTGTTTAGAATAAGGAGAGAATAACAGCAGATTTGCCAAAGGGGGAGCCAGTGCGGGACGTTTGTGCGGTCATGGTTGTGTGGTCATGGTCATGCTGTTCCTGACGCTGGTGCCCTCCATCTACCCATGAATTATTCATTTTGCTGCCTCTGTTATAATAGCTACAGTGTTTGGGCTCTAACACTGTCTTGTGATATACCCTTCTTTTGCTAAAAGGCTGCGTATCAGTGGCCTCATTTGACTTAGAAGCCAGTGCCGCATACCACGCATACCACTCGAGAAGAACGGCAGGATCCTTCCTGCTCTGAAAATGTCATGCATGCTTAAGATGACAAAAGATTGTCACAAGCCCTGGTTGCACGTGCTTTTTAATTATTCTTCTTACATCTTCCAAGCCATTCGATTTGAGAGTTTTCATCTTCAATCAGAAGAATCACTCAAGTATTTGCTTCGCTTTTTAATATCAAAATGTCGAATTGGAGATTTAAAGTGAAGGCAGTGTGTGTTTTTAAAAAAGTTGTGGTAAAGAATGCCTGACTTAAAATTTTTATTTTATTTATTTATTTATTCATTTATTTATTTATAGCTTTTTAGGGCCACATCTGCAGCATATGGAGGTTCCCAGGGTCAAATCGGGTCTGCAGCTGCTGGCCTAGGCCACAGCCACAGCAATGCTAGATCCTCACCACATCTGCGACCTACACCACAGCTCACAGCAATGCTGGATCCTTAGCCCACTGAGTGAGGCCAGGGACCGAACCTGCGTCCTTATGGATACTAGTCAGATTTGTTTCCACTGCACCACAATGGGAACTTCACCACTTTACCAGTTTTTAAACGTGCAGTACAACAGTGTGTTGACTGTGTTCAGAGTGTCATGCAGCAGATCCCCAGAACTTTTCTATCTTGCAAAACCTAAAGTCTGTACCCATTATACATCTCCCCTCACTCCATCCCCTACCCAGCCCCTGGCAACCATCCTTTTGCTTTCTGTTTCTGAGGGTTTGACCACACAGATACCTTGTATACATGGAATTAGGCAGCATTTGTCTTTTGGTGACTGGCTCATCTCACTTAGCAAATGTCCTCGAGGTTCATCCACGTGGTAACATCTGATGGGGATTTCCTTCTTTTTAAAGGCTGAATAATATTCCATCACACATGTATGTCACATTTTCTTTATCCACTTATCTGTGGAAGTAGTATCTTTTTGTAAAGTGTTCTTATGAAAGCTTCTCTTGGGAGTTTAAAGCAACGAAACCACAGAAGACACAGAAAAAGCAAATCGGAGTCTCGTGTGATAAGAAAGAGGATTGTGATAAGAAAGAGGTATTCAATGTAATATTTAATATGACTTTCATACTTGCAAAACTTGCAATTTCCTCAACTAGAATTCTAGTCTTTTAGGTTCCCACTCCTCTCAACACCACTCCCCTGATCACCGCCTCCCCCCAACAGCCCTCTTAGAATTATAGTCCCTCAGAGGGTCCCTTAAGGGACAGTGTGCCTGTGAGGCAGGACATTTGAACTGCTGGAGCCAGGGATCCTGTGGTCCCTCCTGTACTGACTAAATGCATGTGCTCAAGTGTGACCTGGAGATTGTGATAAATGGTGGCATTTTTCTCCGCAAGTTGTCTGTTTCATTCAAATGTCTAGAGATAAGGGGAAGGGGGCGGGGAGAGAAGGGAGCCCTTGCAGCCCAGGCGGAATGGATGACCTATGAGATCATTAGGGCTAGTAATGGCTTTTCTCACTGGGCTCTGTGGGACTTTTCTCACAGATGAGCTTCTTTGTGGATCCCAGCCCCAAACTCAGAGTTGAAGCAGAACTGGCTCAAGCAAAAAAAAAAAAAAAAAAAAAAAAAAAATCACATAAACAACACACTCTGTGGTCTGGCTTTAGTCTAAATGTGGCCAGAGGACAAAGTTTGACTTGGTTGAACACGTGGTTTGGGAGACTGACTCATAGGAGCGTTGCTTTCACTTTTTCTTGACTTTGGGTCTCCCTTTGAACAAAATGATGAGGCGGATGGGGAGGCCCAGTTTGGATAGTGGCTGGGGTCCCAGTCCTCACTGATGGCTGCTGCAGTGTCAGTAGTTTCCTGTCTGTGGCAAGTATGAGCTGCGAGAATGAGCCTTTTTCCCATCCCGGCCCTTTTATTATGCTTGGATCAGAGTGAGGGGCCTCAGAGGGTGGGACGATCCTTCTTTTTCTTTTCCCTGAAGGTAGCTGGGACCTGCCCACAGAGCCCATGGTTCTTCACTCTGCATCCTGGAAAAAAATGTCCTGGTCCCACCTGAGCTCAGAACTACAAGGATGCCTTAGCTTTTCTCTGTTCTTGGATTTCCTCCCAGGAAAGCCAGGCAGGGCGCTTGCCAGGTGGGTGAGGGGAGGAGAAAAGCTTAGGGAGATGCCCTGGAGAAACCTAAGGCACCTGGGGAGATGCTGGTACATTTGGACTGTGGCTCCCTGGAGACCCCAGACCCTCTGGCACTTTAGCGTTGGAGTCTCAGCAGGTGGGGCATGGGAATGGCTAAGGTCCAGGTGTGTGGTTGGTTCTGCAGCGGTGACAGCCGCTTCTGTCCTGCCTCCCAGGACAGCCTGCTGGGAAGCAGGGCACACCTCAGCATCAGCTGATTGTCACGCCTGAGTCAGGTGAGGACCTTGATAGCTCTGGTCCCCGCAGGGAGGGCTCAGCTTTAGGAGGCAGATGGAAGCCGGGGACTGTCTGCTTTGTGGATGCCAGTTTAGAGGCAAGAAGAAATACTTTAAAAGATCTTTAACAAGTCATGTTGCGTAGGTGTGTGGCTTCAAAAAAAATAAACTGACACGGTCTACTTGTTTTAACCCTTCCCTATTTTTTAGTAAAAATCTCCAAGTCGGAATTCCCATTGTGCCTCAGTATTAACCATCCTAGCTAGTATCCGTTAGGACACAGGTTCAATCCCTGGCCTCGCTCAGTGGGTTAAGGATCCCGCGTTGCTGTGAGCTGTGGTGTAGGTCGCAGACGTGGCTCGGATCCTGTGTTGCTGTGGCTCTGGCGAAGGCCGGCAGCTACAGCTCCGATTAGACCCCTAGCCTGGGAACCTCCATATGCCGCGGGTGCGGCCCTAAAAAGACAGCAAGGAAATCTCCAAGTGTATAGCAAAGCTAAAAGGAGTTTACAGTGCACACCTCTGTGCTTGCCGCCTAGCTGACTAGCACTTTAAGATGCGCCCTTTATCCAATAGCTAACCATCTAGTTGTTCATCTAATCATCCATTAACCCAGTTTGTTTCCTGATGCATTAAAAAAAAAACTCTCAAATGCATCTGTAGTTCAGTATTTCTTTTTCAATTTTCTTCTTTTGAGATAAAATTTACATACAATAAAACCTCCACCTCTTAGTGTAAAGTGCTGTCCTTTCTATCATTTTTGTCACATTTTACCAAGGCAAATTTTTTTTAGATTTTTATTTTTTCTGTTATAGTTGATTTACAGTGTTGGGTCAATTTCTGCTGTGCAGCAAAGTGACCCAGTCATACATATGTATACATACCTTCTTTTTCTCACATTATCCTCCATCATGTTCTGTCACAAGTGACTGGATATGGTTCCCTTTGCTGTACAGTAGGACCTCATTGCTTATCTGTTCTAAATGTAATGGTTTGCATCTACCAACCCCAAACTCCCAGTCCATCCCACACCCTCCCCATCAGCAACCCCAAGTCCATTCTCGATGTCCATGAGTTTGTTTTTGAAAGTAGTTGGGAGCAATACTGTATGACAGGAGTTCCCTTTGTGGCTCAGTGGTTAACGAATCCGACTAGGAACCATGAGGTTGCGGGTTAGATCCCTGGCCTTGCTCAGCGGGTTAAGGACCTGGCGTTGCCGTGAGCTGTGGTGTAGGCCGCAGACTCGGATCCCGCGTTGCTGTGGCTGTGGCATAGGCCGGTGGCTACAGCTCCTGTTAGACCCCTAGCCTGGGAACCTCCATATGCCGCGGGTGCGGCTCTACATAAAAGGCAAAAAGACAAAAAAAAAAAAAAGTGTGTGACAAGCCTATTGGAAAGATTACATTCAGTATAACACGGAGTTTGTTTCTTTAGGAAACACCCTGGCTCTCCTCTTAGTTCTCTTCCTCTCCCATCCCTGCCCTGCACACACTGGAGAGAGAGAGAAAAGTAAAGCAATTGATTGGCGAAGTTTCTTTTTTTTTTTTTAAGGATCCCCCAAAGTGAAGGGCTAGCCAGAAAGTGACTTCTAGCTTTTGCCATTTGTGTCTTGGTAACCACTTTCTTCCACTCTTTCCTTTTCTTAACGAAATTCAGTAAGAAACAGGCTAGTCACAATATTTCGTAACAAACAGAAACTCTTCCTCAGTTCACTATAGCTATTCTTGAAAGTCCAAATAGACTGTCCCATGGCAATTCATGATGGCGTGGGTCCATGTGGAATTAAAGGTCCCTATGAAGTGACAGGTTACTTTAATATTATGAGCATTTGTCATGCTTATTGGGAAAACTGGGAGATGCAGATGTTGCTTTGTGTTTATTACTGGTTCCCTGGGGAATCCTTACTTGCCATGTTTGTTTTACTTGCTTGTATATCACGGCGGCGCCAAGCTGCTCAAAGGATGGCCAGGAAACCCCGAACACAGGTAGGACAAGATTTCGTTCTGGGGTCCATGTGATATCCTGCCCTGAAAAGGGGGAAATGCAGGAGATTTGGATTTTGCAAATATTTCGTGTCTATGTCCAAATGTCAGGGGCTGTGGATTAGAGAGCGAGAGCCGTAACGATGAATTCTCTAGACGGTGGAGCATACTGGTGACTTGGGAAGAAAAGATGTAGGCATGTGATCGGTCAGGAAGGATGAGGATAGTGAGCGTGTAGCACAAGTTCAAGGAGCAGGCCGGGGCCGGCAGCTCCCGTGGTTAGAGAAGGTCTCTGGGAGGAGCGTCTGCTTTGAGGTGGCTGAGCGTGGACAGAGACAGGAAGGGGAGAGAGCTTTCGAGGTCTCTGAATTGCTCATGACAGAAGATGCTTTTTTTCTCAATGCAGCATGAACTGATGGCAGATTTGGGGAGGTCTTAGCAGATAAGGTTGAAAAGAGAAGCTGAAATGATTATATCAGGCCTTAATTGACAGATACATTTTATTTTTTTGCCTTTTTTTTTTCGCTTTTTAGGGCCACGCTCGAGGCATATGTAAGTTCCCAGGCTAGGGGTCGAATCGGATGTACAGCTGCCTGCCACACAGCCACAGCAATGCAGGATCCGAGCCGCATCTGCGACCTACACCACAGCTCACAGCAATGCCAGACCCTTACCCCACTGAGTGAGGCCAAGGACCGAACCCGTGTCCTCATGGTTACTAGTTGGATTCATTTTGCTGCACCGCAGCGGGAACTTCCATCAGATTCCTGATTTATTCTCCATTCCCCACCTGTGGTTAACAGAAATCCTTCTAGACCAAGGTCTTTTTGTCAAAAGAAAGAATGCTGTCCATTCGCCGGTTTATTGTGTGAATTCATAAAGAATTTGTGAAGAATTTATAAGAACTGATTATTGTGTTTTGATTACTGTATAACTGAATTTCCCATATTATTGCTATTAAACAATAATATGAGAAATACATTTTTCATCCTAAGGGTTCAACGTAGGTGTCACCTTTTCGCGAGAAGAAATGTGACTATGCACACCGTTCATTAAAGGGGCTACGGTCACTGTTCAAACCACGTATGAGCACAAAATGCCCAGCAGCATTTCTCGTGTCTGGTTACTCATCTTTTAAATGTTGCAAAATACCAAAGGGATAGGAAAACCAGAAAGGGCGGGGGGTAGTTGGTGGTTTAAAAAATATAGTGACTAACTAACTGACTAATACCAGTGAACTCATCATGAGTAACAATAGTGAATTTAGAAGGGATATAAGTAGAAGAAGTCCTATTTAAAGATTGCTATAATGCAAAAGGCAGCCAAACTGGTCACAAGTAAGGATTCCCTCTGGGAAATTTGGAAGTAGTTCGGTTCAGCCCTACAGTTCTATTTCTCCTTTCTGTAAAAGAGTCCTGTTACGGAAGTTAGATGGATTTCTTGCAAATATGGCTCCTTTTCCACTTGCTTCCTGGGGAGCAGATGAGCTTGCATGTGGTTTTGCATTGAAGAAATGCCACAAGTGTCCAGGGTTAATTAAGCAAGAACAACCATGGAGTCCAGAATATTTATTTGGTGGTGGTGTCTGTAAACTGGAAACACAAAAGCTTGAATTTCTTTTTTTTTCTTTTCTTTTTTTATGGTCACACCTGAGGCATATGAAGTTCCCAGGCCAGGGATCAAATCTGGGCTGTGTATGCAACCTGCATTGCAACTGTGGCCAAGCCAGATCTTTTAACCCACTGTGCCGGCCTGGGGATTGAACCTGCACCTCTGCAGCGACCTCAACTGCTGCTGTTGGATTCTTAAGTCACAGCGCTACAGCAGGAACTCCTAAATTTATTTTCTTGGTTTTTTTTTTTTTCCCCTGATCATGGTATAAAAGTATAAGACCTAACAAACCATCCTTTTCATAAACATAGATGCAGTCTTTTTTTGTTAGGAGGAAAGATGATAGACAGAACAAAACCACAGCTGACTAAAATGTGCCAAGGCAGGGGAGTCTGTGGTGGACTTTCCAATGATTTGAGTGTTAATCAGAACATGTTTTGCTTCCATTCTTGTTGAAAATATTTTTAAATGTTAATTTCTTTTCTTTGAAGCTCCTTTTCCCAATAGTACTTGACGCTAGGCCAGATAAGGGGAATTTGCTGTCTTTTTCTATCATAGCATCTGTCTTGGTAACAAAAATAATAATAATGATATTATAATGATTATTAAGTGGTCTCTTGTCCCCATTAGAATTAAACTCCCTAAGAACAAGGACACCATGGGGGTTAATATTGTAATACCTACACTCATCTAACCTCGTGTGTCTAGCATATAGCAGGCACTTATTATTCGATCAAAGAAATAAGATCATGAATCATACATTAAAGGTGGATTTATCTAGCTATGTCTTGAGGGTTATGATGTCATTTATGATTTTTTTTCTTGAACAGGATATCAAACTCAGCTATACCTAGGGCATGACTGGATAGTCAAATCTTAGCTAAAATCTTTAAATGAGCTTATTTTCCCATTTTTTTTTTCCGTTAAGCTTTGTTTCCTCTCATTTGAGATTTCCAGGGACTTGAGTGACTCTTAAATTTTATATTTTACATATAAAATCTATATAAAATGGAAATCTATTCTGCATATATACGGAAGATAGTCTCGTTCTAGTCATTTGAGTAAGGCTTTGGATAAATAAATAATTTTCCCCTTCTAGTATGATAAACAAATGAGAAAATTATCTCAAAGTGCATGAATTTGAATGGCATGAAGAAGAAAGAGAAAGCCTCAGGTTTCCTTGGCAAAGATATTATCTAATTAATTAAACGGAATATTTATTTAAATAAAGGTGAGTCCATAGGCAAGTTGATGAGCAGTTTTGCTTTTTTGAAAGAAGTTCAATGGTTTAGAAATAGTGAATTGAAATTTTTATTATAGCAGGTGTTATGAGGTCCCCTCGGTTGAATTTCTTCAACATGAAAAAGATATCAGTGCATTTAAAATTGGAGATAATTTGAGTAATTTTGTCTTAAATTTAACAGACCCATGTTTCAGACTTAGAAATGCTGAGAGCAGATTCACATAATACCATTCTTTCAAAACTGCTGGTAAATTTCAGTTTAGAGCCCCCAAAAAGCTATACTGTAAAATTTTGTGTTTTATTTAGGGAAAATTTCATCTAAATGTTTTGCATTCTTGATTGGAGCAAATTGTTTTTATTTTATTTATTTATTTATATTTTGGCTGCAGTGTTCTGTTCCCAGACCAGGGATTGAATCTGGGCCACAGTGGTGAAAGCACCGAATCCTAACCACTAGACCACCAGGGAACTCCCCATGAAGCAAATTATTTTTAAAGGGAAGAGCTGGAATTTCCTTGTGGTGCAGTGGGTTAAGGATCTGCCGTTGTCATTGTAGCAGCTCCAGCCAATGCTGTGACTTGGGTTCGATTCCTGGCTCGGGAACTTCTACGTGTTGCGCATGTGGCCAAAAATAAAAAAAAGAAAAGGAAAAGAAAAAATTTTTTTTCTTTTTAGGGCTGCACCCACGACATATGGAGGTTCCCAGGCTAGGGGTCGGATTAGAGCTACAGCTGCCAACCTACACCACAGCCACAGCAATGCCAGATCCGAGCCGCATCTGCAGTCTACACCACAGTCCATGGCAACACCAGATCCTTAACCCACTGAGCAAGACCAAGGATCGAACCCGCAACCTCATGGTTCCTAGTTGGATTGGTTTCTGATGTGCCACGACAGGAACTCTGAAAAAATCATTTTTAATATACAATTTGGTTATTGCACTCTGTCCTTGTAGGTTTTGTTAGTGTTTGAGAATGAGAAATGAATGGAGAGAGGGGGATTTATGTGGACAGACCTTTGCATGGCCCCTTAATCCAAGTGGAGGGGGTGTCTCCTGTTTTTCTGTCTTCTGGTTTTGGCGAGGGCCAGGTGTTACAAGTGTTGTCTCTTATGTAAAGTCACTGTTTCTAGAGCATTCTGAAGTGCTATAAACGCTTATTCTATAAAAACCCAGAGATTGATTGTTTTCCAATCTTATCTGGGTTTAGAACTTTGGAAATAGGTTAATAAACAGCATGACTCCGTTTCCATTTTGACATATAAGCACCCCCCCCAACTCCCACCCCGTGCACCATGGGTGTCGTCCTTTTTTAAAAAAAATTCACATTAGTGATGTTTGAAATATCTTTTCTAAAATGCAACTTCAGAAAAGAATGGAACTTGGTGTCTTGGGGTTTTTTTTTTTAGAGCTTCTCAGCAGAGAGCAGTGGCAAGCCGAGGAGAAGAGACAGCAGGAATGTTTTACAAGGAGGTCACTGAGCGGACCAGGAAACGCTGCAGATAAATAAGATCGGAGTGCAGAAGCCAAACCATACTGGAGCGGGTCGCCTCTGAGCTTTTTGGTTTGAACTTAAAAAGGAATCTTAGGTTTTTAGCTTTGACGTGAAGAAAGAACTCTAGCGTAGCTAGCCTCTCCTTTGGGCCCTAAAGATCAGTGAATTGCCGAGCAGCATCCGAGTCCTGAAAACAAAGTAGAAGGCAAATCTGTCCACTCCTTGTTCAGAGTTGCTCTCTGGATGTGATGGGCTTGTCAAGTGTGCGCGGAAGGTTGCGGAGCCTTTCATGTTGGTCCCAATGAAAGAGAATGGGTTGCCTGAGACTGTGTAGATGATACGGCCCAAAGTAAGGGCTGGAGAAATGTGTCGAATGACTGAAATCATAAACCGTATCTTACAATTCTGGAGTGATAATGATGCTGGCATCCCGAAAAGAGGTCTTTTAAGAAAAGAAAGCAAATATTGTCTTCTGCAGGGAATCAATGATAGAATCTCTTATACCAAGAGATGGTGCCCATTAGAGCTTATAAAATAAGCTCAAGAAACAGGTGATGGATGGTGGAGATGGGAAGAGAGGTCTCTGATCCCTGAAGAAAACAGGGTGCCATCTAGTGGAATGATGGCACTAGTGGAATCAAATCGAGTGTTTTGCACCGAACACTCTTTTAGAAGATGTAGTTTCTTTTTCTGGTTCCCACGGATATCACTTTTATTTTTAAAATTTATTTAGTTTTTGGCTGCGCCCATGGCATGCGGAAGTTCCCAGGCCAGGGATCAAACCCACACCACAGTAGTAACCCAGGCCGCTGCACTGACAACTCCACTTCCTTAACCTGCTGCACCACAAGGGACTCCTGACTTATTTATTTATTTATTTCTACTTTTATTTTTTTTTAAGGGCCACACCTGCAACATAATGGAGGTTCCCAGGCTAGGAGTTGAATCAGAGCTACAGCTGCCGGCCTACACGACAGCCACAGCCACGCCAGATCTGAGCACCGTCTGTGATCTACACCACAACTCACGGCAGTGCCGGATCCTTAACCCACTGAGCGAGGCCAGGGATTGAACCTGCAACCTCATGGATCCTAGTCAGGTTTGTTAACTGCAGAGCCTCGAAGGGAACTCCTTATTTTTTTTAATTGAAATATGGTTGATTTACAATATTGTGTCAGCTTCAATACTACAGCAAAGTGATTGTGTGTGTGTGTGTGTGTGTGTGTGTGTGTGTGTGTGTATAAAGTCTGAATATATAGTTATATATATATAAATAACCTGACTATATATATATATATATATAATTTTTTTCCTATGATAGGTTATTACAAGATCTCAAATATTGTACCTTGTATTATACAGTAAGTCCTTGTTGCTTAGGTTTTTAATAAAACAAGTAACTACTGTTTTTCTGTCACAAAGAAAACTTTTTAGTTTGAACTAATCTTTTTCTTCAGTCTTCCATGAACAGTTATCAAGACCGGGAAATGAACATTGGTACAAAACTTCTAACTAAACTTCAGGCTTTTATTCACATTTCACCAGTTTTTCCATTTATGTCCTTCTTCTGTTCCAGGATCCCATCCAGGATCCCACAGTGCTTTCAGTCATCACGTCTCCTTTATAAGTCACCAATCTGAGACCGTGCCTCCGTTCAGAGAATATTTATTAAAAATATTTTCTCCAGAGATTGTGGCTGTTGTAAAATACATCTGATTATATAGGAGATAGACAAAAGTTAAAAGTAAGAATTTTCATCTAGAAATATTTATCCTGCTCATACATTTCATAACCCCCCCTAAATTTTTTATTTATTTATTTTTGCTTTTTAGGGCCGCACCCGCGGCATATGGAGGTTCCCAGGCTAGGGGTCGAAACAGAGCTACAGCTGCCAGCCTACACCACAGCCACAGCAACTCAGGATCCGAGTCGCATCTGCGACCTACACCACAGCTCACGGCAACGCCAGATCCCTAATCCACTGAATGAGGCCAGGGATCGAACCCACAACCTCATGGTTCCTAGTTGGATTCGTTTCCACTGTGCCATGATGGGAACTCCACCCTCCCCCACCCCAAATCTTTTAAAATAGCTTTTTTGGTATTTGCAACATGCTTTGCAAGTTTTACTTGTTTTGAAAAGTATTGAGAGGCAGGAACTAATCTTTGGCAATTTTCTCATTTTGCTTAAAAAGGACGTTGAGCCATAGGGGACCTCAATATTTTGTCTTAATTGGAACAGCAGTCTCATGCACACTGGCAGGTAAAAAAAAGGGACGACAGATTACACAGCAATTGAAAAGTAAATCTCATTTCCCCAACAATTTTATTTTGACAGTAACAAGTTTTAAAGTGAAAGACAAATCTGAAATTATACTGTCTAATAAATCGTGTTTTATTCCTGAAACGTTGATACCTTAAATACTTTCAAATGCTCTCAAAATGTTTGTCACATTTAGATATCATATACATTTATCTCTTTTTTAAGTCATAGATTGAACTATTTCAAGAATTTGAAACTAACTTTTTACCGCTTTGTATATTGAAACAAATACTCCTATTACAAGTTATTTAAAAAAAATACAAGTAATTTTTTGATCCTAGAACATCAGGGTGTTTTTCTTGCCCCTAATGGATACAATGGCTTGAAGAAGAGTGATTCCATTTAGAATATGCTGTATATGAAAATGAGAATAGCAAATTGAGACTTATCTTACTGGTTTATAGCTTCGTTACCCAGAATATTGCCTTTTGCACCGTGTAAGCAGCCCCTTGAATATATGACTGAAGTGAACTCTGGTGTATCTGAAAGCAGCAGAAAGCGATTTCCGTAGAGGATATAATGTTTATAATGTTTTCCTTTGGTGCCGTTTCACAGTCACCTTTCCCAAATCAACTCCATTTTGGTGAACTTCATATAATGAAATGAAACTGCCTTCCAGACAAAGAGGAAATGATGCAGCGAGGACCTTGTTTGGCCAACAGAGTCCCCTTACTCAGAAAACGCGGAGTTGCCATTGTGGCGCAGCAGAAGGGAATCTTACTAGTGCCCATGGGGATATGGGTTCGATCCCTGGCCTTGCTCAGTGGGTTAAGGATCCGGCGTTGCCATGAGCTGTGGTGTAGGTCACAGATGCGGCTCGGATCCCGAGTTACTGTGGCTGTGGCGTAGGCTGGCAGCTGCAGCTCCGATTTGCAGCTTCCAATTCCCAGCTCCTTACCTGGGAACTTCCATATGCAGGTGCAGCCCTAAAAAGTGGAAAAAAAAAAAAAAGAAAAAATCGAGTTGACTTTGCTCGAGGGAAGGATGGATGTATTTGAGCTGTGGTCCACCCCTAAAGTAGCCAAGCTGCAGAGGCAGTGCAGCTTTGGGAAGCCAGGTGTGTCTGCTTTCCCAGAATGCTTCTCTTGACTGAGAGATGCAAGTATGTTGCTTTTCCAGGAATTGTGTGACTGGGCCTTCTACACTTCTTTTCCATAGTACATCTTAATGTCTGTCTTTATCTCTGTGCACGCGTGAAGTTACTTGACAGTTAAAAACACACACACACACACACACATACACACACACAAAACAGAAATGCTCACCTTTGAGGCAACTAGGGAAGTAGCTCAATAAATGGGTCTTTCAGCTTTCTCACCTACTATTAGGAACCTTCCCCCTTTCTCTGCTTTCATTGGACCCCGGGCAGCCCAGCTGGGAGGGGAGGAGGGGGAGGAGAGGCCCTTTCAGTTTTCTGTCACCTGATGTCCTCTTAGCTGACAGCAATAAATTAGCATGTCATATTTATTAATATATTTGTGGCTGTTAGCTGGATTATTCCTTTCAGGTAAAATACTTGAAAGCTAACCAGAACCTCGGGGACATCATCACTGAAGGCCAAGGACTTAACCAGTCTAGGCTTCTGAACATTCTAGCAAATGAGCGTTTTGCCACTGTTCACTTGCTACCGCACAGCGCGTCTTAATCACATGAGAAGCATGCAAAGTAAATCTTTGCATGAGAAAAACTGCTCGTTATAAATACCGTCTTCGGGAACACACGAAGCAAGCATTTTTCAGGCCTGTGAATGAAAGGAGGGTTTCCAAAGGAATCCGCTTGCTCAGTGGACTAGATCATATTGTCCCTTGTGAGTGAAATTTAAGAGCTCTGCGAGCACATTCTGAAAAATAATGAAATAAGGTATTTACCTGTTCGGTATTCCCGTAGAAAATTTTTCATCTGTATGTTTGTTCGAGACTGGACCCTTAGGAAATCAGTCTTGCATTAAGAAAGACTTATTAGGTTCATGTTTAGCAGGGCTGTGATTCTCTTTCATGGGCCTCCGTATTCGATTTTGACAACCTGAGTTTATTGTCAAGCATTTTGAATAACGTTTTGGCTTCTTTTGTGTAGTCTCTTAGAGTACATAGAAAAAAAATCTTTTTCGGTTTTTCTTTAATTCTGGCATAATTAAAATGTTCTTTGTGCTTTTTGGGAGAACTCTTTCAAAATGCTTCAAGTTAGACATTTTGTAATTAGTGTTAAGATCCAGTGAAACAAGTGGGAGTGAGAAAAGAGGGCTTCACGTTCCTCTTAGAAATATTGAGCTCCTCTTGGAAACATTGAGAATCGAAGTTTCGCTTTGCAGATACTGTACATTAGTGCAAACCTACTTCTTCCTAATGGATTCTCTTTTACTGACTCTCAGCGTAGGTGCTTGTTAACCTTTGGCTACAATAATGGTTCTCCTTTTGAAAGATGGACTTGTGTGATTACAATCCAGGAACACGTCAAGTGGTCATAGAACAGGGCTGTTGTGATGAAGGAAATGGTTGAACCGTTCCCTAGCTTGGTCATTGTTTTGTGCTTTGGACTCCTTATGTCCTGTACAGTTCTTAGCATAATAGCAAATACTCTGTTGCTACATGGGGTTCTCAGAATGTGTCCTATGATCAAATTTAAGGCCTCTGAAAGATTTTGTGCAGTTTTGTGCAGTGCTTAATGAATATTAAGGTTTTCTCTAGATTGGAATTTATGGAAAATCATTTTTTTTTTCTTCATGCACTCTAAATAGCCCATGCTTCTGAAATAGGCTGGTGGCGCAGTGGGTTGAGGATCCGGCGTTATCACCACTGTGACTCGGGCCAGTGCTGTGGTGTGGGTTTGATTCCTGGCCCTGGAACTTCTGCATGCTGTGGTTGAGGCCAAAAATAAAAATTAGAAAAAACCAATGCAAAATAAAATAAAATCGGCTGATCTTGGGATCTGTCCTTGGGTTTATTTTTTTGGCCGAGGTGTGCAGTGGCTTGATGTGGGATCTCAGTTCCCAGACCAGGGACTGAATCTAGGCTGCAGCGGTGAAAGTGCCGAGTCCTAACCTCTAGACTACCAGGGAACTCCTGTAATTGGTTTTTGACTTATTCTCCATTATTGAGAATGTTACAAAGTGAGGCCTCTGCTGCTGTGTCAATTTGATTGTAATTTGTATGAAGCACAAAAATATATGTGATTTTTCCAATAGCAATACTAAATGAGCGCACTCTTTTAAGCTTTGGATTTTTTTTGGCGGGGTAGGGGGGCGGCTGGGTCAGTATCTTATACTCCTAGCTATGGGCTAATAAGCAAGGGTATTGCAATTAGTATGCAGCACTGGGTCCCCTGTAAGCTACTGACTCAATACTGTGTTCATTTTTAGTGATTATAACAACCACAAACTTAGCAGGAGAGTTCCCAGCCTGTATAAGTAGATTTTTTCTATCTTAAGACTGGCCTTGGCTAATATGAGAAAGATTTCTGGCATCTAGGGGATAAAAGGAGATGCTGAAGTCTATCCTGTTTTAGGATGAACAGGTGTGTAGAAAATTTGCTTTTCTTCTTTTTTTTTTTTTTCGCTGTGCCCACATCATGTAAAAACTACCAGGCCAGGAATCGAACCTGCACCAACCACAGCAGTGACAATGCCAGATCCCCAACCCACTGAGCCTCCAGGGAACTCCTAGAATATTTTCTTTCAGGCCTGCATTAACTCATTGTGTTATTTTGTGTGTGTGTGTGTGTGTGTGTGTGTGTGTTATTTTTTAAAACTCTGGTCCCTCCTTCTCAGGAGCCACGTCTTAAAAGATCAGCCTATTTGGTAATAAAATTCCTGGCCTAGAAGGAAGTAAGAGTGATTGCTGTTTTCAGAAGAGGAGCCTCGTGTTTTAGAATTAGCTAGATCCATCCCTGTCTGCTCTTTTTGAAACAGATGGAGAAACTGAGTCTCCCCAAAGGTTGCAACATCCTTGAAGTTATACACAGAACTGAAATAGCATATGGCTTCCCTGGGAGGTGGAGATGAGAACAGCTTCTGCTCGCTGGGCGCCGCCTTGAAGAGAAATACTTTTGATCGGCTTGGTGAGTATTGACCTTCAGATTACATCATTCAGGATTTTTTTTTTTTTAATGTTAAACCTATATTGGAAAAAATGCATATGTTGCTTTTAAAAGGGAAGCTTTCAGCAGCATGTAGAACCATCCATATGTCATGGTTCCTTCCAGAGTAACCAGCCAATTTCAGATCTGAGTTTTGGAAAGCTTAGGTGTATATTCACTCGAAATTTCTGTCACATCACAGCCTGGAGAAATTATTTCCAAACGTCCTTTCACTTAGCAGTTACATGAAGGATGCTTCTCGGGGAGGAGGCCCTATCCTCCTAATTGGGGCCAGCGATCCTTTGCTGGTGCTCCCTGTGCTATGCCTGCCTCAGAAGCATCATGCTCCCTGTGTACTGACTGCATCTTTTTTTTTTTTTAAAGTTAAAAAAAATTTATTTTGGAGTATAGCTGGCCTACCACGTTGTGTTAGTTGTGGGTGGACAGCAGAGTGATTCAGTTATACATACACAACATCCAGGCTTCTCCAGATTCTTTTCCCATATAGGTTATTGCGGGATATTGAGTAGAGTTCGCTGTGCTACACAGCAGGTCCCCATTGATGGTCTATTTTCTATATAGTCGCATGTGTATGTTAATCCCAAATGCCTCATTTATCCCTCTCCCCTCCCCCAACTGCATCCTTTTTGGTGCCCAGTACCTGGCTCCTTCTTTGAGGGCACAGGACCCAGGGGTTCAGGGCCAAGTGGAGGACGCCACCGGGCAGCTCTGATCTCCTGTCCCCTACGGGAGAGTGGCAGCGCGCGGGTCACCTGCGACTGGAAAGCTGCCCTGGGGTTCCTCCCTGCAGTCAAGGTAGAGAATGCTTGCTGTGATGAGTGATGGACTCATCCCTTTGGGGAAGAAGCGCCGAAAATGCTATGGGTGGTACAGACGGACCTCTGCTTGCGCTCCGCGTTTGAAGTCAAAGAAGAACAGGGGAGGTTTCCTCACGCTCTCTCGGGAGTCTTCTTCGTTTGTTAGAACCTCTGTTGTGTGCCAGGCTCTGAAATGGTAGAGGACCACGTTTCATCTTTACTGTGACACTGTGAGGAAGTGGCCTTATTTGTTGTTGTTGTTTAAATTGAAGTGCACTTGGTGTACAGCGTTGTGGCAGTTTCTGCTGTACAGCATAGTGACCCAGTCATGCATATGCACGCATTCTTTTTTCTCATATTATCTTCAGTCGTGTTCTATCCCAAGAGACTGGCTCGAGTTCTCTGTGCCGCACAGGAGGACCTCACTGCTTATCCATTCTCAGTGTAATAGTTAGCATCTACCAACCCCAAACTCCCCGTCGCTCCCACTCTGCTGGCCTTATTTTAGATATAAGGCCATAGATACTTAGGAGAGGCATTCAAGCCATTGACCCCAAATCACATAACTAGTAAACATCAAAGGTATGTATTTTCCTCACGTGCCTGACTTCACAAAACCATACAAATAAAAAAAAAAAATAACAAAGTGGATGTTTGGTTGGCTATTTCCTCCCTTCCTTGTATATCAATGTGAATAACAAAAAAAGTGGTTTTTTTCAGGGCCTAAAGTTTTAGTCTTGGCAGAATTTCTGTCTAATAATGAGATTGTGTATTTCTTCCAAAAAAGGTGTTTTTTTGGGGGGGGGGTGTCCCATTATATGCCAGATTCTATACTAGGTGCTGTAGATACGGCAGTGAATGTATATAAAAATAAGTGTTATTTTTGTCAAGTCCTGAGATAAAATAACAGGCTTGGAACCTCTTTCATCTCGTCCTTTCTTCTGTCAAGGCATTGAAACACAGAGTCCAAGATTAATCATTGTCATTTTTCCATTCACTTACAGAATTGCTGAGCTAAGAGGGTACCGCTGAGGTTCCTTAACCGGTTCCTGAGGGTCTGAGGGAAATGTGAACTATTATTAATAACTTTCAAGGAGGGAGATTCCATTGAGTCTTTGTGGTAGTTGCTGCTTTGGACTTGTACAGCATGTTGTGATTGTGATAAATTATTTCTGCTCCATCCGAGCTGGCAGGTACGAATGTGAGTTTTAAGATGACTACATTAAGAAAATTTCTAGAAATTCTAAATTCTATACCTTTAATGAAAATAAGCCCCTTTAGAGGCAGAGAGCACAGGCGGGTGGTCCAGACACGGGTTCAGTTACTGCTCTGGCCTGAATCCTACCCATTCTGGTGACAATCTCTGACAGTTGCTCCTGTTTTTCTGTCTGAAAGTGTGTATTGCTCCTGTTTTTCTGTCTGAAAGTTTGTGTTCAGTTTACTCCACTTTGCAGTGGTATGGAAGCTTCTGGAAACACTTCTTTCAGTAGTGACCTAAGCCACCTCATAGGTAACTTGACTTTTTTTCTTTCAGAAGGCTCTGTGCATCAGATAGAATTGTATACCTCTTTCAGTTGTTATCATTATGGTTAAAAGAGTCTAACCTCCTGATATAATAGAATTCTCTGCTTATCGGCTACAGACTTGAGTCTGTTTTAGGAAATTCTCTCAAGTGGTAACTTACCGCATGCGAAGTTTCCATGATGGCTACTTGTACCTCAGGTCTCAGATTCCACGCTTGCATTTTTTGTTTTTTGTTTCTTTTTTTCTTTTTAGGGTTGCAGCCACGGCATATGGAGGTTCCCAGGCTAGGGGTCCAATCGGAGCGACAGCTGCCAGCCTACGGCACAGCCACAGCAACACAGGATCTGAAGATCTGAGCCGCGTCTGCGACCTACACCACAGCTCAAGGCAACACCAGATCCTTAACCCGCTGAGCGAGGCCAGGGATCGAACCTGCAACCTCATGGTTCCTAGTCGGATTCGTTTCCGCTGCGCCACGACAGGAACTCCTCCATGCTTGCGTTTTTCCCTTGAAAGTAAAGGGGAAAAGCAGAAACCCTTGAAATGAGAGTGCCAGTGGTGGGAGAGGCATCTCCCCAAAGAGTAACTTGGCCAACTCGCCTAGAAATTTCCCATTCGAAATGTTAACACTGATCCAATTCTGAGATGAAACGCGAATCTCTCTCTGTGCACGTTTCTGCCTGTTCTTTCTTCACTAGCCAGCGGTTGAAACAGAAGCCTGTGTTCATTCATTCATCTGCCCCGCAGGACTCTCCGGTTTCCTCAGCAGAGGGCCCCTGCTCTCTGGAGCGTGTCCTGCTGGTGCCTGGAGCCAGTTTCAGGGCCTTCATGGCAGCGGTGCTGCCTCCCCTGCAGGATCCAGTCATACTTCGCAGTGGCTCTTTCCTCCTGGTCCAAAAAAGGACTTGGGCGGGGCTAGGGTCATTATTTCCTCAATGTCCGATCCTTTTGTCTAGCTCCTTAGTAGACTCACGTGACATTTCTTCTCCATGTCCCTGTCTCAGATTGTGCTTCAGATGAAGAACCAAAGCCCTCTCTGAGTTGCAGACTTCAGCACCATGAAATTTCACTTCATCACTGAAGGCATCACTGGTCTGCTTTACACTTGGACTTGACCTCATCCCCTACTCTCGTCTCTTACCCCTGCCCCCCACCTCCAGCCCCATAGTTCCCAGTTTTCTAAGGTGACACTTTGCCATGGGGACCACTCTGACGGTGGTGCTGATGGTGATGGGTTGCACTTTGGGGGGAAAAAAAGGAAATCGAAGGCTGAGTATTTACGCTGCTTGCATTACTCCTTAGGAATTTAATACCCGCTTCCACTTTAGTTATCTGTGTAATCGTTTAATGTCTATATTCCCCACTGAAGTTCAAATTCCATGATGACGGGAACTGTCATCACGCTGCTTCATCTATACAGTAGCTATCCAGTCAATACTTGCCTTTCTGTGTAGTTTAAAAAACACAGTGCTGTGACCTGGAATTTGGGCTCCAAGCCCATTTTTTTGCCTCAACCAAGGTATGTGACCTTGGGCCAGCTGCTCCCCACAGCCAGACCACAGTGTCCTCATCTGTGAAATAAGGGCATAGACAGGGAAATGCATGAGGTCGCTTTCAGCTTTCTGAGTCTTCAGTCTGTGAGTGTGACTCAATGGAGGAAGGACTGCAGCCAGGCGGTTGGATGCCACGATTTTGTTGCCAAACCCAGGCTGATTCCATTGAAAGTGCCCTGCCCTGCCTTGGGCTGGGAATGGCTGGCCCCTGGCCCTTGCCGGCAGCCCATGTCAGAACCCGAGTCACCTCCTTTGGGACATCTGGGGGTAGTGTTTTCCAAACTTTTTCTGTAGCAGCCTAATTCTCTTCAAAATAATAAAAGAATTAAAGAGACCGCTGGTTATGGGTGGGCAGGGGCCGTGTCAGCACTTAACCTGTGCCGGGGGTATTTGTTGTAAGGGGAAGAATCCCAGGATGTGGGCTTTTGTGGGAGGGGGCGGGTGGAGGCCCTGCGGCCTTCTCCTGGTCTGCTTTACACTTGGACTTGACCTCAACCCCTTCTCCCATCTCCTACCCCTGCCCCACAGTTCTCAGCTACCTCATAGCATTTCAAATCCTCTGCCTTGGCCAGGTATTAGGGATTGAGATGACCATAGTAACTGCAGTGGCATGTGAAAGGCCAACCTCAGAAGCTAGGAGCCTGAAATTGACCTTGTCAACACCCCACCCTGATCCCCCCTTTAAACTCCCCCTTTTATTCCCCGCCCCTTACCACTATCTGATTACTGCCAACAAGCTTGGAAGCCTCTCTGTGACAATCTGGAAAATCCTGGATCATCCTGTCTGTTCTCCACTCCAAGGGGACTCAAACTTGAGAATTCAGCAAGAACTTAACACCCATTCCTGAAAAACCTACCGCCTACCAAAACTCACGTGAGATAAAAATCAATTATCTGGCTGGTTCTGTAATCAAAACTGGATCCATCGTTAAAAACCTTCTGAAAAAGAAATCTCCAGACCCAGATGGTTTTGCTGGTAAATTCTAACAAACATTTGAGGAGGAAATAAACACCAATTTTAGACAGTCTCATTCAGAAGAGGGAGAAGTTCCCAATTTATTTTATGAGGCCAGCATCCTTCTGATACCAAAGATGGTAAAAATGGCAGAAAACACAGACAAAACCACAGAGCAATATACCTCCAGAACACAGATTTTAGAAATCATCAAAAACATTAGCAATATTTGTTATCAACTTGATATGTGTAGAATTGTTCGTAATATTCTATTATCCTTTTAATGTCAGTGGGACCTATAAGTGATACTCTCTTTCATTCCTGATATTAGTAAATTGTGTTTTCTCTCTTTCTCTTTTTTTCCCTTTGTCTGTCTTGCTAGAGGCTTAACCATTTTATTGATAGTTTCAAATAACCAGCATGTTTGTTTTCATTGATTTTTCTCTCTTTTTGCTTTTTTTTTTCCTTGCTGTCAATTTCATTTATTCCGGCTCTTTGTTATTTCCTTCCTGGCTTTGGGTGTATTTCTCTCTTCATTTTCCAGTTTCTGCACATGGAAGCTTAGATTATTGCTAAGAGACCTTTCTTTTTTTCTGATATAAATATATTTTACAGATTTCCCTACAAGCAGCATTTTAACTGCATCACACATATTTTGATTATGTTGTATTTTCATTTTGTTCGATTCAAAAGTGTTTTTCACTTGAGACTTTCCCCCCTTGACCCATACATTATTTAAAAGCATGTTGTATAATTTCCAACTACTTGGAAATTTTTATTTGCTCTCTGCTGGTGATTTCTAGTTCAGTGTCATTATGATCAGAAGACAGATTTTGCAGTCTTTCAATTCTTTTAAATGTTTAAAGTTTTATACTTCAGGATATGGTCTATCTCAGTGAATGTTTTATGTGGACTTAAAAGACTATGTATTCTGCTTTGCTGGTTAGAATGTTTCATAAACATGAGATTCAGTTGGTTGGTGGTATTTTCTGTCTGCTATTTTTTTTTTTTCCTTTTTAGGGCCGCACCCGCGGCATATGGAAGTTCCCAGGCTAGGGGTCAAATTGGAGCTATGGCTGCTGGCCTACACCACAGCCACAGCAACTCAGGATCCAAGCCACATCTTCAACCTACACCACAGCTCATAGCAATGCTGGATCCATGACCCACCGGGCAAGGCCAGGGATCGAACCTGTGTCCTCATGGTTCCTAGTCAGATTTGTTAAAGGCTGAGCCGCAAAGGGAACTCCCTCTCTGCTATTTCTATGTATTACTGAGAGGGGTGCTGGAGCTTCTAACTATCATTTTAGATTTATCTGTTTTTCCTTTGAGTTCTGTCAGTTTTTGCTTCATGTGTTTTGAAGGTCTGTTGTTGGGTACAAATGCGTTTAAGATTGTCATGTCTTCTTGGCAAGTTGACCCTTTTCTGTCATCTTTCTTTGTCCCTAGCAATTGTCTTTGTTTTGAAGTCTGTTTTCTCTGATAGAAATATAGCCAGTCCAGCTTTCTTTTGAAGTGTTTTCATTGGTATACTTTTCTCTGTCCGTTTAAACCACCTACTGATAGTGTCATATTTCAGGTGAGTTTTTGTTAGCATGTGGTTGGTTCATATTTTTTATTCATTCTCATAGTCTTTTTTCATTCATATGTTTAGACCATTTGAGTTTATTATAATTATTGATAAGCTTATATTTATGCCCATCGTTTCATTATTTTCTCTTATTCCTTTTATTTTCAAGCATCCGTTTCCTCTGTTCTGCCTTCTTTTGAGTTACTTGACTATCTCTTAGTGATTTATTTTACTTGCTCTCTTGTGTATCTCTTGTATCATTTTTGTAGTACCTGCTCTAGGAATTACAAGGTGCATACTTCACAATCATTTAGATCAACATTTTACCACTTTAAGAGGACTTTAGGAGTTCCTGTCTCGTGGCTCAGTGGTTAACGAACCAGACTAGTATCCATGAGGTTGTGGGTTCGATCCCTGGCCTCGCTCATTGGGTTAAGGATCAGGCGTTGCTGTGAGCTGTGGCGTAGGTCGCAGACGCGGCTCGCATCCCATGTTGCTGTGGCTGTGGCGTAGGCCGGTGGCTGTAGCTCCGATTAGACCCCTAGCCTGGGAACCTCCATATGCCATGAGTTTGGCCCTTTAAAAAAAGCCAAAAAGATAAAAAAAAAAAAGAAAAAGAGGACTGTAGAACCCTTACCACCATATAGGTCCCTTTATCGTCCCTTCTTTTGTTACTTTTATCTGATTTATTACATTGGGATACTTTTTGAAAACCCCATAGATAATGTTATATTTTTGCTTTCAACAAAGAACAGTATAGTGTTATGTTACCCAGGCATCTACCATTTCTCTTCCTCTTTTCTTCATTCCTCATGCTCCTTGTGGTATCATTTCCCTTTGAGCTTTCTTTAGCTGTTATCGTAGAGGAAATCAGCCCACCAATGAATGATCTTAGTTTTCCTTCATCTGAGGATATCTGTATTTCAACCTTCATTCCCGAAGGAGAGCTTTTTGAATGTATAGATTTATGTCTCTTGAGAAATTTAGGACGTTTTCAGCTCTTATATTGTTAGGCTTTCCTCTTGCATCACACTTTTTCTCCTCTTCCTGGGACTCCTGTGACACAAGTGGCAGACCTTCTGTTATTGTCCCCCAAGCCCCTGGGGCTCTGTTGTTTTGTTTTCACATCTTTTTGTTTTTTCTTTTTGTTGTTCAGATTGGCTAATTTCTTTTCTTTTCTTTTTTTTCCATCTTTTTAGGGCCACACCCACGGCATATGGAGGTTCCCAGGCTAGGGGTCGAATGAGAGTTGTAGCTGCTGGTCTACACCACAGCCACAGCAATGTAGGATCCGAGCTGCATGTGTGACCTACACTGCAGCTCACGGCAACGCGGGGTCCTTAACCCACTGAGTGGGGCCAGGGATCGAACCCGCTTCCTCATGGATCCTAGTCAGATTCGTTTCCGCTGCTTTATGACGGGAACTCCAGCTGTGGGTGTTTTTTTATCTTCAAGTTCACTGACTCCTGTCTCCATGTGGCCTTGAGTCCATCTGGGGAATTTTTATTTCAGTTATTTTATTTTGCAATTCTAAAATTTCCAACAGTGCTTCTTTGTACATTTTATGGCTCTGCTCAGATTTTCTATTCTTGTGTAGGTGTCAAGACTGCACACGATTGGTTGCTGGTGCATTTTTATAATAGCTGCTTTAAAGACTTTGTCAGATAGTTCAGACATCTCTGTCATCTCGACACTGGCATCTATTGATAAGTCTTTTCCCATGCTGAGTAATTTTGGATTTTGTCCAGAACAATTTGAATATTATGTTATGAGACTCTGCATTTTGTTGAAATCCCATGGAGAATGTTGATATTTTTGTTTTAGCAGGCAGTTGACTTAGTTAGGTACATAGAGCAAATTCTTTTTTTTTAATTGGAGTATAGTTGATTTACAATGTGTTAATTTCAGGTGAACAGCACAGTGATTCAGTATATATATATATTTACCATACATATATACACTGAACTTTATAGATATATTTCAGTATATATATATATATTAAACCTTACATTCAGTGTGTGTGTGTGTGTGTGTGTGTGTGTGTATAAGTTCAGTATATATATAAAATATGTACATAGAGATCAGTATATATATGTACTAAATATATATATTACTGAACTTTATATATATATATTTATATATATTTTTTCTTTTTCAGATTCTTCTCCCTTATAGGTTATTACAAAATATTGGATGTAGTTCCCTGTGCTATACAGTAGGGCCTTGTTGTTTATCTATTTTATATATAATAATGTGTATCCGTTAATCCCAAACTGCTAATTTATCCCTCCCTCCTCTTTCCCCTTTGGTAACCATAAGTTTGTTTTTTATGTCTGTGTTTCTGTTTTGCAGATAAGTTCATTTGTATCCTTTTTAAGATTCTTCATCGAAGTGATATCTATCATGTGATAGATCTAGGGGCTAAGTTTTATTTTATTTCATTTTAATTTATCTTTTTTCAATTTAATTTCATTTTGATTTTATACTGGAGTATAGTTGACTTACCATGTTGTGTTAATTTCAGGTATACAGCAAAGTATATCAGTTATACATATACATCTATTTATCCTTTTTCAGATTTTTTTCTCATATAGAATATTGAGTAGAGTTGCCTCTGCTATACAGTAGATCCTTCTTAGTTATTTATTTTATATATAGAAACATGTATATGTTAATCCCCCCTTTCCCCTTTCATAGAGCAAGTTCTAACCCACCTTCAGTGAAGTGTGGTCACAGTGGCAGTTCAGTTTTCCAAGCCTCTGCAGTGCTGTTTGGATGTATCTGATACGTACGCCCCCCAGTGGCCAGTCTGAGACTTAAGCCGTTCGGTTCTCAGTCTTTGGTAGGCTGTTCAGGATGAGGTCTCCGCAGGCAAAGCTTGCAGGTGAATTTGCTGAGTTCAGAAACAATTTATGGAGTCTCTTTCCTGAGTTCCTCCCTCTTGATGATCTCTCCAATCCTTCCAACTTCCACTGGACTTCTCCTTTAGCCAGAAAGCCTTCCGTAGACACTAGTCAGCTTCGTTACCACTGAGCCACAGTGGAACTGCCAATTGCTTGTTTCTTGACTCTAGAACTCAAACTAAATGGGTTTTTGTTTCTCATTAGCCTACTTGTTAATATGAAAGTTCTTCCTCAAATACAAGAGTTATACATACAAGGCAAAGATTGCTGAAAATTATGAGAAAAGACCATGAAGATAGTGCTTCTGTATGTCTGAATCCAACAAGCGTCCTCGCTACTAAATGAAATACTTCCTGAACCAAGAGAGCTTCGTTGTGCAGATTTTTCAGTGCCCTGTTCTAGATTCTGAATGTCAACTGTGCTTATAATTCCTGGAGAAGTGGCTCTTGTGATAACAGTGAAACTAGTTTCCTTCAAATTAGAGCACAAGCTTCTTATGAAGATTTGAAGTGAGCTTGTAAATACCTCCCTCAATAGCTAAATGGTTAAAGGTATTACCAAGGGTGGTGAATGATATTCAAAGACCTGTTGTTCAGGACGGGGTGGGGAGCAGGAAGCTCTGTTGGTGTTCGAGGAGGATGGAATGTTTTAGGGAGTGGGGGTTTGTCATTTCCAGGAGCAGGGTGGGAAGGTCTGGCTCCAGCTTGAGCCCACTCACAGGATGTTAGGGGGAAGTGTGACTAAGGTCACGGCCACGCCACGTGGCGGGCCAGCTGGAGCCAGGGCTGGGGCCGCTGTGGCCACACATCCTGAGTTTCCATGGTCTAATGCAGTGGGCTTGAAAGAAAGGGTGGATGCAGGATGCTGGCTGGGCGTGCGGAGTGCGTGGGCTGTTATGTCTTAAGTGACAGTGGGTGGGGATTACAGCATTTCATCTGCTTTTCCTTTGACACCTTTTAAAGACACAGCCCACAAGTTTTCAAGCATTTTATACCGACCTCTCCGAGAGGGATCTTCAACCCTTTAACACTCTTAGGAGCACAAGGGAAATTTTTATTTGAGTACCGTTTACAACAAATATGGGCATTTTCAATGAGTTGGACATTTGAAAGGCTCTTTCTAGGAAGCAGTTTCATCAGGGGCTATTTTCAAATCCTTGTTCTGTAATTGTAAGATGTTTTCACATTAAGACGTTTTCTGAAAAGGATACATACGTTTCCCTTAACTTTTCTTTGGAAAAGGGCTATTCAGGAAGTTTAGCAGGTTGGGTTTCAGAATTTCAGCAGCTTTACGGGGTTGTCATCTACTTTGACAGACTGAAAGTGCACTTAGAGGAAATGGAATGTATTTTTAATGGCTGGAATGTATTGTACGTAAGAAACAGGGGAGCGTGTATGTCAGATTTCAGCCGTGATTAATATTTTGGTGATGATTTTTCAACTTCGTGGCATGCTTAGGCTCGGCCTCTCCTTGAACAATGTCTAGTATTTCCTGATTGGGAAAGAGAAAATGGCTCTTAGAAAACTGGTCTAGAATTCTTATCCTCAGTCCATGAGGATTTGAGAAGGTCTCACATGAAACTTAATTTGTTAACTTAGAGAAAAATTTTTTTATTCAAAAGTGGAATGCCTGGGAGTTCCCGTCGTGGCTCAGCAGTTAGCAACCCCGACTAGCATCCATGAGGACGCGGGTTCAATCCCTGGCCTCGCTTAGTGGGTTAAGGATCCGGCATTGCCGTGAGCTGTGGTGTAGGTCGCAGACGCGGCTCGGATCCAGCGTTGCTGTGGCTGTGGTGTAGGCCGGCGGCTTCAACCCCGATTCGACCCCACGCCTGGGGACCTCCATATACCGCAGGTGCGGTCCTAAAAAAGACCAAAAAGAAGGTAAAATGTTTGAATCTTTTCCATCCCTGTCCCCCCCCCCCGCGATGATTAAAAAATGCTTTGAGGAATGAGGCAAGGGATTTCTTCACTTTACTGGGTAGTTGAATTCAGACCCTTTGAGTTGAAGTAATTCACCATAGAAACTTGGATAGGAGGCTGTAAGTACTGTGGGCTGTTACCGTTAGACATCTCGGTGAAAGTACTGTGTTTTTTAAGACCATGCCTCTTGGCAAGAATTCATTGAATGTAAAAAGCATTTCCTTCAAAGTGCCAAGTATTTACTTGGTTCCGGTGTTCGTCCTAAAAATTGAGACTTGCATGCCTCCTACGGAGAGAAAAGAGAGAAGAAATCATAGTCTTCATATTTTTTTCCATTTTTAAAAAATAATTGTGCCGATTTCTGCTGTACAGCAAAGTGACCCAGCCACATACACATATATACAAATTCCCTTTCATTCCCTTTTTTTCTTTTCTTTTCTTTTTTTTTTTTTTGGTTTCTCAGGGCCACACCCGCAGCATATGGAGGTTCCCAGGCTAGGGGTTAAATCAGAGCTGTAGCTGCCGGCCTACACCACAGCCACAGCAACGCAGGATCCGAGCCGTATCTGCAACCTACACCACAGCTCATGGCAACACCGGATCCTTAACCCACTGAGCGAGGCCAGGGACTGAACCTGTGTCCTCATGGATGCTAGTCAGATTCGTCTCCGCTGAGCCACGACAGCAACTCCTGCATTCTCTTTCTTATATTCTCTTCTATCACTGTCTATCCCAAGAGACTGGATATAGTTCCTGTTCCGTACAGTAAGTTATATTATTTTGAATGTAATGCCATGTTCAAAATATGTGTGCTTACCTTTGAAATCAGTGAAAGGGACAGGTGTCTGCTTTGGAAGCTACACATTCCTTTTTTTTTTTTTTTTTTTGTCTTTTTGCCTTGTCTAGAGCCGCACCCGCGGCATATGGAGGTTCCCAGGCTAGGGGTCTAACAGGAGCTGTAGCCGCCGGCCTTCGCCACAGCCACAGCAACGCCGGGATCCGAGCCGCGTCTGCAACCTACACCACAGCTCACGGCAACGCTGGATCCTTAACCCAGTGAGCAAGGCCAGGGATCAAACCCGCAACTTCTTGGTTCTTAGTCGGATTCGTTAACCACTGAGCCACGACGGGAACTCCGGAAGCTACACATTCTTGAACTGAAAGGGAGTAGGAACCAAGACTTTTTTGAGTGCCCGTTATATGCCCTCCTGGAAGCCGGTCACCCATTCCTCCTTGTGGTTTCTTTTAACTTTCACAACTGTTGACTGAAGTAAATTTGTAGATTTGAAAGAAAACTCAGTGCATAGGTTGGTAAGTCTGGTTTTTCTTGGGTAGAGGAGGATAAGGAGGAGAGGCTAAACTGATGGGTGTGTTTGGGGATATAAAACAGCGGTTCTCAACTGAGAATGATGCTTCTGCCTTAGGGGGACATTTGGCAATGTCTGGAATGGGTGTTTTTGGTTGTTACAACTGGGGAGTGGAGATGCTACTGGCCTCTAGTGGGTGGACCCCTTGGATGTTGCTGAACATCATACAATGCACAGGACAGCCTTCTCCACCTCAGCAATGATGAATGGCCTGCCCCCCACAGTGCTGGTGTTGAACAAGCTTCAATTTTTTTTTTATGGCTGCACCTGTGGCATATGGAAGTTCCCGGGCCAGGGGTCAAATTGGAGCCACAGCTGCAGCAACGCCAGATCCTTAAGCTGCAGCATCGGGCTAGGGATCAAACTCGCATCTCAGCAGTGACCTGAGCCGCTGCAGAGACAACGCCAGATCCTTAACCCACAATGCCACAGCGGAAACTCTGAGCAACCGTAATTTCAAATGAACATAGAAGAGAAATTAAGACCAGTGTTCTTCCTGCCTCACTGAGATGTATGGAAGAAATTTGAGCCTAATTCACCCATCCTAGCAAATAGGTATATCTAAATATTATTTCTAGACAGCTCAAGGAGTGGAAACCACAGCTTACTATCAAGAAGGTTTGCATGTGTTTTCCAGGGCCCGTTCTTTTTTTAGGTTTTCACTTTCAGGACACACTTCTTTCTCTCAATCCGGAATGTCCCCTAGTATAATTCTGACTTTTTCCACTTCTGCTTGCTCTCTCCATCATGGAGGTAATAATTAGCTGGCAGCCATTTTGCACAAAATAGTCTTTTGTCCAAGGTATTTAGAGGCTGCTATTACATTGCCCCCTGAGCTGTATTCATCCAGTGTGGACTGCGGAAAGTGTATCAGGATTGTTTAGACTCTCACTAAACAAAAAATAGTTAGGGTCGCAAAGCTGGAATATAATGTACTGTAAGGATATGGCTTTGTTAGCATCAAGTGGCATTAATACGTGGTTCTTGTTAGTAAAACACTTATGTTCTACTTTTAAATGTCTAGCTTGTGCCTGGAGATTCAGAGATTGTGTTTAAAGGCCTCAGCTATTTAGAAATTTTGCACTCCCATCTGCCATTCCAACAGGTTCCCCTTTTCAGCATCCCAAGTGGTCATAAGGTTTGGAAAAGGTGACATACCCATAGTATCTGGCATAAGATGTTGTTCTTAGACATTTTAGAACACTCACCACTGCTTTAAATGTCACAACACTAACATCGATGAAAAGATGGAATGGAACTGGGACGAGAGCCAGAAAGCTGAGAAAGGTAAGGTTTGTGAATTATGGGAAGACTGTCAAAGAAACCAACAGTGGTTCATTCTCCATATCAGGAACCTTTTTTTTGTTGTCTTTTTGCCTTATCTAAGGCCGCACCTGCGGTATATGGAGGTTCCCAGGCTAGGGGTCTAACAGGAGCTGTAGCCGCCGGCCTTCGCCACAGCCACATCAACACAGGATCCGAGCCACGTCTGCAACCTACACCACAGCTCACGGCATCGCCGGATCCTTAACCCACTGAGCAAGGCCAGGGATCGAACCCGCAGCCTCATGGTTCCTAGTCGGATTCGTTAACCACTGAGCCACGACGGAAACTCCATATCAGACACCTTTTTGATAAGCAGCGAGGTCCTACTGTACAGCACAGGGATATCCAATCTCTTGGGATAGATCATGTTAGAAGATAGTATAAGAAAAAGAATGTTAGTATATGTATATGTATGACTGGGTCACCTTGCTGTACAGCAGAAATTGGCACAACATTGTAAATCAACTATACTTTAATAAAAATAAGAAAAAAAATATTTTTGAGCGCCTAGCATATGTGAGTTCTTTAGGCACTGGGGAAGAAGAAGACAGAAGGGATAGGATTTAGGTAGAACTGAAAGGGCAGATGGAAGGAATGGCCAAGCCAATAATCTAGGTTGCTGCTTTTATAGAACAAAACATTATATCATAGTCCTAGGAGAAGACCAGATGCCTGCGTCCCAGTTTTAATTAGGAAGTGTGCTTTAGTTACCTGCAAAAGAAATGGTCTCTGCCCTCTTAAAATTATCTTTCAAAAAAGATGCCACCACGATCTGTACGAAAAAAGAGGGGTGTGTTTGTGTATAAATAACATGCAAACGGAGCTATCGTCTCAATTATAGATACTGGATTTCAATTTTAAAAATACCCCCCCCTCCCGCACAATATTACCGTTTTTAAAAAATGTTGAACCATGGGCAGACAGATTTTTGTGGTGGTGGTTCACTGACCATTAGCCTTTCATCTGCTCACAATTTCAATTCCACAGAAAAATACAAAACAACCTAGCCATTTAAAATCATATTTAAAAAATACATCTCTTGGCCTGAAAAGATTTATAATTCTATTGCTTATCTATTTTCCTGTTGATCTTTCTAACTTCCTGAGGTAAGAGAACCTACTGAAAAGGATGGTAAGTGACTCTCACTCAGGGAGGGTCAATTTTTATATTTTGTTTCCGCTCTGTTTTAAGCTTTCAAAAGAACACTTTACATTAAAACAAAAATCTGGCCTGAGTTATAATCTTATATCTACTTCTAACAGGGTGGCTCTGAGTGAGACACCTGACCTCTGACATAATTTAAAAAAAATTTTTTTATTTATCTTTAAAGTTTTTAATTGAAGTATAGTTGACATACAATATTGTGCCGATTTTAGTAACTTTTAAAATGAGCAAGGAAAAATCCAGTGGTGGTTGGGGACAGATAAAACAAGCTTGGCAAACATAACCTTTGCAGCCAATTAAAATGCGTAGGATTCATTATACTAGTCTCTCTACTTTGGGAGATGCTTTTAAGAGTTTCCACAATAAAGGTATTTTTAAAAGACGCAGCGGAAATAAAGGACACTAAATCTTGTTCTAGGACTACCATTGGGATTCTTAAAAGGTCAGGGGGAAGATCTGAATAGACCTAGAGGCCAAGTTCAAAGGCAGGCCATGAGTGGTATGGGATCAGCTCAGGACCTGTGTGGTGTCAGTGGAAGATGACGGTTGTAGGTGAGTATGTGAGGAGTGCAGATAGAAATTCCTTAGCTGCGACCAGTGAGTCCTGACCCACTTAGACTTGGCTCTTAGAAACCCTCCAGTAAAGGGGGCTCATTCTCCTCGGCCCCAGTTTTTCCCCTTTCATCTCTGAATTGGTCCGAACCTTCCACTGCCCTGAACAAATGGTGTGTGTTCATATGCAGAATTTGGTACCATCTCCAGAGTCTTTCATGCTCACAGCAAGATCAAGAATTTCTTTAGTCTCAGCCCTTCTAGGAGCTATGCATTCCTGGGACACTTCGGTCTCGGCCATGACTTTCTGATTAAGTGCCTCACTTCAGTGTTTGGGTTTCTGGAGCCAGGTCCTTATTACCTTGAAAGAGTGTTTTTATCCTGGTGTGCAGGATACACCTTAGGTAGAACTTTTAGCTGGTCCATCTTGGAACTCGCTGAGCCTCAAACCTTACTACTTGACCTTCTGTGAAGTTCAGCCAGCACTCCTGAGAGCAGAGACTTGGGATATTTCGAAAACCCCAGAAATAGATTTTTATATAAGAACTCCACAGGTGTTCCTAGCAACATCACGAATGCACACACATGCCTTCTAGTTCTCCAGCAAGGACCATGGGCTTTGAAGAGCAGAGACTCAGAGCCTGGGTCATAGGCTGGCGATAGATATAGCGCCACCTGCCACTCTCATTTGGAAATGCACTCTCATTTGAAACACTCCCTATTTACTTGGTGATTTTTTTTTTTTTTTTTTTTTTTTGGTCTTTGTGAAACTCCCAGTGAAATCTTGGAAGAGGGAGAGAAGGGAAAAGAGGAAGGAAAGAATTAGACTGATACTTCAGCCCTAGGGGGCGTCTTGGTTGGGATCCCCTGTAGTCATGATCCCTTTTCCCAGGGCTCACTCCGTGGGATGGGGAAGCTTGGTTGAGACGAGAAGCCAAGCTGGGATGGGACATATGGCTTCCATGCTCTCCCTGCCATTGGGCAATGCTCTCGAGTTATGCCCTTTTTTCCAACCTTCCCAGGTCAGCACGGCACCACTCACTAGCCTCATAGCTGCCACGTGTGCTTCAATATTCGAATTTAAGTCAGAAAGGGGAAATCATAGAGCCAGTTTTTTCTAACCCTCCTATCCAGGGAGCCTCCTTTCCAGACAGTTGTGCTTTTTTCCTCCCCTAAATACACCCGGGGTCTTGTCTCTGCCACCACATCTGTGTCTTCGCTCTTCTTCCTACCTAGCCGGCCCTTTTCTACCTGTTCATTGGTGCCGCTCACCTTGCTTCTTCTCTCAGACTCTGAAGGCTGGGCACTGGCAGGGTTCAAGGCTGGGGGGCGGGTCTCCATCTTGTATGATTCTACTGCCCCAGAGCCCAGCCTGGGACTGCAGATAGATAGTAAGATAAAAAAAAAAATATTTGTTGGGAGTTCCCTGGTGGTCTAGTGGTTAGGACCTGGCGCTTTCACTGCTGCGGCCTGAGTTCAATCCGTGGTCTGGGAACTAAGATTGCACATCAAGCCCCTGCATGCCATAGCCAAAAAAGGAAAAAAAAATTGTTGTACAAGTCAATCGATAGTTCATGTACTGATTGTCAGAGCACAGAGTTTATAGATGATACAGATTTAAATTTTAATACTCAAGGCCCCTCCTTCTGAGGGCACACCCATTCCTTGCTCCTCTTAAAAATGCATTCAGGTTTGAAAATGGCATCTGTCTTATCCCATCATCTCCTCACTTCCCTCCTCCATTGGGTTCTGTCTCTTTAAGTCTGAGACTAAAACTCTCAGGCCGCGGAGTTCCCTTTGTGGCTCAGCGGTAACAAACCCACCTAGTATCTGTGAGGACGCGGGTTCGATCCCTGGCCCCGCTCAAGGGGTTAAGTCCGAGGGTGCGGCCCTAAAAAGACAACAACCACCAAAAAGCCTCAGGCTTGGCTGGAACACACCTGGGAGCCTCAAGCCACCTGATGTGGGGGGAGGTGGGGATGGGCGCTTTGACAGCGGTCAGCGTGGAGACCACAGCCCTTTCAGACTCCCGCACGGAACAGTGTGCTTGCAACGTGGCATCTCTCATTGGACAAATAAGTACCCTTTAGGGGAGAGCCCACATCCCAGGACAAGGGGAAGGATGGCTGAACTGGCAGTCGGGAGCCCGGATTTACTGGTTAACCCCACCACTTGCTATTTATTTAAACTTTAGCAGTCACTGAACTTTTCTAGGTCTGTTTTATCTAATGTTAGGGATGAAATATGGTGGAGCTCTCACGGTGTGATTTCCCCATAGGTTGGAGATCTCCTCTCTGACGCAGACACGCTTTGTGCCAGTATTCCTCATCAGTTTCAGAAGAGAATACTAAACTCAGAACGGGTGAGGATGAAAGGCCCTGAGGCAAGCATACATAAAATTTATTGATTCAATCTCTGGCTTATCCTAACATGGGAAGGTTCTATTTATTTTATTTTTTTTTTAATTTAAAAAAAAGGTTTTTTTAATGGCTGCCCCGTGGCATAGGGAAGTTCCCAGGCCAGGGATTAAATCTGAGCTGCAGCTGCAGCAATGCCGGATGGCAGTGGGGTGGGGATCGAACTCACGCCTCCGTGGTGACTCGGAGCTGCTGCAGTCGGATTCTTAACCCACTGCTGCATGGCCGGAACTCCAAGGTTATATTTTAATCTTCATTAGATGTCCATTTTCTCATTAAAATAATTTAAACATTATTTTTACAAAGTACATTATTTATTGTCCTCAAAATTATTTATTGATGCTCCAAGGATAGGTAACATGCCGAGTTTTACGAATTCCCAGGAGCGTCCTCGTGTTACTTCTATCTCGTTTTTGGGGGCGGTCAGTTTTCGATTGCAAGGTGGAGGTTATGACTTGCTAATAATCATTGCATATAGCAATTTACTTTACCCTCCCAGTAACCCTATGAAATAGGTACTACTTGTTCCCTTCATTTTGCGGACAAGAAGACAGACACAGAAATGTTTAGTTAGTTGCCCAAAATTACACAGTTTGCGAATGGCGGAGCTGAGGCCTGGCCCCTGGCGGTCTGGCTCCCTGCCTCTAGAGTGAATTAATTCAGGTAAACCAATAGATTTTTTTTTGTGTGTCATTGATAATAGGATCTTGAGGTTGCTTCTCACAGCTACTACCTGACGCACCGCAGTTTTGCAACAGACTTTAATGTCATTTTCCTGATAACTCATTTGTCCAGAGCTCAAGAAGCCCAACGGTTGGGCTTGATGTCTTCAATTACCAAGAACTTGGTCAGCCTCGGTCACAGATAGACCTTAGCTGATGACTCACCAACTTGCCAACTTCTGAG
Organism: Catagonus wagneri; assembly: GCA_004024745.2. Taxonomy (NCBI): domain Eukaryota; kingdom Metazoa; phylum Chordata; class Mammalia; order Artiodactyla; family Tayassuidae; genus Catagonus; species Catagonus wagneri. The sequence continues at coordinate 4,055,622 of PVHT020000193.1, forward strand.
AAATACTACACAAGAAGTGCCTCTAACTGGGGGGGATTGGTGTCACTGCTGGAGGGACAGTCTGTCTGAAGTTTGTGTCATGATTCCAAGCAGTGGATCCATAGAAGCCGTGTAGTTGGGTGTTTTCAAACAATAAGACTCAACTACAAAAGATACTGATATTACAGTTGCTGGAGTGGCTTCGCATTATTATTTAGTACTGAGGCCCTTTGCTGCGAGTTCATTGTGTTTCTTAGCTGTGTAAACAAAAAGCCAACGCCATTTATCACTCATGGTTCTCCTTAATGCTTGTGGTTTAACGTTTGCCAGGATTTCAGTATATAACCACAGATCTCTCTGGGTGACATCAACAACAACAAAGTCTTTCTTTTTAAAAATTCTGTTTCTTTAGTTACTTTTTTTTTTTTTTTTGACCATGCCCGTAGGACGTTGGAAGTTCCCAGGCCAGGGATCGAACCCGCAGCACAGTAGTGGCAACTCGGGATCCTTAACCCACTGTGCCACAAGAGAACTCCTTTAGTTACTTTTTAAAAAGAGTTGGATTGGGGCTGTGGGATTACTGCATCCAGTGTGGCGACAGCAACAGCAAAAAGTCTCAAAGGAGAACAAGCTAACCCATGTCTAAGGAGAAGTTCATAGGCGGGCGTATGGCATTAGAAATGACACCTGCACATTCTGGCCTCTGGACCTACAGGTGTACCTCCCTGGCTGGCCATGGGGGTGTTCCCCTTACTGCCTCACCAAAGGCCAGCCTCTTCATGGCACACGGGGTCCCATCACCTGTCTCCTAAGTTAGAGGCTTCTGCATTTAGCCTGCGTTCCTTAGCATCATCCGTCTCCTCTCCCCCGCCCCCCGCCGTCCCCTTCCAGCCACTGTGCCATTTCTCTTTGGAAGCCTTGTCTCCTTTTACTGCTGCAAATGCCACTCCTCCCATGCCCTATTGCTTTCACTCCAGTCAGGCTTCGTGTCCCCACCCACTCCCTCCCCACCCCCAAAAGACGCCCATCCAGAGCGCCCGGGACCTCCACGTTTCAAATTCAGTGTCGAGTCCCCAGTCCTTAGCATTTTTCAGCCCGCCAGCAGGACTTGACCCAGCTGCTGCTGCCATCTTCTTTGAAGTCATTTCCCTCATTTGGCTCCCTGGATGTCACACTTGGCTTGCTCTGCCTTCCCAGAGGGTGCTCCTTGCCAGTCTTCTTTGCCGATTCCTGCTGGCATCGCCCCAGCCTCTTCTTATTCAAGTACCTCTGTCCTCCTCCTGCTTTTCTATCTGTCCTCACTCCCCAAGTCAGTTTAAGCTCTTGGCCTGAAATACCACTTCACCACTGATGATTTCATCTCGGAACTCTCTGCCCCATTTCAGCTTCAGCTCTGCTTGGATGTCTGATTGGCATCTCAGAACGAGCGTGCCTACAACCCGACTCTTGGTTGCCCTCGGCGTACCTCCCCTCGCCCCTGCTCTCCCCAGCCGTGCCCAGTTTTGGGAGATGGCAGTTTTGTTCTTTCAGTTGCCCAGGTCAGAAACCCTGGAGTCACCACTGAGTCTTCTCCTTGGCTTCTGCCCCCCAGCCTCCGCCCCCCCACCGCAAATCCTCTCTGTTCTTTCTTCCTTTTTATTTTTTATTTTACTTTATTTTTGTAATTAATGAATTTTATTACAATTATAGGTGTACAAAAATCATCACAACCAAACTTTATAGCATTTCCATCCCAAACCCTCAGTGCGTCCCCCCACCCCCCAACTTGTCTCATTTGGAAACCCTAAGTTTTCCAAAGTCTGTGAGTCAGTATCTGTTCTGCAAAGAAATTCACTGTGTCCTTTTTTCAGATTCCACATGTAAATGGTAACATTTGATGTTGGTGTCTCATTGTCTGATTGGATTCACTTCGCATGATAATTTCTAGGTCCATCCATGTTGCTATAAATGCTGTTATTTCGTTCCTTTTATTTTTTAATTTTTTTATTATCCTGTTAATTTAATTTAATTTTCTTAGTGAATTTTATTACAATTATAGGTGTACAAAAATCATCACAAGTCAATTTGATAGCATTTGCATCCATGGCTGAGTAATATTCCATTGTGTATACGTACCACATCTTCCCTATCCACTCCTCTGTCGATGGGCATTTTATTATATTTAGAGGTGTACCACAATCATCACAACCCAATTTTTATAGCATTTCCATCCCAATCCCTCAGTGCATCCCCCCACCCCCCAACCTGTCTCATCTGGAAACCATACAAGTTCTGAAATGGAAACTGTGATTTAAAAACTTCCAACAAACAAAAGTCCAGGACCAGATGGCTTCACAGGCGAATTCTATCAAACGTTTAGAGAAGAGCTAACACCTCCAAAACATTGCAGAGGAGGGGACACTCCCATAATCATTCTATGAGGCCACCATCACCCTGATACCAAAACCAGACAAAGGTACCCCAAAAAAGAAAATTACAGGCCAGTTTCATTGATAAACATAGATGCAAAAATCCTCATCAAAATGCTCCTTCTGACATCTCCACTGACACCACTCAGGCCAGGCCACCATCGCATCTGGATAAACCAACTAGGTGCTGTGTTCTAGCCTCGCCTTGGGAGGTACTCATTCAGATGTTCCACTGTCCTGATCAGAAGCCTCATATGGTTTTTATTTTTCTCAGAGTAAAGACCATAGTCCCTTTCGAGAGAATGGCCTAGAAAGCTCTAAGTGATCTGCTTCCCCCATCCGTGTCCAACCTAATCAGTGTCATCTCCTTTTTTCTCCCTTGTGCATTCTGTCGTAGCGACACTGGCCTCTTTGCTGACCCTGTAACTGGCCAGGTACAATCCTACTTCAGCGCCCCAGCACAAGTTCTCTTCCCTGCCTTATCCCCTCATTTATTGCCTAGATCTCCATGGAACCCGCTTCCTCCCTTTCTTCAGAGCGTTGTTCAAATGCCTAGTTGATCCAAGAGGGTTTTTACTCACTGATCACCTAAACAAAAGAACAGCCACCCCCACCTGCACCCCAGGTTTGTTTGTCTTCTCTCTCCTGCCAGAGATCTCATTACCAGCTAGCCTATCCTGCATTTATTTGGTTGTCTGTCCTTCCCCTCTCGGCTAGAACCCCAGGAGGTCAGAGACCTTGTCACTTATTAACTGCTGTATCCCCCTAGCCTGGTACCTTGGAAATTAATAGTCCTCAATAAGAATGTTTTAATGAGTGAGTAAATTAATCACCTGGACAAAGTGGTCAGAAACAAGCTATGGAAATGAGGATTTTCCCAGGCTGGAAGGGGAGCGACAGCACTCCTAATAGTTCCTGTATTCTAAGACACCCCCTCCACCCAGTCCCCCACATTTGGCCATTTCTAAAATTGCGGTGCATATTAGAATGGACAGCCTCTCCCAAGTGCCATCTGCCCAGCAGCGGTGGTCATGGTGTAGTTGCTGTCACCCATGCATTTGCAAAGCTGGCCAAAGCTGTTCACATAGCCAACAAACAGTTTTGTGAAGGTGTATTCTGTATATGGCTGAGGGTACCTGCCATTTAATATGCTCTCCATAAGATTACACTTACTGTCCTTCAGCAGATGAATGGATAAAGAAGATGGGATGGATATATATATTATATAATTGTATATACGTACACACAATGGAATACTACTCAGCCATAAAAAAGAATGAAATTGTGCTGCTTGCAACAACATGGATGGACTTGGAGGGCATTGTGCTAAGTGAAGTAAGTCAGGAAGACAAATACTGTATCTTATCACTTACATGTAGAATCTACAAAAAATCAGCAAACTAGCGATTATGACAGAACAAACCAGCGGTGACCAGTGGGGAGAAGGAAGCAGGGAGGGGCAAGATCACAGTAGGGGATCAAGAGGCCCACACTACTTGGTGTAAAATCCGTAAGCTGCAGCGATACATTGTACAGCACAGAGAAAATGTGGCCAGTATTTTAGAGTGATCATAAATGGAGTATAACCTTTAAAAATGGTGCATCACTGTGCTGAACACCTGAAACTTATGTAATATTACCCATTAACTATACCTCAATAAAAAAAAAAAAAGATTGCACTTACTGAAAGAAAATTTTATTGGCACTGAAACAAAATGTTATCGTGTCCCTAGAAAGAAAGGCATGAGAACAGCAGGGAGTAAATTTGATATTAGTGAAGCAAATGTTCATTGTTGGAGAAATGATCGAAATCCCACGTTTTCTTTCAAAGCAACAACTAGGAGAATGCAAGTGGTTGAAGCCGTGTTATTTGTTGCTGAGATACACGCAGAAGGAGTGCCAATCACATGCCAAGCAGTGTAACCGAAGGCTGGAGAAATGGCCAAATCTCGCAGAACAAAGCACCCAGAAGCTAGTTGGACTGTCACTCAGGACTGTGTTTAAGGCTTTGTGTCGTAGTTAATTGGCAAAGTTTGTTTCTCTCCGTATGGGACATAAAAGAATGGAGTGTCTAACATTCGACAACATTTCCGGTGGGATGGACTAGACTGGGTCTCTTCTCTAGATCTGAAAATTAGGAAACCAATTTCTCATCCTTCATTCTTCGAGTTATTAGTTTTTGTTTCAAATTTTGCGATGCCGAATGTGACTCTTCCATATGCATTAAACTACAAGGGAGAGGCTTGGCCAGGTACTTGTTAGGGTTTTCCCCACCGCGTGTCTTGTGCCGACATCACAGAGAGCTAGCTAACATCCTTGGAAATAATGGTCCCCAAACGGGCTTGGACTTTGGTTTGTTATGATTAGTTTAGCACATGCGTTTTTCAGACAGCTGTAGGTTTCTGATTTTTCGACTTTTCATTTGAAATAATTATAGGCTTCTAAGAAGTTAGAAAAATAATATGGAGAGGCTTCTGGAGCATCCATCCTGGAGAGCCACATTCTGGAGAGAGGATAATGATGGATCAAGATAAATTAGACAGGGAGCTGAGGGATGCATTTTTGGAAAACTCAGCTTTCCCCCCATGGTGACATCTTAGTTAACGTAACTTTAGCACCGTTTGGGGTTTTTTTTTTTTTTTTTTTAATGGGTCATCTTATTCTCCTCCCGTGACCTCTTGGGGGTAGGAATAGGGAGGAAAAAGTAGCTTTGTCATACTGTGCAAGCAGCCCCCTCACTTGAGGATGACTGTTCCTGGTCACAGGAGGTGAGACCAGAGGCAGCGCTGTTATGGCGGGAGTCCCGCATTGATTGTCACATCATAGAGAAAGTAATCAAGTTAAATTAATTTGCGACCTAAAACTCTCCAGCAGAGGAACTCATCATCGATTTGGTTTTGTTTCAGCACCAGGCATCTTTTGAAAGAATTCGTTTTAAAGCGATTTAAAATGCCCTACAAAACTTTTAAATGAGAACAGCCTGGAGTTCAAGAATCACGGAGTCGGAAGGGACTTAGGGCCAACCACCCGTTGGATAGAGTGACTTCCCTTTGACCCTCTCCGCCAGGTTCCTATTCCAGCTCTTCTTTAAGGCCCTCCTCTTAAAGGACTTGGTGATAGGACTTTTCTCATCCACACATCAGACAACAGACAGCTACCTCCGTGCTTTTTCTCCTTCCTTCTGCTTCAGTCCGTCTTGATCCTTTAAGCCTGTAGCCATTTTTTGATAGCTTGGCCCCATCCTGGAGAGAGGAGAATGATGGATCAGATAAATTAGACAGGGAGCTGAGGGATGCATTTTTGGAAAACCAATGACAAAGAGGATTTGGTACCAGCTTGGAAACAAAAGCTCACTATTAAAGTCATGCTTTTCAAATGAAACAGTGCCCTCCTTTTCTGGTTTCCCTTCCCCGTTTCTGTTACTTATTCCCTTTCACAAGCCAGACTTCTAGGGGGTGGTCTGCATTGTGAGGACCCCCACTCTCCCCAGCCCTGAGCCTCCTACTTGCTTCTTGTTTTCTCCATCCTCGACCCCTTGACCTCATCACCTCCCAGTCAAGACCACCAGCGTCCATCTCCACCACTGACCTTGCCCAGATGCCTGGCCTCCAAGCTTATTTCGGTGTTGCTTTTGATTTTTCTCCCCTACTGCTGGATGAGAACCAGGTCCCCTCAGTGTAGTTAGTAACTGATATACAAAGTCTTAAATTCGCTTACACTTAGTTATGCCTCTGAAAATTCTGGTGCTCCTTGCATTAGCTATCAGAATGGTAACCACCCCACCCCAAATATTTTGTATATTGGGGAACAGGAAAAGCCCATACAAGAGTACCCCAGAGACTTTTCTTTTCAGAGGACTTGAACTCTGAGAATTGATGAGACCTAGTTTTTGGCCTCTTCACCTGCAATTACTGCTCGGAACATTTAAAGAAAGAGAAAGAACTAAGGTAGGAATGGAAAATTTCTGCACCCTTCTTCTCTTGCAGTAGACACAGATCAGGATGTGACAGAATTAGATTGGGTAATATTATTCCTACTATGTATGAAACTAGAGATTTTACGTAGGGAGACTACTGACCTGAAAGTCAAATACTGTGATATCGTTGGTTGGCTTAGCTGGAGTCAGGTGGCAGGAAACTTGAGGGCTTGGCGGTAGGCATCCAAGGCACCTGGTCTGAAAACAGGTCCATCTCACTTTATATGGACCCAGTGTTGATATATTTTTGTAGATTATGTAAATATATCTTGACTAAAGCCTCCAAAATATTCATGTACACAGGCAGATTTGAAGGTATGTAAAATGGGATAGATTGTTATCTCTAAAGAGCTCATCATTATAGATTAAAATTTCCAAGTTGAGGAGTTCCCTCATGGCCTCGCAGGTTAAGGATCCAGCGTCGTCACTGCTGTGGTGCGGGTTCAATCCCTGGCCCGGGAACTTCCGCATGCTGCAGGCATGGCCAAAAAAAAGAACAAAAAAATTCCCAAATTGAGAAACACATAGACCTGGAAAAGTTAACAACGTTTGCCTATTCGGAGTGATCTTGAAAGAATTTATTTGAGGACCTGAAGAAAGATTGTGCTAGAATGGCAGCAACAACAAAAAAAACTCATTCTCCCATAAATAGAAATGAACTTGGGAAAACCTGACGGTGTGATAAAGACATGGTGCTCCTTGAGCTCCCGTGTGTGGAATATTCTGCATAAATAAATCCATAGGGAGCATATTACTTATCTACAGAATTTCCATACCCATGTTTAAAAGAAAAAGAAACCACCATGAATAGATAACCGAAGGGACAATGCATTTTAGCTTGTCGGTGTAGTGAAAAAAACGTAAATGTGTCGGTTCAAATTCAACATATGCCTTCTTGACTTCCTAATGCATAGGCATGCCGGAGAGGAGAAAATATTGGGTCATTGGAACCTTTCTCTTGAGTCAGTTTCTCCTCCATGCTAATATTTATGTTCCACAAATCTCTCAATAGGTGGGATTTTTAAATATACGGCAGACAAGGAAGTGCCTTTCTAAGTCAGTCTGGTGGGGAATGCACCCTGACTATAAATAACTGAGCTATGTGCTTATTCTCTATGTAAATTCCAAACAGACCCGATTTTATGTGTTTTGATCCATCCTCTTCTCAATACCCCTCCTCATAAATTCTTCAGTGGAGGAGGATCCGCTTCTTTCAGTACCAGGCGGTTCAGAAGTTATCTATGCCAACTTTACTCTAATCGAGAACTCTGATGAAAGGAATGCCCGCCTTCCGCCGAGGGGTGGTTGCTGCACGCAGCCTTCCCATCGGAGTGCCCTCTTGACAGGTCAAACTCACTTCTGAGCAATTGTTTTCATAAACTCAAGAGTTTAGCTTCCAGCACTCAGGGCTCCATCGTGCGTAACCCGGTCTCTGCCCAGGATCCACCACGTTCTCTTCCCACTTAGCTGTAAGGGCCAGAGATTTCTCTCACAGAAGCTCCGAAATAATTCCTGGGTCTGCAATTCATGTGTGCAAGGAAACTTTTTAGCGGGGAAGAGGGTGGGAATCCGGTTCAAACTCTTTGACGAATTTTGGTGGAGGATTCTATTGACGAACAAAAGCTCTCCGGCATCTTCTGGCAGACATGTGAGAGAAGGCAGTGATTGTAATTAATTTTTAGTGAGGGCTGCATATTTGATAATTGGTCTGATTCACGCTATTATATTCCTCTTCCTTCACCCACAGCAAAACAAGCTTAATTTGATTCATCCCCTTAGGAAGAAAAAAAAAAAAAAAGCCTGAGATTACTCACATGGCTGTGATTCAGCTCTTGGCTCCCACCTCTTCCTCCTCCTCCTCCTCCTCCGTTTCTCCCACCCTGCCCACTCCCATATTCACTCCCACCCAGTGGCATTGCCATCAAAAAACTGAGTCAGTTCGTTCTTCAAAATGGGTGGGGAAAGCAGACAACTAATAAAAACTTTTCTGAGCAAAGAGTGCTGCTTAGATCTGAAATCCTTGCAGGAAGATGGGCAGGGTGACTGCTTATATAATCGGAAAAGCATGGAACAGAGACAGACTCTCATAAAGAAATGTTAAGATGGTCTTATGTGCCAATCTAGATAGACATAGTTTCTGTGCAGGTCCGTAGTGGCAGACACAGAGCCTCCCCGGCAGGTTTCTAGAAAGATTTTCTAATATTGGGAATCTTATGTACACCGTATAGAAAACTAACCTTCTGATCTCAAAGTTGGGTGCCTTGCAGTAATCAAAAAAGTGAATCTAGCAATTGTCCAAAGTTGTTTTTTTTTTTTTTTAAGGGCCACACGTGCAGCATATGGGAGTTCCCAGGCCGCTAGGGGGCAAATCAGAGCTGCAGCTGCCAGCCACAGCCACAGCCACAGCCATGCAGGCTACGAGCCACGTCTGCAATCTATACCACAGCTCATGGCAACGCCAGGTACTTAACCCAATGAGCAAGGCCAGGGATCGAAACGGGCATCCTCATACCCACTTACTAGTCAGGTTCATTACTGCTGAGCCACAGTGGGAACTCCCTATCCAAAGATGTTTGATCACTGTAAAAAATGGGTGACGGAAGTCTTTTTGTCAGCCTTCAAGTGAACGGTGTGACTTAAAAGCCTAAGATGGTTGGTTTCTGTTTTTTCCCCCGTGAAGTTGGAAGATTGGTACTGAGTCTGGCAGTTCCCTCTTAGTGAGATGATGGTGATGACAAACATTATGGACCCGGTGATTTCTCTCTTAATTTTTATTTTATTTTATTTTATTCTATTTTATTTTTTAGGGCCGCACCCACAGCGTATGGAGGTTCCCAGGCTAGGGGTCTAATCGGAGTTGTAGCCGCTGGCCTGCACCACAGCCACAGCAACGCGGGATCTGAGCCACATCTGCGACCTACACCACAGCTCACGGCAACGCCTCATCCTTAACCCACTGAGCGAGGCCAGAATCGAACCTGCGTCCTCATGGATACCAGTCGGGTTCGTTAACCCCTGAGCCATGACGGGCACTCTGATTTCTCTTTTAAAAATAAGTTTTATTGGGATATAGGTAACTTACAGGGTTGCATGAGTTTCAGGTGTACAGCAAAATGAATCAGTCATACAGACACTGATATCCATTCTTTTTTCCCATATAGGTTATTACAGAGCATTGAGTAGATTTCCTTGGTCTATAGGGATCCAGTGATTTCTGTTCCTTCCTTGTCGTCTCTCATTTACTCCCATTCTCCAGATGAAACAAACCCTTGGTGAAATGAAGTCAAAAGCCCCCCCCCAGGTAACAGTCCCAGGGCTCAGGCTGGCTGTCTGCATCCTGACCTGTAGTTCTGGTCTGTGGGGACCAGTCAGGTCACTGGGCGTTTTAGAGAGTACTGGAGATGGGAGCAGTGGCCGAGAGGAAGCTCCATAACCCGGGCTTCCAAACCTGCTTCTAACTGAACTGTTGAATCAGATCCCTGCGTCTTCAGAACTGACTTCCCCCATGGAGGGGAATGGAATCAAGCCTTCCCCCCACCACTCATTTGTAATCCTAATCACCTTCTCTCCATTTTGCTGGCTTCCCCCCGCCTCCCAACACACACACACTGTGTTACCATCTGTCTCAGCAACCTTGCCTGGATAAAGACAGGTTGGAACAGTTGCTCCCCCTCAAACAAAACATAGAATTATTTCTCGTTTCCCCCAGAGCAGTTCCATATTTATAAAGCTTGCCTGCACCTCGGCGATGTCTGGTTGCTGTCCTTTTTATCATTCTTCAAATATGTTACACGCTGGCTGGAAACGATTAGCTTTTGTTACTGGAGGCTTTTGCGGGATGCTTGAATTTTCTTCATATCATTTTCAGATGGCCATCCGTGTCGCTTTCGCCTTTACAAAATGAAATTTCTTACTGAAAGGCAGCATAGGAGAGAGAGTGCATGCTGAGGTTTTTTTTTTTTTTTTGGTATCCCCCACACACCTTCACTCCGTGGTTTTCCCGTAGGGTGACTATGGTGGAGTTTTATGGCCTGACCCTGTAGAGAGAATAAACAGTGGATCGTGGGTCCTGTTTTTCTGGGTCTGAAACCACTTCCTCGAGCCTCTGTTTGGGGGCCCCCTGTTGTTGGCAAGGGTGATGCTCAGCCCCCTCAGGGCTGGAGTATTTTCTCCCAGTCTTTGATCCAATTCATCTTCTTTCCTGGTCACTCGAGTTTCCAATGTCTTTTGACCCAGCTGGGCCAACTGCAATGGAAATTCCTTGGGAACAGCCTCCCCAGCTGGCCCCAGCCCCATTCTGCACTGGCTTGTGGAAACCAGTGCCGTCTGGACAGAAAGGCCCCAACAGATGTCAAATGTAAAACCAGGCAAGTCTTTAAACCACTGAAACTTTGGGAGGAAAATGGGGATTGGCTAGGTGTTTGTCATCATTAGTGAAATAGTTAACAGGAGATCCTTTTAAGTTATGGACTAGTGGTTTTCTCATGTAGAAATATTTAGGAAGTCACTAAGGTTGTGTCTTACTCTAAAACAGTGGTACAGAGAGCAGGCAAAGGGTATAGATTTGATATTAATGGTGATAAAATAGCCAATCCTTACACAGTATACACTCCCTGGCAGACAGTGTTCTCAGCGTACAGGTATGCATTTTTAAAGGTTACTATTGTTTTCATTTAAAAAAATGTATTAGAGTATAGTTGATTTATAGTGTTGCTGTACAGCATAGTGACCCAGTCATACATGTATATATATTCTTTTTCTCATATTATCTTCCATCATGGTCTATCCCAAGAGACTGGGTATAGTTCCCTATGCTGTACAGTAGGACATATTTTTAACCCAGGTGCCACAGCTAGGTATGGCAGAGCCAGGATTCAAACCCTAGCAAGTCTGGCTCCAGGCTTTTAAAATATATTACAGGTTCTTTTCGATGCGAGAGTTTTAGGTGTTTGATTTTATTAATATGCCATTTTCATAGTCTGCATTTATTGCCATCAAAAGCCATATTATTATAGATTTTATGTTCTTTATTGGTAGTAGGAAGGTAACTTTCTTTAAGCCGATCAAATTTCACTCAAAAACAAAAAGTCGACTGTTGAAGCATGAATACAGTTTTAAAGAACTGAATGAGAAATATGTACATAGTTAAAAGAGAGAGGTTTCAGAAGTATAATTCAGAAATGTACTTCTGAATTAGTTTGTGTGGATTTAACTTCTGAGAGTCAGTCCTACAGGTCAATTTAGTGACGGGTTTATTCCAGTAAAACCCCAAAGGGAATCTTTTTGTGATGTGAACAGTCAGCTCCTGAATGAACCAGATTTCATTGTGTCAGAATGAATACCTTTTCCTTGCCTTCCACTCCCAATTTGAAAATTCAGTATTTGAACATTTTATGTATTATAGAAATCGACTTTATTTTGTATATTAAAGCAAAATTAGTGACCCATCAAGACATAATGGACACTAAACGTCAAGCTTTGGTCTGAGCACTTGCTGACTTTGCTCAGAGTTAAAGGAAGTATGCTGAAAGGAGATAGAACTGTAGTTAAACTGCTCAGACCGAGCCTTCCAGATTTGTGTGTGTGTGTGTGTGTGTGTGTGTGGTGGGGGGACTTGTACTTCTTATTACTGCATTCTTCCTGTCTGTGTAATACCTGGTAGCAATTTATTCCATGTCATGCCACCCCCATGTTGGTAGTAAATTTTTTTTTTTAACCGAAGAGGAAGAGTTTTAGGCATGCCAGTTTCTTTAATTGGAATTTTTTCAGATGCCATTTGAAGATTTTCAGCCTCTAATTTTGCAGCTTATAGGCAGGTTGGGGTTAAAGGACAGTATAGGTGTGCATGTGCGCACGAGCGTGCGTGCGTGTGTGAGGGATGTGGTTGTATATCGCATGTTTGCCTGTGTGCGAGTGGCTTGGGTTAGCACATGAATTGCAGTAAATGCAAAAGTGAAAGCTGCAACATGGCTCTCACGCCCCTGACCACTTCCTAAAGAACCTGCCACGTGGGCTGCAGACTTAAGAGACTTAAACCTGGGTCCCCAGCCCAAAGTCCTGAGGTCCCCCGTGATCCAAGCCTCCAGGAGACCTAAAATTATAAAACCTCTTTACTGCCGTCCATGTGACCTCAAAACTTGCGAGCGTCTCCATTGTTAAAATTTCAACGCACAATTAGGAAGTTTGAAATATTGGGGAATAGAACCAGAGCCTTGGCCGTACCCTCAAAATCATCTTGCGAAGTTCTCCTTTCCGCGGTCCAGTCCTTTGAAGCCATTTTCGAACGTGTGCCTTCTGATCCTTGAAATGTACAAGTTATAAAAGAAAAAAAATGTCAGCTTGTCAGATTAACTACAATCACCAGCCTAATAAAACTGAGTCACATCCAAATGGGCTACACTTACGCTACCCTCCCATTCTAGGGAAAACGTGGCCGGGGGAGGCAGGCTGAGTCATCACCTGGTTTGTTTGACATACGCTTCCTTCCATAAATTGGGAATGGCAAGCAGCACAGTGTTCCGGGCTTGCCTCGGAGAGGGAGCTGTTGCAGCCTTCCTTGCACGATCAAAAATAGGGCCTTTTAGGCTTGAAAGATGAAGCTGAGCCCATGTTTTGGCTTCAGATGTCCAGGGGGAGGGGGAGAAACCAACAGACCCAAACAAAGAACAAATGTAAGTACCATTTGGGGCGGGGGCAAAGAAACGGTAGGGGTGTTCACAGTCGAATTTTTCCTAGGCTATAAAAAGGTTGAAGAAATACATCGGGGGGCGTTAAAATAAATAAATTGGTAGCTAGTTCACCAAGCTGGGGCTCATTTACTTAAGCAGAATGTTCTTGATGTGAATACGCCAAGATGATTCCATGAGGGAGAGAGGCAGAAAGAAAGCGGGGAGAGATCGATGATTTGGCCGTTATGGTATAAATTTGTCCTGACCGTGGTGAATGTTGCCTGTTTTAGCTAACCCTTTTGAGAGAAGCGTATTTCGTTTAGGAAACTTTTTCATGGCTGACTTTGAATCTCCTGTTAGGGGGATTTTGAGGGGGTGAGAAGAGCCGGGTGGGCGTGGGGGGAGGTTGGTGCATTTCACCCATTTTCCAACAGCGACTGTGCTCACAGGAGCTTTCTAGAATAAAGAAGTTGAGAGTGTACAATCGTTGGGGAGACCGGAGAAAGGGGAAGAAGGGGCAGATTTATAGCTGAAGCGCGTTTGTCAACTCAGCCTCTGCTCTGGGATTATTTTTTAATGTGTGCCAGGCATTCGTCTGATTTCCAGCCGGGCTTGCTTGTGGCTTTCTCTCTGTCTGTGTGAGGCTCGGGTGTTCCCTGTTTTAAAGCTGGAGTTGTCACAGCCTGGGCGTTTTCTGTTTCGGCTTATGGCTTTTTTTTTTTTTTTTCTCTTTTCCTGAATGAGTGTCCTTTGTGTAACCCCGGTAATTCAGAAATCCTGCAGTCATAGGGACTGCCCTGTCATGTGACTTAGGTAGTAGGTACTGCCTGCGATTGGTCAGCAGCTAATTGGCGGGTCCCTATAAGAGGTCCCGCTTCGGGGTCCAGTCACTCTCCTTGCCTGGGCTGCTGCTGTACAGGGGCCGGAGGGGGGTGGGGTGGGTGACGGGTGTCCAGTGATTCAGCCACATGATAGATGACCAGGGGACCTACTTTCTTGGGGTCCGCACATCAGTAGAAGACACCCAAACTGGTTGTGGCTGACTTGATCGAACTCTGGCTCCCTGAACTGGTAACTGTCACTTTAATATAGCTTACTGATTAAACTCAGAAAAATGCAGCTAAAAATCTTTGCCAGGAACTTGTGTGGACTTAACACTCTGTTCCCTCTCCCCCCCCCCCAACTCCTTGTTCTCCTTGTTCTTATTCGTTTTGTCACAGGAATGAAATGCAGATAAAGTCTTTAGAAAACTTTCTTGTAGGAAAAGCGCCTCGTGTGATCTGGAACAAAGACATTTTATATTCAGATTTATCAAGCTGTGAAGAGGGAGTTTTTAGCGAACGGAAGCAGCAGCATTCTGTCACCAGGAAATACTGCTTTATCCAGAATGGGTAAGTGAAAAGTGGCATTGCTCCCTAATAGATATCATATGGTGTGTGGGGGAATTGTAAAATTGTTCACAGACCCCTAACAACTGTGTTGAACCAAAGAACACATAAACAGAGCAAGGAATTCTACAAAGAAGCAGCCCAAGTATATAGCATAAAGGCTGAAAAGAAGCCAGGTAATTAACAAAGATGAGTGGAGCGTTACCACTTTAGCCAAATACATGTAATACAACCAGTTTGGCTTCTCCCCCCCTCCCTTTTTCTTTTTTATGAGGGGAAGGGAGATAAAAATGGGTTCTTTTGGTAGAGTTTCGTGGCATTAACATTCTGTGGATATAGATTTCCATTTAGTCTGAACAGTATGCCTGATAGATATTTGAAGAAATGCTTTCAGAATTAGTCAACTTCCCCTCCTTTTCCTCCTCCTACCCCACGGTTTTAAGAATTTAGTTAGAAGTCTACAAAATGGAAGTTTAAGTAATGCATTGGAAAAATTTCTTGCTGATTGAGAAGGGCAGCTGAAGATGGTAATAGATTTATTTTTACATTTGTGTCATGAATTTTAAGACTGTTCCATTTGATTACATTAGTACAGTGAAAGGGTGGTTATCTCTATGTGGTTCATTTTGAGAGATGTTTTGAGAAATCACGATCAGCAGTTCTCACTGACATGCCTGTGTCTCTTTCTCTGAGACCTTAAATTCAGTTTTCTAATCTTAAATCTGAGCTGCCACTAGGTTTGCATTTTCAGAAAAGGACAATAATGCTTTGAATAACTGTGCTACGTACAGTAGGTTCTTGTTCATGAACTGTAAGGAAACACAATTTTATAGTAGGTATCAGTGCCTTGATTTCTTGATTTGGCTTCTTAAGAATTGGAAAAGTTGAATAAAATAAGAAAAAACTAGAATGGTGGGCGGCTACCTGTTTTTTACCAGTTTCCCATTGGTCAATAGAAGCAATCATGTGATGTCCACTTATAGAATCAGATGGAAAAATATTTTGTCCTTTAACTGCTAGCAAACATATAAGTAATTTCAGTGATCTCTCTTTGTGTATGTGAAGACCTATATATGTCATTAAAACTGTTAGTGACAGAATTATAAACTTTGGGTGCTAGAGGATACAGTGTTATTTATTCCTTTTGCAGAGTACCTTATTTCAAATTGAAAGTTTGAATCTGCATTTCTGACTTTGGGTTTTCATTCTCTTCCTTTCAAAATCTTAAAATCCTCACCTCGAAGGGAGAACATGCATAATAAATAGGGTAGCAATTCTGCACTTTCTCTCCTTGACAAAAGAATGAGATGAGAGGGGAAGGAGGCAAATCTAGTGGGATCTGTTAATTGGTCTTTTTCTTTTTTTCCTACTTACGTACTTTGAGAACTTTGTAAGATGATTTTTTCTTGGACTTATTAGCTCTCCAGCCTTCTGTATAAGTATTTATTTTTAAAGAAATAGATGAAAAGCATGGCCACGAAGGGCCAGTCCTCTAATACATGAGACGAGTGACCCAAAGTTGTGCCTATTACAAGTTAAGGTGTGGCAAGGCTGTGGAAAAATGCTGCTCCCTTTCCTTGAAATACCTGGATTTATAGGTTTCAGAGTCTTGAAGACAGAAAATTGGTGACAAAGCGTTAAGGTATTGCCAGGTAATTTATATCCAACTGCTGGCTTGTGTTCAGTGCTTCACAATTATTTTCAGCTCTGTATTTCATGTAAATAGTTGGGGAGAAACATGATGATTTAATAATCTGTCTAAACACTGCCATGCTTAAAGGAAAAATGCCTCTATATAATTTTTAGGTTTTACTCATCCATTTAGAAGCTATTGTTTTGCATGACAGAAATAGGACAAGAAGCAGGCTGAAACAATAAATGCTAGAAAGTATATTCCAGAAGCATTCCTTTAGATCTTCATGCTTTCAATTCTGTGTGTTCTTCTCTGTTATCAGTTCATTAATTTCAAAAAATAGCGCGTAAAATAAATAGCAGGAGCATTGCCCTGAATTCTCTACTGAGGTTGTGGGGAGTATTAAAAATTTTGCATGCTTTTTATTTTTTTTTACTTTATAATTTTATTTATTTTGTTGTTATAGCTGATTTACAGTGTTCTGTCAATTTTCTGCTACCCAGCAAGGTGACCCAGTCACACATACATGTATACATTCTTTTTCCTCACATTATCATGCTCCGTCAACTATGTCTGGTCACTTGTATGCTTTTTAAAAAAGGCATTAATATTATGCACAAATCTTCATCTGTGAGGGTGTGTAAAGCTCCAAAATGAAGGGGCTCAGGTCAGGGGGCAGACCTCCACATAATTGCTCTCCAGCAGTGTGCATATTTGCATGTTCAGGAACCTGAACACTTTCCCTTTGGGCTTGTACTTGAGTTTTTGGTGTGGTATACAGTTTGGCCCAACTGGATTTCTTGAGGTGTGGGTATACGTTTGATTGGAAGGAGGAACTTGAATCACTAGCAGGACAAGTGGCCGTTTGTCAGAAGCGAGATAAGCCTCATGGTGTTATTCCTATGACAACTGAGGGGTTGGGTGTTGAAATGTAGCTTTAAGTTCTCAGTTTGCGAATGTCATTCAGACCTCCCACTACAAGTCTCACTTGAGTAGGAGGATAATGAGAACGAGAAAAAAACCACCAAGCAACCTAAGTATCTGCATTCAGTTCATGTCTTCCTGACTCGCCTTTGTGTACCCATTGCCATGGGGTAAACATAGGTCTTGAGCAAAGCAATATTTCAGGATAAAATAAATGGAAAGGGGCTCAGAGCAGTTGGGGAAGATAAATAACAACATATGGGGGGAATAAAGAGGCAAGAGAAGTCAGCTTCCATGAGTTTGTGCAAATCCTTTCTCCAGCGCTGACCAGCAGTGCAAACATCTTGAACCAGTTATTGTATAGCTCTTCAAGAGCTGCAAATATTTCCTTAAATGCAACATGGAGGAAATTGCTTTGGTAGCCCAATAGTTTACCACTTGGGCATAGCATTTATGCATCTCCCCTGGACTGCCTGTGGAGCATAATGATATTCACTTAAGGTCCGTGTTTTTAAGTCAGTTATCTATCATTTAAGAGCTTGTCTTTTACTCCATGGAAAAGATAGGGCCGTGCTATTAAAGTAGTGGTAAAACTTAAGTACGTTACCTGATGTTCAAAAATGACTTTGAAAAACCCTTAAAGATTGTTTGAGACCTGTTGTTAGTGTGGAAATGAATGGGTGGATTGAGTCTCATGGCACAGTATAGTTGAGGGGGTGGGATGGTTTAGATGATTTTTTGCCATAGATTAATTATGCTGTTGTGGATTTCCCATGCCTGAACGCACCTTCCTATTTTCTACCCCTCAATGGTTTTGATTGTTGATTTGCTCATTGGCGTGTCCAGAAGTTAGAAAGGAAAAAATGACTTCGATGGGTTTTACCTCTTACTTACTATTTAGGTCCACCCTCTCTTCTGAAATCCAAAAAGGTCTGAAACCCAAAAGATTCTAATGTCAAAAATTTGATGGCAAACCTTAAGTGGCGTGAAGCTGTTGATAGTCTTTATTTATCCCACTTACGATATTTTTCTTACTGTATAGAAATTATTATTTTTTAAAGTATAGTATAGTTGATTTATACTATAAATCAGTTTGCTCCAGTTTTGGCTTATAGCAGAGTGACCCAGTCATACATATATATATATGTTCTTTTTCTTATATTATTTTCCTTCCTGGTCTATCGCAAGAGACTGGAAATAGCTCTCTGTGCTGTACAGTAGGACCTCATTGCTTATCCATTCTAAATGTAAGTTTGCAGCTACTAACTCCAAACTCCCAGTCCATCCCACTCCCCCCATCCCCCTTGGCAACCACAAGCCTGTTCTCTATGTCTGTAGAAATTACTAACGTGTTTGATCATAGAGTGTTGGAGTTTTATATAGATGGAATAGTCACCCTCTTATCTTCATAAAATCATCATCGTAATAATCAATTTGAGCATCGGATAAGAGTCTCTAGGCCTCTAATTACTAGTATACTTTGAGCTCGTGTTATATGCCAGGCACTGCTCTAAACAAATCTAGAATGATGTCGGGTACCCGGCAGATACTTAGTAGGCGTGTTTTGGTATAAAGTGCTTTCCATCTATTAACTTATTTAATCCTCACAAAAACAGAATAGGGCCAATATGCTTGTTAGCCTCATTTTATAGGGAGAAACAAGGTGAAGCAACTTGCTCGGGGTGTCTCAGCCAGAAAGCAACGGAGCCAAGATTTTGAAAGCAAGCAGTGTAGCCTCCGTCTTCACTTAAGTGAATCCACTTCAGGTACGAGGGAGCCCTGGGGATATGGCCCTGGACCTCTTGACTGACTCAGAGGGGTGCTTTAGCTGTTTAGTCCTAGTCACCCCGCACCTGACGTCATCCGAAGCTTGATGACATCATCACCATGGTCATTGCCAGGGGCTGCTGTGGAATGCATATAGTGGGTGCTCCTGGGTCGGAAGTGGGAGTTCCAGGGCTCTGAGAGGCTTTTAATCACTTTCTAGGCTTCCCATCACTTTATGGACCTCCATCAGCAGTCAGCCTGGCCTCTCTAACTTGAAAAATTAAGATGCACAAAGTAACTTCTTCCTTGGCCCCAAGGATATGATCTTGAACAGTGGAAGAACGTCTTTTTATAGATACTTCCTGGGCCCTTAACCCAGAGGGAGGTC
Source organism: Catagonus wagneri (assembly GCA_004024745.2). Taxonomy (NCBI): domain Eukaryota; kingdom Metazoa; phylum Chordata; class Mammalia; order Artiodactyla; family Tayassuidae; genus Catagonus; species Catagonus wagneri. Next base: position 4,074,753 of record PVHT020000193.1, read on the forward strand.
TGGGCTCTGAGGAACACAGCAAGGGCCCCTTGGGGGAATTCAGGCCACCTGTGGAACTAGCATTTATGACTTTGGATCCACAAAAAAGATACTTTTAACAGTACTTCTTAAAGAAGTGTATGAGGTGTCTCTCCAATTCCCTATATATTTCTAGGGGTAAAAATTCATTCCAGGGGATAGCAGCCTCCCCATGTTACTTCCCCACTTCCCTGTCCCGACCCTGCTTAATTTTTCGTCCCAGCGCTTATCTCTATCTTATCTCTATTAGTCCGACATACTGTAGGTTTTGACTTATTTGTTTGGCATTTCAGTCAAACGCTAGCAGTAATATTATCTTTGAACAAATGTGAGGAGGGTCTTTGATCTCCTTATTCAAACTCATCCCCTCCTATCAATTTCAGACTGTTACAAAGAATGAAATTGGTTCTGCCCACTGGATTTTTCTTACTATTAGTTATTGTTTTTGTATTCACAGCCCTGAGAATTCTTTGTGTTAAACAGTTTCGATTGTGTAATCAGAATTTGGAGAACCGTTGTCTTCATTCAGGAGGGGAAACTTAGCTAAAGGTGAATGTGATCATTGAGTATTTTTAAAATCCAGACAATTTTAAATTACTAAGGAGAACATGCCAAGTAAAATAGTTTATATTTTATGAGCTAACTTCAATTTAGATAGGGAGCTGGGGAACTCTACATAACATTCCCAGGAAAACATCTTAACTATCTCACCTACTTGCTACCCTTTTCCTTTGAAAAATTTTTAAAAAAATCAATTTAAAGCAATCATTCTACATATTAAAGAACGGAAGTGATTTAATCTTGGACATTTCCTGGCTCAAGTTCTTAAATTTTCAACTGTGTGACCTATTGTCTTTCAATCCTGTATTCTAGTTTATACATTCCACAGTTTTTAGGGTAATCTAAAATATAAGATTTAAAAATATATGGATTATTAACGGTAAATAATGTGGTCATTTAAATATATCATTAGAGTGCTCATAGAATTGATTTTCTTTAATTCTTAAAGATTAGATGCATATAAAAGTTGAATATAATATACTTTTGTTAAGTCAGTGCAGTAATTGAGACATTTTCTTTTTCTTAGCTGTATTTTTAGAGCAAAATAGTTTCTAGTTGCTTGCTTTTAAATGGTCAAACTCATAAAGTAATGACTTGCTTAAAAGTGAAGTGTAAACTGGTAACTCTAAGGTGGAAGATGGAGTTGCTGATTATGAAAAACAAACTAAGGTTTTATTTTAAAGGATCTTCCCTTTCTGCCTTGGAAGAGTTTAATTCTTCTTAAGCACCTGTTCTATTGAAAGCCCATGGCTGGTGGTGATATTGGAAGAAAGCTTAGTTTTCCCCACCTTTCGTAAAAGCAGATGGAGAAGGAAGTGTCAAATGAAAATCCTTTGATTTCTCTCAATTAGGACTTGTGTGATGTATATAAAGTGAGACTAGAGTTCTTAACAATGAGAGAAACGGAGTGAATTTGTGCAGGCCCAGCAGAATGCTACAAGGTGCTTTCAAAGTTCTGATTATCTGAAAAATATCTCCAGACATCCAGATATTTTCCAGTGAGTATCAAGTATGTGACAGTGGTTACCATGATGCCAAGAAGGTGCCTGTTCATAGCGTCCATTGTGTTTGCTCCCTAAGAGGCCCAGCCTTTGAAAAACAAGCAGGCTTATGCTTTAAGCTCACTTTGCCCCTTGCTAGCCAAGAAAGTTATCGCATTTATTTCCCTAAGCCCCACAGGCTGGACCATCAGTACTAGCTCCAGGGCTGTTCTGTGTGATAACACATGTGAAGCACATGCTGTGGTCCCTGGAATAATGGTACTTGACACACTTGAGTTCCTTCCCAGATCCTTCCAGGAACAGACTTCAGTGTAGTCTCGGAGCCCATGGATTCGTTCTAAGTTATGTTTTCCTTCGTGTCAGCTTAAGCCAAACAGCGATGATGATGGTGGCTGCCATTTCTGGCACAGTCTCGAGGGCTTTCCCTGCACTGGCCTGTTTGATCCTCTTGACAACCCATTGGTGCAACAATTATGCCCATTTCCTGGATGTGGATGCTAAGGCACAGAGAGGTAAAGGAATATGCTTAGGGCCACTCAGCTGATTAGCTGTGGAACCAGAATCTGAATCCAAATAGGATGTTGCCAGTACAGAGGGTAAGGCCTTCTGGCAGAAAAGCAGAATAAAAGTTGACTGAACCCGAAAGTCTCAGAAATGGCCTTCTCATCTCTGTCCTGCCAAGTGTCACGTCTTCTAGGCCTGGCCCTCTCAATATTGAAATACAAAATTGACTTTTTTCTGCTTCTTATTTTACAAATCAATGGGAGCAGTTTTAGTCATTTGTCTTTTATGAGTTTTAATTAGGCCACTGAAGTCCACGAGGGGAATTCCTTGTTTTCAGTTGATCTCATGCACTAACAAATTTACTCATGTAACTTCCCCTCTTCTTTTCTGTAATGTTTTCACTTGAAAGCGGGGGTGGAAGGGAGAAGTCTAAGCACCTGGGTCGTAGGGATGAACTTTAGTCAACCTTTCTGGAGACTTCTATCTGGTATAAAATTCATCCGTAGAAAATAAGATGAGTAAGAGTCAGTAGTTACTAATCTTTTCTCCTTTATCTCCATCACGTTCTGGGTACCATCTACAGGGGCAGCATTTCTAAGTAAAGAACTGGAGTTCCCATCGTGGCACAGTGGAAATGAATCCGACTAGGAACCATGAGGTTGCGGGTTCGATCCCTGGCCTTGCTCAGTGGGTTAAGGATCCGGCATTGCCGTGAGCTGTGGTGTAGGTCGCAGACGTGGCTCGGATCCCACGTTGCTGTGGCTGTGGTGTAGGCCGGCAGCTACAGCTCCTGTTAGACCCCTAGCCTGGGAACCTCCACATGCCGCGGGTGCGGCTCTAAAATGACAAAAGACAAAAAAGAAAAAAAAAAGATAAGCATTATAAGAAGCAATCTATGTGCATAAAACCCTATACCTGGATGAGGAGTTCATTTTCAAGAACACAGGAAAGGGCTTTCACCTTGAGAATTTCCTCCTCTTTCAAACTTGGCTGGCTTGAGAATTTGGCTTGGAAGGCAAAAGGCAGGCTACCCTTGCCCATGGCTTCAGAGTGCTTAGAAATCTCTTTTCAAAATCTCCTGGCCTTGGACTGAGCCTGCCTGTAGAGCAGGATATATAAAAGCATACCTGTCTTCGTTCTTTCATTCATTCATTCATTCATTCCTCTGAATTCCCATGTAACTCATTCAGCGCCTACCTGCGGCCAGATGAAAGAAAGGACCGGATGAGGGTCCATTAAGGGAAGGAAGAGAAGTAACTACAAACTCACTCTTTGTTCCTTTCACCTCAATGACTACATCTTTTATTTGATCCTTTGCCATCTTGGAGACAAGGCACATTTCACAAACTGACGTTCAGAAAAGTCTTTAAGCATCTTCCCTTGGCAGCTGGACTTCTTTTTTAAAGGAAGGGAAAGAAACGGCTCCTGACCGGAAAAGGATGCCAAGAATTTTTTTTTTCCTTTTTTCTAGTGGTGCTGGAAGAAGGGCTGATAGGAGGGGGTGTGTCAGTAAATACAGCCTAAGAATTCCCCTGAGTTTTCGACTCATTTCTCTGAGGAAAATGAAGAGACCACAAAGGCCTCCACAACGGCGTCTTGGAAAGTAATTTTTAAATAGTTTGCAACTGCTTTGGAGGTGAAAGCCCTGCTGTGCCCTCAATTAAATTTATTATGAGTCTTTGAAGACATCTCCAAGTAAAGATGTGAAAGATAAGGGGTACCCTCTTTTTGGGGGGCTATGAGAACAGAGAGGAGGGCTTAGGGGACACTTCAGGAAGTGTTATGTGTCACCATGCTGCAGTTAGGAATACTTTTCCCCAAGGCAGACAGAGCCATAGTCTTTACTTGTGATTCTGTAGTGATTTTAAATCTGGGTGGCATTTTCCATCATTTTTGCAAAACACGTAACTCACCATTCAGGTTCTTTGGGATGGCGCAGGCTTCCTGTGTTTTCTGAAGCAGGTCGGGTCACAGCAGCAGAGGCCATGAACGTGGCTTTGTATCTTGCAGCATGAAAGGTGAAGCCGACATTGATAGTAGATATATATGGCCCAATGGAAGGACAGTTTAATGTCAATTTAGGAACAAAACCATTCAGCCTCTAAAAGGATGGTTCGTCATCTCAAGGCCCTTTTCTCTGAGCAAGATTGAATAAGGGCTCTTTGGGACAAGTGTCTTTCTACCTTGTTCTTCATCCTGTTGGACAGGCATATTCTAAGAGAGTCTCCCTTGGAGTTCCCATTGTGGCACAGTGGAAACAAATCCGACTAGTATCCATGAGGATGCGGGTTCGATCCCTGGCCTCACTCTGTGGGTCAGGGATCCGGCGTTGCCGTGAGCTGTGGTGTAGGTCGCAGACACGGCTTGGATCCGTTGCTGTGGCTGTGGCGAAGGCCGGCAGCTGCAGCTCCAATTCGACCCCTCGCTGGGGAACCTCCATATGCCTCGGGTGCGAGTCTCCGTTATCTTCTCCCCTTGGACAGCTGGGAGAGTAAAAAGAAGCTTGTTCTTTCACCCCAGCACAGTTTCTCTTGATGCCGGGGAAAATGGTCACGTGCCCACAGCTCCTGTCCACCCGGCCCTTGAGAGCATGGGGTATTTGACAGCTATGACGGTCGCACAAACTGTCCCGGGTGCCAACCAGACCTCCTAAGCTTGAGGCAGAACAATCAACAAGACTCATGTGGGAAATGTTCATTTAACAGAAATGCCTTTGCGTATCTGCTGTGCCAGATGGACAGCGGTGAGCGGGCGCCCCTGACGGCGTGGAGGGTGGAGGCCGATGGTGTTGGAGCACGTAAGGAGATGCCAGGCGTTAGAAGGTGCTAGAGAGAAAAGATAAGACCTGGTCAAACAGATAGGGAGCATCCCGGGGTCCAGGGAAGAGCTGCTTTTTCCCGGGCCGACAGCAAGGTCCTCCCTTGATGCTGTAATGTTGGCGCGGAGACTTACCCGTGGGAAGTGGGGAGCCAGTCATGCGCGGATCCTGGAGAAGAGGATTCTAGGCAGAGAAAGCAGAACCATTGCAGCGGAGGTGGGCGCCAGCTTGGTGTGTTCAAGGGACAGAAAGGAGGTCAGTGCGGAACAGCGAGCCAGGGGGAAAATAGTGACTGAGGTCTGGAAGGTAGTGAACTGCAGATGGCAAGTGGCCCTGTTGGCCGCAGTAAGAAACTGCTGGAAGGTAGCAGGCCATAACCGAAGCAGGATGGTGTTCTGAAGAGGCAGGTGATTTCTGTAGGGGATCCTGGAGAGCCCGGGCCATTGTGCTTCAGAACAGGATGTGTCCAAGTTGGGTAGGGCTCTTTTTTGGGAAAAAGCGATTTTTGTCATTTCAGTTACTATGATCTGGAAACCTTGGTCAAGAAAGAGAAAGTTGCTATCAACTCCTTATCAGCGAAAGAGCAAAAAAGGGGTGATTTTTTTTTTTTTTTCCTGTCGCATCTCTTCCTTAGAGGCCGGGGCCCTCAGTCTTCCAGCAGTGGGATGCTGTGATTCCATTTATACTTGCCCCAAACTCACTTTCCATGGGGCATGTCTTTGCTGATTTTCCACTCAGTGAGAAACAGTTGAGACTTTCGAACTGCATGGTTTTGAAGTCATTCCGTGTTAAGAATGTTTTTCTGTAGCCCCTCGTGTTAGGTCCAATCCATTGATAGGTTCCGTCTTCTGATTCAGCCTGAAAAATTTTACCATTTGTTAATGTCGTGTTGCACAGTGCTCCTTTGACACTTGGAGGCACAAAGGGAGCTTAGGAAAATAAAAGCAATTGACTGGGTGGGAAGCATGGGACTGTTACCTACTTCCTTTCTTGAAATTTGTGTTCAAAACACCTTTGCAGTCTCTTAAAGGTAGAGTTGATTGCTCTCAATGCATTGTAGCCCCTTGTCACCATGTTGCTCTCATGCTCTTATAAAAAAAAGGCATAACTTTTTGTGTAAGGTAGGTACAGTTTCTGTTAACTGGGAATTTCCATGTTAAGAGACATGGCATCCGTGAGATGGGACATCAGTGAGGCACAGATCGTTTTGTCAGCCTCGGACCATGTAACCAGGCCTGATCACATACGGGGACTTGAGAACTACTCGTAGGTGTTGTCCAGGTTTCTATTGTTTTCCAGCACCTGAAACTTCATGTCTAACTTGTAGCCCCTAGCCTGACTCGTTAGTTATGCGTTGGGGTTAACATTCATCTTCTTTTAGCCCGGGGACCCACCTGCAGAAAAGAGTTATTGGTTTTTGTCATTTGTAGTCGAGTTCCACTGGACCGGATTTCCTCACTGCTTCTGGCTGAAACCGACTTGAGAGAATGACAGTTTTGCTTGCGGGGAGGAGAAATCAGTAAATCTGGGAACATAAGAGCGTTTCGCAGAGGAGAACCCCAGTTTGCTCCTTTCCATCCTTCCCCCCCTAAAAGGTAGGAACCCTGTCCTGAGAGAGAGGGAGTGAGCGTGTGTGCACCGTGAGGAAGCTGACCCACTTGGATACACAGTCGTGTTGGGAGCCACAAGAGAAAGATGTAGACCTGGATAACGAAGGATGTGGGGGAGACGCAGGCATCAGGCACATCTTGCTGGTCCCAGCCCCGCTGTCTTTGCCTGACTTCTTCCTGGCATCCCACATTGGGTATCCATTCCTGCTTATCTCCTGGGAGACGAGGGCTGGGCTCCTGACTGACCGAGCAAGGAATTTAGGAATGAACATTCAAGCCACCCTCTGCCCCCAGATCCTCCTGCATGCCTCTCTCTTGGCCGCATCGACTTTCTAGGTGTAATTCAGAGAGCCAGCCATCAAGGTCCCATGTTCCACCAGCCTCTTGACTTTCCACCTTTCAGGTAGACACATATATTGCCCGTGAAGTCATGTGTTCTGTTTGGCCCTTCCTTTGAGGCTGGTCATGTCTGATGGTCTCCCGGGGCTTGAGCCGGTTTTTTTTGCCCCACCCCTGCCCCATGCCCTGGGATTTCCCCCTTTCTTCCCCCAATGTACATGGACAATTTGTTGCCTGTGTTCTAAGCCCTCGATATTTCTGCTTTTGACTGGAGTCTATTCTGGTAGACTGGGCACTGCAAAATGAGTCAGTTCCTGCAGTTTGGTTACAAGTTCTCAAAAAGTATTTCAGAATGTGGATGTGGTCAGCAGAGTCATTTTCCAGGCATCTAAAAGGAAACCCACATCAACTGTAACAATTGAGCTGCGAACCGATGGCCCTGCACGACAGAACTGGGCCTGCCTTTCCTCAAAGGAAAGCCTGTACCTGCCCTCAAATCTAGCCTCCTCTGCAGATCTGAAAGGAAAATTCTTCTTCACGCTTGCAGATCACACGTGAGCTGTCGCTGTTGGCGCAAACAGCGTGATAGAGGTTCTGGCCTTCGTCCCTTCTTTCTTGAATGTGCGCACGAGTTGGACATAAAAAAACAATGACTTTTGTGAATTGGAATCTTACAGGATTCGAACATAATTAGTACAAAGTGTGAAATGTGGGTTAGAGACAGAAACCTGGAGATTTTCAGCTAATGCACTGAGGAAGAACTAAGATGTTTTAGATTCTAGTAGAGTACATGGAAATATACTTCTTTTGTTTACTAACGAAGTTCTGAACCTATGTAGAATTAGCAGCGATACTGATAAAAAAAATTCAGTTCTTTTCAAGCTTAAAGAGAATTTCAAGTTTGTCATGACACTGAGAGAATATTTTCATTCAGCATAGGTTTTCGGAAATAACCACTGTGAAGTTTTTATCCTCTGGGGAAGCCATGAGTGAAGTAAAATCTTGGTTGAGTTCTCAGTTGCCAGTCTTGTACCACCTGTTACAATGGATGGAGTTTTCCATAATAAGAAAGAAACAACATGGAAAAAAGATGGGCAAATGGTTTGAACAAACACTTCACTAAAGAAGATACCCAAATGACAAATATGCACAGGAAAAGATGTTCAATATCATTAGTCAGTAGGAAAATGCAAATTCAAAGGACAATGAGATACCACTACACACCTATTTGAATGGCTGCAGTTAAAAAACCTGACCATACCAAGTCTTGGTAAGTTTTCAGAGGATCTAGAACCCTCATAATACATGTAGATAGAAATATAAACTGGTACCAACATCTTGGAAGACAGTTTGGCAGTTTCTGAAAGAGTTAAACCTACCATTTGATCCAGATCCACTCCTAGAGAAAAGAAAGCATATTGTCCACATGGAGGCTTGTACATGAATGTTCATGGCAGCTTTATAAGTAACAGCTAAAAACTGGAAGCAACCCTAATGCCCATCTCAGATGAACGGATCAACAAATTGTGGCGTATCCAGATGATAGGTTATACTCAGTAATGAAGAGGAGTGAGTTATTGATACAGCCAACAACACAGATGGCCCCGCGCTAAGTGAAAAAAAAAAAGGCCAGATCCCCCCTCCCCAAAAAGTGCATACTGTATGATTCCATTTATAGAAAATTCTAGAAAATGCAAAGAATCCTTAGTGACAGAAGGCAGATCAGTGGTTGCTTGGAGTGGGGAAGGGGTGCAAACGGGAGTAATTACAAAAGGACACGAGGAAGCTTTGGGGCTAGTGGATAGTTTCACTATCTTGATGGTGATAATGTTTTCATGGGTACGTACGTATGCCAAAACTTAGCAAGTTGCAGCTTTAAATATGTGCAGTTTATTGTGTGTTAGTTCTCCCTCAATTAAAAAAAAATGAGCAACCATTTAATAGATGGAGAGGTTTAAAAATATCCTTATTTGGCAAACTGGAGACTTAGCCTCTCTTAAGGGGAAAAAACCTGATGAAGTTTTAATGGTTTGGGAATAGAAATATAACCTTCTGGTACAGATGAGAAACCAAAATTAAAATGTAAACAATAAATACAACAGCTTTAGGTCCTCCCATTTACAAGGTATTGAGACTAATGGTTCAGAGAGCATGTTGTAAACAAACAAACAAACAAAATAAGAAGTATGTTGTCCATCACTGTGGGGGCAGCTGCCTGCCTGGTTTATTAGCATTTGCATTTAAACACAACTACCGTAGCACTCACGTATGATGAGGGCTAAAGCATCTGAATCAGGGTTCAGATTGCAATGTCATGAAAATACTATTTTCATATTCTCCCAGTGTTAGATCAATAAAATCTCTTCTGTTTGCAGGATGCATGAAAGTCAATCAAGTGCTTTCATAAACCTCATTTTGTGTGATCATCTCAGCGATCCCACAATAGGTACTACCTATAATGATACCTATAAAGAAAGCTCCCTATAATGATCCCATTATAGGAAGGATAAGTATTATCCTCGTTTGCTTGGGGACCGAACTGGAACCCAGTGAAGCCAGGCTGTGTGCCTGGATCACAAAGCCCCCATCTTCTTGGGCAGAGGTCACCATTCTCCCTAGGGCACCTTGCAGCTTCCCCAAACTCAGGTCCTTCAGTATTCTGCCAGGACTTTTTTGCTTCATCAGTTTGGCGGGCTAGAGTCCCTTCTATTTGTATATGAGGCGTTCATGGCAATGATCCCCTCTAATCCTGTTTCCCCATCTGTAAATAGATAATAACACAACCACTGGCTTCACAAGGTTGCTGTAAGGGTCAAAGGCTCACGTGTGAAAGAGCTGTGAGAGTCGGACAGTACTGTATACACAGCGGGTGTTGACATTTTACTATGTGATTGCCTTCATCCGGCCTGACTGCTGATGGCACAGCACTGAGCGAGCGGCTTTGTGAAAACCAACAGGGAAACACGAGAGCTTAATTCCATTAGTTGCACTGTGGCTTCCATCAAGATGGCCGTGTTTTATAGTAAATGGAAGCTGGTGCCCTGGATCATTTTAAAATTCTTCTTTAAAGGAGCTAAACCATCATTCATTTTGTCCCAGCCACTGCAACTGGTGGCTTTTAAAGAAAATACAGCGCTAAAGGCAGGTGCCATCAGAGTTGACTTTTAGCCAAGAAGGTTGTTCCGTGCCTATCAGCCCCTTTCTCCTTGCCTGTGTTGACTGACATCTCTCTTTGCTCTCTGTCACTTTCAGTGGCCCTCTCTCTTCTGTATCCCCCTTCCTGGTTTAGGAGCAGCTGCTTTGGCAGAATTCTTGACAGGTCTGTTGCCACCCAAACTTGTCCCCGGCGTGTGTGATCAAAACTGTGTGGGGACCAGTATAGCCTTTAGTACTATCTAGGATGGCATTTCACAAAACACACTTTCAAGAGAAGAAAAAAGAATTCTGTGGTCCAGTAAGTTCAGGAAAAGCTGGGTTGAAGAACATGAAATAGGTTTCTTTCCTGCAGGACTTCTCAGAACCTTGCATATTTGTATTGAAACTTCAAGAGGAGTGTAGGGTACATCTACAACATTTCCCAAACTTAATAGATGCCAAGAACTATGGGGGTTTTTTGATGAATCATCTCTTGGTTTAATACTCCAAAGAACACACTTTGGGTAATGCTGTTTTGTAACCTGTTATTTGATATATTGGTAAAACGACAATTTTCCTAAGAGTCTTCTGTCTGTCTCCATTGGCATCTAAAACAAAACAGGACTTGTTTTCTTGACTGGGTCTTGAGAATTCCAGTTTTTGAACTTTTTATTCATGATTTGAAAATTCATTCAAATTTACTTAACCTTAGAAGATCAAGAGATAAAATAATCTGAGAACACAAAGATTGCAAGATTTTTGTCTAAGGATGAAACAAGCGAGGAAACGCCTATTTTTTTTTTTTTTTGGTTTTCTTTTCTTTTCTTTTTTTACCTCACCAAATCCGCTAGATCCTGCCCTTTTAAGGATCTCTGTATATTCCATTCCCGATTCTGTCACCCATCCTGGCTTCTGTGGGGCAGACACAAAAGAAGAGTGGCGATGTACACACGATCCCAGTAGGATAAGTTTGACTCTCAGCATGAAAAGAGTTATTGTTGTATGGGTTTTTGTTTTGTTTTGTTTTGTTTTGTTTTTACACAGTTTGCTCTCCAGACTACAGAAAGTTTAATGATCAGGATGGGACTTGCAAGAGAGAGTGTGTCAGGAGGAATAGTAATTGTCAGGGAGAAATTTGGACAGTTTCAGTGCAGGTGCCTACCAGCTTGGAATGGGGGGCAGGGGAGGTCAGGAGAATGAACAGGGGATTGGGGATTGAGTGGAGAAAGGGGAGCAGGCATCACTGGACTTTGTAAGTTTGGGATCATTCCTGGCTTGTCACATCTAAAGGAAATATATAGACACAGGCTGGAGACCCCAGGAAGACTCAGTCTTGCGGTTTGTATTGCTCATCCGGCTCTGAGGTTGACTACTCTGAGCGCCTCCATCTTCCATCCAGTATGTTCTCAGGAGACGTTGAGGGGTCCCCTTCATTTCTGAGCTCCTTCATACCCTGCACCTTCTCTAAAAGAGAGGATCTGGCCATTGCTTTTTGACTGAAAATTCCTCCTCCTGCGCAATAACGCATTCTCTTGTCCTCTTGGAGCCGGTCCTTTCAAGGTTATCCTATCCTTTAGTGCCGCCAACCCATCCTGACCCCTTTTTCCACTCACAGAAAGAGGAACCAGATTTCCCCTTAGTACTTACCGTCAATACAAGCAGTAGTTTGGTTTCATTTCCCCTTTCAATCTAGCGATCAAGTCCCCCCCCCCCCCGCCCCTCCCCAGCCGGCACAGGAAGGACGACTTCCTTCCGTCATCTCTTGACTTGGCCTAAGCCTAGGAATCATCTTCCCTTTCTCTTCTCGGATGCTGGATGCTCACCTTTTCTAACTTTTTTTTTTTCTTTTCAACTCCAGAGAGTCAGAACTCCTGTATCCTTGCCCTCTCAACCTTCTGGTTTTCTCCATTGGATAAACTTTCTCTTCTACCTATTCATAGAGGACGCCCATGAAGCTGTGACCCCATTGATGAGTGCCTCGGGCTTATACCTGAATGTGAGGGTTTCTCTTCTGTTCTTCCCTTTTTTTTTTTTGAACTTTTTAGGGCCACACCTGCGGTTCCCAGGCTAAGGGTGCAATAGGAGCTACAGCTGCTGGCCTACGCCACAGCCATGGCAATGCTGGATCCCAGCCGCGTCTGCGACCTACACCACAGCTCACGGCAATGCCGGATCCTTAACCCACTGAGAGAGGCCAGGGATTGAACCCACGTCCTCATGGATGCTAGTTGGGTTCGTTAACCGCTGAGCCATGACGGGAACTCCTCTTCTGTTCCTTCTTAAGGCTGTATTGACCGATGTCTCTCCTCTTTGCCCTTTGTCACTTTCGATGGTCCTCTTTCTTTGGTATCCCTTTTTCTTTTGACTTTCCAGGCTACTTCTGTGACCATCTCAAAAATCCATCTTCAGTTTTAAGCTGAGCCCTTGAGCTTTTGCTGTTTTCCTCCGTTTATTTTTTTTTGAATGTGACTTTGAATTAGATTGATAGTGTTTCTCGAAACACGTATTTGTTCTACAGAATTGTCCACGTTCTGCCAGAAACCTTCACTGTAAGTATAGACGTAGTGCAGCTCAACTAATAAGGAGGGAAGAAGGGGAAGAAAGATGCCATCATGACTTTTCAGGGCCCTGGGTTCCTACTCAGTTATCACCACCAAAACATTTTGGTTTCCTCACGACCAGTTGCAGAACTGGTCACACACCCATCAGGTGGCGACCACTCTAGAAGCAAATACGCGATGTATAGGTTTGGACTTTATATGGCTGTCTTGCTTCCATTCTCTAGAAGCTGAAAAATAGCCAGTTACCCCCTTCTCCTTCATTTAACACACAGCAAAGAGGTCCTTCTCTATAAATCTCAGTTCTCTTTCCCATTTTCTCTTTGTTAATGCAGGTAGATCTCAGGTTTTCATCCCTTTTTGCTGAGTGTCTTGTGGGTGTTGGAGCTGCTGGGTCATCAGATAGTAAGTATGATATACGCTACATTTAGTCCTCCATCACTTTCTAATCATTTTTATTAGCCCCTCCAGATCTTCACATGGATCTTTTAGCTGTCTCCCTATCCCTTCCTTTGTGGGATGAGCCATTGACACAAATCACATAATTTGAAAAATCAACACACCACCGTAGACCTCATCATAATTGAAGCCCAGTGGTAGCTTCTGGGAGTCATCTGTGATTTTTTTTGTTTTTTTTTGTTTTTTGGAAGAGGCTTCATTTATTCACAGTATAGTTCATTTTGTGGTCATCACAGGCAAAGGAAATTGCAACCTATGAGTGTTCCGTTTGTTCTGTCTTCTAGCCTCTTCTCTTCCCACCCCCCCCCATTACTTGTTCAATTCTTTCGATTTTTTTCCATTTTATGAGTTACTTTGTCTTATGGAATGAAAGCAGTTAGGAAAGCCTTCCTGAGTGAGCCCCAAGGTTAGGAAAATATGTTCTTTTTACAAATAGCTTGATCCTGGAAGGACCCACAAATGTTACAGAAGACTGCCATATAAACTACGTGGGAAGTGAAGAATGTTTAAAGGGATAAGGCAATGTAACCATTTTCCTGAAATGGAGATACTCTCCCACTGTTCCTGGTTATTTGTGTCTGTCTTGAACAAATATTTATGAAAAGATGACTACGATCCAGTGTACTGTGCTAGTACCTGAGGAATCCCAAAAGAGTGGGGCTCATGGATGTCACCTCTCCTGGGAAGCCCACCCACAAGGAAAAAAAAAAAGGAGGAATGGGACTCAATCCTTGCTTTTAAAGAGCTCACGTTCTCGCGGGGAGATGTGTTTCCAAGCAAATAATTAAAGAACAATTTGCTTGTGTTTCTGGCTGAGACACAGACTGGGAGCTGGCCCTGAGTAATATACAGCGAACTTTACGGGGGACTGTGGGAAGCCCCCTTAGGATCCTTCTAGACTCTTCTAGAGTCTCTTTGAGCCAGGCCTGTCAGAGGGAGAAGAAGAGCTTCTTTTTTTGCTATTATTTACAGGTCCAGAAACGAGTCATCTTACTTTGATATACTTTCTTTGGGAAGGGGGCAAAATATTTTATTTTTTCAATAAGAATTCCTCACTGCTTTTGCATATGGACAGCATTGTCTGAAGAGAATTTAGGGATTTCTTTCAGAGAAGGGGGAGAATGACAGAGATTTGCACATGGATTTAGCGCAATTAATTTCCGCCTTTTTAAAAAAGGCAGTTGCTTAGGTGAAAACTATGCTTTTTGTCTCAGTGTTTTTAATGAGTAAAATGATTCATGTTTTCATCCAATGCGTGTTTAAAAAGAAAAAAAAAAGTTGGTTTTCGTTGAGAAGGATTAAAGGCATGTGCTTAATTGCTAAATATTATTTTTTAAAAAAACTGGTCCGAGGCGGTCTTTTTTGGGCTGTGAGTGGTTTCGCCTTTAGAAGCTTGTTTTAGGATCTTGTGCCAACCCCACGCCTTTCCAGGCCTGTTCAGGCTAGAATTATCTGGCAGGGCTTTTTTTTTTTTTTTTAATGTCTTGAGCAGGAACATCTCAGAAAATGTTCACCTCGATCTTCAAGTTGATTGGCTGAGCAGTTTACTAAATAAGTGATATGAGAATCAAGTGACCCTCAGCTGGTATAAATGTTTTTGGTCCGTGTGGTCACAGGATCTCAGGTATGCCGGAGTTGGACGGATTGCAACCCTGGCTCAAATCCTCGAATGTAACCCAAAAGGAATCCAAGTCCTCAGGAATGTACTTTAATTAGACACCTGTATTTTAAAAGGTTGCTTTTTTTTCCCCTCTGGCATAATTTCACCCTGTGATACCCTGAGTGTAATAGGCGTGCGTTTCTTTCCTGGGCTACGGTTAGAGCTAATTAGACTTTTGGTTCTTAACCATGTGGGAGGCAGTTTGTTTGTTATAAACAACTTCATCGAGGTCTCATTGATATACAAAGAACTGCACATATTTCAAGTGTACAATTTGATGAGCCGATGTGGCCAGACACCCATGGTAGCATCACAGCTGTCAAGATCATAGCACCCAACACCTCCTGTAGCCTCCTTCTGTCCATTTTTGTTTGTTTGTTTTTTTCATTTAAATGATTTTTATTTTTTCCATTATAGTTAGTTTACAGTGTTCTATCAATTTTCTGCTGTACAGCATGGTGACCCAGTCACACACACATGTATACATTCTTTTTTCTCACATTATCATGCTCCGTCATAAGTGACTAGATATAGTTCCCAGTGCTGTACAGCAGGATCTCATTGCTTATCCATTCCAAAGGCAGTAGTTTGCATCTATTAATCCCAGATTCCCAGTCCATCGCTCTCCCTCCCCCTCCCCCTTGGCAACCACAAGTCCATGAGTCCATGAGTTTCTTTTCTGTGGAAAGGTTTATTTGCGCCATATATTAGATTCCAGATATAAGTGATACTTTTTTCTTTTTTGGCCACCCTGCAGCATATGGAGTTCCCTGGCCAGGGGTCAGATAGATCTGAGCCGTAGTTGTGACCTAAGCCACAGCTCTGGCAACCCTGGATCCTCAACCCACTGTGCCGGGCTGGGGATTGAACCTGTGTCCTAGCGCTCACAAGGCACCTTGGATCCTGTTGCAACACAGTGGGAACTCCTCCTTCTGTCCGTTTTTATGTAACGTGACATCTGCTCCATAGGGGGCAATTTTTGTTCACTTTTTTAAATTGTTGCTGATTCTTTTTTTATTATAGTTGATTACAATGTTCTGTCAATTTCTGCTGTACAGCAGAGTGACCCAGTCATACATATACATGCATTCTTTTTCTCATACTGTCTTCCATCATGAAATGAACTTTTTGTTAGAGTAACACCAAGTTGATTGGCTGAGCAATTTACTAAATAAGTGATAGGAGAATCAGAATACACACTGATGTATGTTCTGTCAAATCCTTAAATATGCTGTCATAGTTTTGTTTTTTGTTTTTTTTTTTTTTGTCTTTTTGCCTTTTATCTAGAGCCGCACCCGCAGCATATGGAGGTTCCCAGGCTAGGAGTCTAACAGGAGCTGTAGCCGCTGGCCTTCACCACAGCCACAGCAACACGGGATCCGAGCCGCGTCTGTGACCTACACCACAGCTCACGGCAACGCCGGATCCTTAACCCACTGAGCAAGGCCAGGGATCGAACCCACAACCTCATGGTTCCTAGTCGGATGCCTTAACCACTGCGCCACGACGGGAACTCCCAATGCTATCATAGTTGACTATGTTACTGTTACAGAAGGCTGCTGGTACACATGCCAAACCATGTGAACTATCGTGGACGGGGTTGGAGGGGACATCTAGAGCCAAACACAACTTTGACTTGGTAAAGGTTACATTTCTGGCAGTGCTATAAAATCGTTCATCCCTCTTCATTTCCTGCCACATACAGTGCTTGGGGGTCAAAATTTCTTTCCAAAAAGGACCGTTTCTAAAGTTAGAGATGCTTTGGGGGAGGCAAAGTAGAACCATCCAGATAATCTCTTTAAAAGGCAGGGAAGTCCACTCTTCCTGTAGCGGAATGACCCGCGAAGTGGGATTTCGTTCATTTCCAGTGACGCTTTGAGGAGAATGTCTGCTTGGCTTTAAACACATTGGTGGGTTTCTTGGTTGGATTTATAGGTCAGTCCTGTTCTCGTTCTGGAGGGTAAGATCTTCAAATTCTGGGTTAACGTTTTCAAGAAATGATCTTTGTCACAATTCCAAGCAGGCTTTCCAACAGCAGGTGGCAGGCTTAACTTTTAACCAGTCTTTTCCTCCCTTTAAACTCTCTTTCCCATTGTGTGTACCTCAAGTAAATGGTCGTCAGCCAAAATGGATGGGGTTTTTTTCTGTTGTTGTTGTTCATGATTGTCTTTGTTTTGTTTGTTTGCACTGTGAATAGGCCTTGTGCATTGTGTTATAATTCTATTCCCTGATCCTGGGGTTAGTTGTCTTCTTAATTGTTAGAGAATAGAATTCTGTGATTTGCCATTTTTAGTCTGACTTTATAAAACTTCTAAAATATATTATTGTTTAATAGTCTATCCTATTCTATACTCCTTATATTCTTTTCTCTAAATTTTAATAAGCTTTAAAACATATCTTACTGCTTTCTGGGTGACACTAATAAATAACATTTTATTTACAGTTTTTCCCTTTTGTATTACCTAGATAAATTTAAAAGTAGGAGGGCAAGACCATCTTAACTGTAAGCTTCTTTAGACCTAGGAAGATTTGGAGGATAGATAGGGTGAGCTTTGAGAATTAAAAAAAAACCCACCATGTTCCCATATTCTAATCTAAATATAGACTAAAATTTATAAAAGATAATAACCCTTTGGATTTGAGTGTTAAAACTAACCAAACTAAACCCTTGCTTCACTATAATTGTTAATCTTCTTATTCATAAAAGTAGTTATGAACATTTAGTGGTTTATGGAATGTAAATTTGTGTGTTCTATAAATGCTTCATTTTACTGGAGTATATTTGGCTTACAATGGTGTGTTAATTTCAGGTGTTCAGCAAAGTGAATCAGTTATGCATATATATATAGTATATATATATATATATATAGTTATACATATATATATACACACACATATAAATGCTTTATTTTATATTGAGGGTAAGATTCAGCTAAACCTGTGCAAGCAGTCTTTTTTCCTACTTTGATATATATATATATACACACACCCTGGCATTTTAGGCAATGCCAAAATATACTTCATAGATGGAGTTGTTTTTAATTTATTTGAAAAAGAAGAAACCCAAGCATCAAACGAAAACCTACTTTACTTTATAAATTCCACCCTTCTCCTTCCCCAGGGGCTAGCCACCTGGTGAAACACTATTATTATAACTTGGCAGGTGGGTTCCCTGTTAAAATTAGACATCTTTGATTAAATAGTTAAAGATTTGAATCATTCCTTTGAAATTTATATATCTACAGCTCTCAGAAACCTGGTCATAGTTTCTTATACCTGACACATTTTTTAAAAGCTACTTTTTGTGGAGTTCTCGCTGTGGTGCAGTGGATTAAGAATCTGACTGAAACAACTCTGGTTGCTGCTGAGGCGCCAGTTGGATCCCCAGCCCAGCACAGTGGGTTAAAGGATCTGGTGTTGCCCTAGGCCGCAGCTGCTGCTCGGATTCAGTCCCTGGCCTGAGAACTTCCATATGCCGTGGGTACGGCCGTAAAATTAATAAAAAATAAGCTAAAAGCTATTCTTTTGGTCAGTAAATATCTGTGTCCAGCCACATGTCTAGTCAAATTATAGTAAAGTTCTAGGTATGGCCTTTTTTCCTAAATTGTTTCTAAATGATAGCCAAAGCATTTTAAATTCATAAAAAGGTCAGATTCTAAAACATGTGTTCTTGGAGCAAAGATGCATGGTCATTTACATTCTAAAAAAAATCCTAAAAGTTGAAAACAGTCATTGGCTACAGCGGTCATATGCTAATATAAAAACACCTTCTTCGAGATACCAGGCTTTTTCCTGCTTTGGGGCCCTTGATCAGAGTTGTCCCTGTCTGTGACTTTCTCTCAGCCCGGGTGTGCCCACAGTTTTCCTTCTCCTCCTTCAAGAACCTGCTCAAATGTCACCCCCGCAATGTGACTTTCCCTGACTACCTTCTGAAAAATAGCATTCCTCTTCACTTGCTTGAATTCCTCTAAGAAATGACCATATGTAACTGCTGAGTTTGTTTTTCATCTTTCCCTACTTGGACCTTCAATCTTGGACCCTCAGTTCCTTGAGAGTCTTGATTCAGTATCACATCCCCAGTGCCTGGCATAACCTAAAGAGAGGGCACTCAATAGGCATTTCTGGAGTGAATGATCAAATCAATTAATCGATCGTTAACGAGAACACCTATCCTCCACTTTTTTTTATATATCTAAATTATATAATGGGAAGGACTTGCTTGAAACTGACATACTGGTGAGCTGCTGCTGTGAATACTTTGTGACGTATCTTTTTTGCCCTTTTCTTCAGTGATTTAGACCTTTGGTAGAAATGACTATATCATCCTGAGTCAATAGAGGAAGCAGCATATTTTTCCTGCAGTTTATTTATGCGCATCATTGCTCGATTACCCAAGTTAAGGTGGCATAAGGCAAACAAAACTGCTCCAACAAGCCACAGTGAAATGGTGGATTGGATTTTGTTTGCTTTTTTGTTCGATTTTCACACACACACAGACACGCGCACGCACGCGCACTACATTTTACCACAAAAACATGCCAAGTAATCAAGTGTAGATTTTCTTATAGTCATGTAGTCTGCAGAAGGACTGGCATTTTCATCTTTTTTGTTCACTGTTGGATCGTTAGCACCTGAGAGGGTATCTGGAATTTTACTTAACATCACTTGATCAGTACATGTTGAGTAAGTAAACAAACCTAGGGATTTTTTTAAATTGCATATGTACATGGGCTTACTGTTAGAATGTCAATAAAGAGAATGTGCAATTGAAATCACTTGCTAGCATTTCCACATAGGTTTCCAGGATTGATGTCTTCTCTTTGCTTCCACAGAGCCCTTCGCAGAAGGCTGCAGATCGTCTTAGCTGCTGGAATGTGTAGGTACCCTCAGTGGCTCAGTAGCCAGTGTAGATCCTGTCATTTGTAATCAGTAGCTACATCTGGCTACTGGGTCTCTGATGGCACCTTCTACCTTCTGTTAGAGTGGCCCGAGTGAGGTTATTGGGAATCCTCAGTAAGGAGAGCTCTGCCTTGATTTATACACACACACAGAGTCAAGCTCTGGGGTGGGTGGTAAGTCTTCCACTATTAGTTGGAGTTTGGGAACCATCATGGTTTTGTGAATCATGAGGTGCATTTGATTTCAACACCACAAAGGGGAGAAATCTGGATATTTTATCCATGGATTGTTTTTCTCTTCTCTCTCTCTCTCTTTCTCTTTGTCTTTCTTTTTCTCTGTTTCTCTGTCTCCCCTGTGGAAGGTATCATTTGGTCACAAAACTATCCATTTGCCTGTCTGTCTGTCTGTCTGTCTGTCTATCTATCTATCTATCTATCTATCTATCTATCTATCTATCTGTCAGTCTGTCATCTACCTATCTTATATACACATCTATCTTATCCACCCATCTACCCATCTACCCATTTATCCATCCATCCATCCATGCATCCATCCATCCATCCATGCATCCATCCATCCATCCATTTTCATCTCGCCTTTAAATGGCATTCTCAAAATAAGATGGTAATTTAAGTTGAAGGAAATGTCACTTGTAGTAGATACATCCCAGCAGTGCATTTGTGATTTGTGGCTGTCTTTACCTAGAGAAGATAAATGCCAGAAATTTTGAATGCAGCAGGCAATTATGTTGAAATCCAATGTGAGAAGACTTGCAGGCCCAACATCCAGGTCTGGGGCATGAACCTGGCATACAATGTAGATTTCTGTGTTTGTTGGGCAACAGCTACATTGTCTGCTGGGTTTCAGGCTACCTGGAAGCATGTTCTTCACGGCCATTTTCATCACTGCTTCAACTGTACTGTTCTAGAATGACTTTTGCAGCGGCATAAACCAGTGGACTTTACCAGGGGACAGTGTAGAGAAAGGACCCCAGGAAAGCTGATCACCTTTGCAAAAGATGACTTCGTTATGACTTCACCAAGATGGTCACACACCTGCCCAGGAAACTCAATGAACCAGAGACTAGATTAATACCATCCTTCTCTCTGCCTCAGCTCTCAAGGATTGGTCACAACATGTGATTAAAATTGGGTTTTTACTCATATTTACTATCAGAAAGCGTAGCAATTATGGGCCTATTCACACTGCCCTGTCTCACCATTCCCTCTCACTTTGGCTTCCCGCCCACCTGCAAGAACCCAGTTTCTTTCCATTCTCCCTTTACCGCAGCCTTGTAATTTTAGCAAATGATTCTCAGTCTCACCAGAATCCGTATTTCTCACTCTGCCCCAACAACACTTCCTCAAGTGAACTCTAGAATTTAGGTAAACCAGACTTTTTTCATCTCTTATGAAACCAGAAGACGAGCAGCTTTCTTATGGAATGACAGAGAACTTGTAAAGATAAACCACTGGTTTCCAGGAGGAAAGGAAGAAAACAATGATGGAGATAGCTTCTGGAAAGCATTCTGTTGTATGTGGAATTGATGGTCAATGTGGACCTGCTGTAGAGCACAGGGAACTCTATTCAGGATTCTGTGATAACCTATATGGGAAAAGAATGTGGGAAAAAATGCATATGTATGTCTGTGTATAACTGAACCCCACTGTGTTGTACAGCAGAAATTATCACAACATTGTAAATCAACTCTCATTCAATAAAACTTTAATAAAAAGAAAACCATTCTTACCTTATGTTTGATTTGTCCATTCCTGGTAAATTAAGTCTCTAAGCATTAAAAAAATAAATCAGTCTAAACCATTAAATTTTCATTAATAGAGAAATATAACTTTTAAAGGAGAAATTATAAACCCTTGATATATGGATGGAGATTTTGGGTAAGAAAACATGTAAATGAATATGAATTGAGACAAAGTAGAAAATGAATATGAGTGCAAGGATAAGTATCTGCATGTAAAAGTTGATTGAGGAGATATATTTTTGTCACTGTATGTTGAATTCAATAAAAATAAAGCTAATGACTTGGAGCTTTTAAAAGATTGTGCTTGCGTGTGTGTGTTGATTTTGTATCCCATCGCCTTTGTGCCCTGTTAAGAGCAAGTCATTCCACTTGAGGCATTTGACAGCCTTTGAAGAGTAAGAAAAGTCTCTGGGAAGTATGTATGTTTAATAAATTATCATTATCAAAGGCACAGTTTTCTTTCTCCTATCTCCACTCCCATACTTGTGGATGTCCAGAGTCCCTTTGACTGTCGTTGAAGAAGACAATGTTGATGATGGAGCCTGGTGTGAAGAAGAAATCCCTAGTTACATGGATAGGTTTTCATTTTCCTCTCATTTCTGATGGACCGGTATTGAATTGATCCCCAAAGCAAAGATAAAGATGCCAATGACCAGGGGCTTATTTCCTCACTTTTTCTTAATTTTTTCTCTCTGTGGGACCCAGGAAGGGATGTGCATTGGTATGTTGACTATAGAAAAGGCACAGCGCCCTGGCTCTATTATTTCTTTAATGTTCCATTTTGAAGCAATTTCAGGCTTTAAAAAAGGTCATAAAATTGGAGTTCTCATTGTGGCACAATGCAAACAAATCTGACTAGTATCCATGAGGACGCGAGTTCAATCCCTGGCATTGCTCAGTGAGTCGAGGATCCAGCATTGCCATGAGCTGTGGTGTAGGTCATGGACACAGCTTGGATCCCACATTGCTGTGGCTGTGCGTAGGCTGGCAGCTGCAGCTCCATTTTGACCCCTAGCCTGGGAACTTCGATGTGCCACAGGTGGCAGTCCTAAAAAGTGAAACAAGGAATTTAAAAAATTGATATAAGGACAGAGCCGGTGGGAATTTTAAATGATGCAGCTGTTTGGGAAAAGTTTGGCGGTTCCTCAAAAAGTTAAACAGAGTTACCGTATGTATGACCAAGCACTTCTGTCCTAGGTGTATACCCAAAAGAATTGAAGACAGATACTTAAACAAATGCATGTGCATGCACCATCACAGCATCACTATTCCTATTCATAAATAGCCAAAAGGTTGGAACCAACCCAAATGCCCATCAACTGATGAATGGATAAACAAAAGGTTGTCCATCCATACAGTGGAATATTATTCAGCCATTAAAAGGAATGCACTGATAACCTGCTGCAACATTTAATGAAACTTGAAAACATTACACGAAGTGAAAGAAACCAGTCCAAACAGGTCAAATATTGTACTTGACCAAATATTCACCACGTGCAAGAAATGTCCAGAAGAGGCAAGTTTAAGGAGACAGACAGTAGCTGAATTGTTGCCAAGGGCTACGGGAAGAAATGCAGTGTGGCTGCTAATGGGTAGAGGGTTTCTCTTTGAGGTGATGCAATTGTCCTGGAATTAATATTCTGGTGATGGTTGCACAGCTTTGTGACTATACTAAAGACCGCTGAATTGTACACTTTAAAAGGATAAATTCTATGGTATGTGAATTACATCGCAAAAGTAAAGAGTGCTCACATACTCCTTGTCAATTCCCCAGGTGTTAATATGTCACGTAACCAACAGTTATAAAAATCAGTAAATTAACATCAATATGATCATACCATTGAGACACCTTGTTCAGCTTTCATAACTTGTCTCCCTGTTGTCCTATTTATGGTTCAAGATCCAATCTAAGATGCCATATTTAGTTGTCCTGTCCCTTTATCTTTCATGACTTTGCCACTTTTGAAGAGTACAAGCCAGTTATTTTGTAGACTGTCCTTCAATTTGGATTTCTCCAACGGTTCCTTTTGCTTAAATTTGGATTGTGCATGTTTGGCAAGAATACTACACAAGTGACACTGTGGCCTTCTTAGTGCATCATATTAGAAGACACATTATGTCAAATTGTCCCACTGTTGGTAATGTTAACTTTGATCATTTGGTTATGTTGGTGTCTGGCCCTGGCTCTTTACATTTTTTATTCTTGCTTTAAGAAAATAGCCAAAACATGGAAGCAAGCTAAATGTCCACTGACAGAAGAATGGATAAAGAAGATGTGGTACATATATACAATGGAATATTACTCAGCCATAAAAAGAATGAAATATCGCCACTTGCACCAACATAAATGGACCTAGGGATTACCATATTAAATGAAGTCAGAGAAAGACAAATACTATATGATATCACTTATATGTGGAATCTAATAAAAACGTTTATAAAACAGAAACAGATTTCAAAATCAAATTTAGGGTTATCAAAGGGGAAATTAGCAGTGAGGGATAAACTGGGAGGATGGGATTAACACATACACTATTATATATAAGATAACTAACAAGGACCTACTCTACAGCACAGGGTGATATACTAAATGTGCTGAGATAACGTATATAGGAAAAAATGATGGATATCGGTACGTGTATAGGCAATTCACTTTGCTGTAAACCTGAAGCTAATACCTTGTAAACCAACTATAGCCCAATAGTCCTTTTTAAGTTTCCTTTTATCACTATCCTGTACTCCCATTTTCCTTCCCTCCCCACCCAAAGTTAGTTATGTTTAATATCTATCATTTACTTTTTATGTAGTCTTGAAAATAGATCTTGTTTTTGTCATTCAGGTATTTTTCATTTACATGAGTGGTACTATGTTATAGATCATTCTGTTTCTTATTCTTTTTTTAACTCTTTTTTTCTCACACCAAAATTTTTTTTTCTTATTAGAGTATAGCTGATTTGATTAAACAATACATTTTTTAAGGTCAGTCCATGTTGCTTCTAATTTGTAGCATCTAATTCTACATAGTACTTCATGGAGTTACAAATACCATATTTCATCTCTGCCATTTCCAGTAATAGAACCCAAATGGGAACCAATTCCTTGCCACCACAAAGAATGTTGTAATAAACATTCTAATATATAACTCCTGGATCTGCGTAGGAAACTATTTGGTATATACAATGAGGAGTGAAGTTGTGGGATCATAATAGACACACACACACACACACCCCATACACCTCAGAATGGCCTGATCAGTCTATGTTCCCAACATCAGTGATTGAGACGTCCTATTATATCCCTGCCAATAGTTGATTCAATGAGGATGTTTTTGCATCTCTAAAATGCATATATACGTATGACTGGGTCACTTTGCTGTACAGCAGAAATTGAAGGAAAATTGTAAATGAACTATATAAAAAATATTTTAAGTAAGTGTAAAGTGATATCTTACTGTTTTAATTTGTACTTCTCTAGTTACTAATGATTACAAACATCTTTTCATATGCATTTGAGCTCTGGAATTTTTTGATAACTTTCCTGACCACATCTTTTCCTATGTTTTAGCTTTTAAAATCCTGAAGTAGAGCACACGTCGGGGAAAGGGCACATAAACTCCACGGACAACTGACCGAATAGATTTGTGTAACCATCATCCAGGTCAACAAATGCAATATTGCCAGTACCTCAGAGACACTCTTTCTATGTGTCCATCCCAGTCGTTGTTCCTCCGCCAGTCCAGAGGAAACTCCTATCCTGAAAGCTAAAATTAGAGCCTAGTTTTGCTTGTTAATGAAGTTTCTCTCAATGGAATGATATAGTACATAATCATTTGTGTTTGACTTATTCTTCTCAAAGAAAGTGAAATCTACGCATGCTTTATGCAGGCACAGTTTTTTCATTTTCATTGCTACATTTTAATCCACCTTAGTAAACACTGGGCTATTTCCGGTTGTGTGCTTTTGTGAGTAACCTCCTTTCACTTACAGCCTGGTGGCACTGATTCTGTTGGAGTATACCTAGGAGTGGAAGTGTTAGGTCATAGAGTTTGGATAAGTCAGCTTTTTTTTTTTTTTTTTTTTTTTTTTTTTTTTTTTTTTTGCTTTTTAGGGCCGCACCCGCTGCATATGGAAGTTCCCAGGCTAGGGGTCGAATCGGAGCTGTAGCTGTTGGCCTACACCACAGCCACAGCCACAGCCATGCCGGATCCTTAACTCACTGAGCGAGGCCAGGGGTAGAACCTGCATCCTCATGGATACTAGTCGGATTTGTTTCTGCTGTGCCACAACAGGAACTCCTGGAAAACTCAGCTTGAGTAGGTAATGCCAAATGTTATGTGGTGATTGTTGCACTTGACACTTCTACCAACCACGTATGGGAATTCCTGTTGCCCCACATCCTCAACAACACAGTATTGTCAGTCTCAATTTTAACCACTCTGCTGGGCATTTAGTGGTATTTATGGTGCCTTTAATAGGATTTATGAGGTTGAGCACCTTTTCGTACGTTTATTGGCGCCTTAGGTATCCCCTTTGGTGAAGTGCTGTTTCACATCTCTAGCTCTTTTTTATACTGGGTTGGGTTACTTGCTGACTTGTGGGAATTCTTCATATATCCTGGATGTGAAATTGTTATTTTATTACAAATATATTTTACTCTTGGAGTTCCCGTTGTGGTTCAGCGGTAAGGAAACCGACCAGTACCCATGAGGATGCGGGTTTGATCCCTGGCCCTGCTCAGTGGGTTTAGGATCCAGCGATGCTGTGAGCTGCAGTGTAGGTCGCAGACGCGGCTTGGATCCTGCGTTGCTGTGGCTGTGGCTGTGGCCGGCAGCTGTAGTTCTAATTCAGCCCCTAACCTGGGAACTTCCATATGCCATGGTTGTGGCCCTAAAAAAAATGTGTTTTATATATATATATATATATATATATATATATATATATATATATATATATATCTCACACTGATTTCCCTTTCATTTTCTCTGTGGTTTCAAGAATCAAAAAATTCTTAATGGAATCCCATCTATCAGTCTTTAAGTGCTGGGTTTTGTGTTCCCCTTAAAATCTTTCCCTATTCCAAACAAACTTTTTTATTGTTTTGCCTTCCACATTTAAATCTAAGATTCTCCTGGAATTGAATTTTATAAATTGGGTATGTTAGACCTCAAATTTCACTTTTTAATATGGGGCTATACAATTTGCCCAATATTATTTGTTTTTTTCCCTTTTTAAAAAGTTTTTAAAATTAAATTTTTTTAACTCTTAAAAATTGTAGTTGATTTACAATGTCGTACGAATTTCTGCTGTACAGCAAAATAACCCAGTCATACATACATATATATATATACATATATATACACACATTCCTTTTCTTATATTATCTGCCATCATGGTCTATACCAAGAGACTGGAAATCATTCCCTGTGCTATACAGTAGGACCTCATTGCTTATCGATTCTAAATATATAATAGTTTGCATCTACTAAACCCAAACTCCCAGTCCATCCCACTCCCTCCCCTCTCCCCCTTGGCAACCATAAGGCTGTTCTCTATGTCTGTTTCTATTTTGTAGATAGGCTGATTTATGCTATATTTTAGATTCCATATGCGTGATATCATGCGGTATTTGTCTTTCTACTTCTGACTTACTTCATTTAGTAGGAGAATCTCTAGTTGCATCCATGTTGCTGCAAATGGCATTATTTCATTCTTTTTATGACTGAGTAATATCCCACTGTATCTATGTACCACATCTTCTTTATCCATTCCTCTGTCGACAGACATCTAGGTTGTTTCCATGTCTTGGTTATTGTGAATAGTGCTGCAATGAACATAGGATTGCATGCATCTTTTTGAATGAAGGTTTTGTCCAGATATATGCCCAGGAATGGGGTTTCTGGATCATATGGTAGTTCTATATTTAGTTTTCTAAGGAACTGCCAGACTGTTTTCCATAGTGGTTGTACCAATTGACATTCCCACCAACAGTGTAGGAGGGATCCTTTTTCTCCACACCCTCTGCAGCATTTGTTATTTGTAGACTTGCTAATGATGGCCATTCTGACTGGTATGAGGTGGTACCTCGTTGTAGTTTTGCCAACATTGTTTGTTGAAAAGACTTTCCCCACTGCTTTGCAATGCCACTTTTGTGGTAAGTCAAATGTCCATATATGTAGGTGCCTAGATATCTATTCTATTTTATTGGTATATTTGAATATTCTTATACCAGTATCACATTATTTTTATTACTAAGCTATGGAAGTTTTCATATCCACCAGAGTGGTTGTTCCTTGGGATACTTATTTTAGGTATTTTGCATTTGTGTTACAAAATTTCAGAATCCATTGTCAATTTTGACAAAAGAGTTAGGATTTTAATTGGAATCGTAGTTAACCAGTTTGGGGTGAACTGACATTTAGACTTTATTGAGTCTTCTAATACATGAATATTGGAATCTCTGCATTGGTTTTCATCTTTTTTTATTTTCTTACAATGTTTCATAGCTTTCCATGTAGAATTCTTGTATATCACATGTTAGATTCACAGGTATCTGATCTTTTGTGATGCTATTATAATGTGGTATCTTCATAAAATTTCACTTTGTGATGGATTGTTGCTGGCATATAAAAATGCAGTGTTGGGAGTTCCCACTGTGGCCCAGCAGGTTACAAACCCAACTAGTATCCATGAGGATGCCGGTTCAATCCTTGGCCTTGCTCAGTGGGTTAAGGACTTGGTGTTTCTGCAAGATGTGGTGTAGATCATAGATACAGCTCAGATCTGGTGTTGTGAGTAAGTTTTCTTTCTTTCTAGTCTTTACACTTCTTATTTGGCTTACTAATTTTATTGGTTAGGACATGTAGTACAGAGTTGAATAGAAGAGTAGGCAGAGGGCATTCTTATCTTAGTATCAAAGGGAAAGCTTTCAATATTTCACCAGTAAGTATGGTGTTTACTCTAGTTTTTTGGAGAGTGGAAATTTTTTTAAAGCAGTTTCCATCTCTTGTATGTATATTATACTTCAATAAGAAGCTTCCATAATATTTAAAAATCCAAGGACCCGAGTGAAGAAAATAGGAGAAAGTGACTTCTGAGCTCCCTATTTCACAAAATATCTGATTTCTCATCACCTGTCATGTTTGAATTTTTGCAATCCTGTGGTTTATTACATTTATATAAATCAAATGAAAAATTCCCCGGATAAAATTTATGAATGCCTTTTATATATGTATCTCAGATATATCCACTGATCACCCTCCTAACTCTGGATGCTTCTGTATTAGGGAAGCATCCAGAGCTGAGGGCTGCATTTGTTAGGGCAGGTTTACGTGGATGAAATCTATGATAAGGTCAAGAACCATTGAACTCCAGTCAGAATCGCACATGGACAATACCTGTCCCGGAACTGCAAATTGCAGCCCTGACACTGAGCACCCGCTCCATGGTGGTTCGGGTGGTGGTTGGCGGTGGACGGCCGGTTTGTTTAGACCCATCACCTCTATCAAGAAACCCTGATTTGAAAGCGCCTGACTGATGAAATTTACATAAACAGGACAGTGCATAGAAATACTTCATTACTTCTTGCTTGGCATTTATTTTGTAAGGCTATTTTCATGTAGTTTAAATTTGGTTTCATTGAAGTCTATTAAAAATTTAGCAGAGCATAATTCCTGTAAAAGCCTTTTTGTCTCCCTGGTTATACAAGTAATAACATTCAAGACAGGAAAAGCACAGAAAACAAAATAAAGATCCAGCCTCTAAGTACAGTTTGGTACATCTCTTCCCACTCTCTTTGGCAATTTTACATACTGGTTTATGTCCAGATTTGCCTACAATCGATCACAAACGTTTCCGTATAGCATTCAGTATTCTCCTAAAATGTGATTTGTGGCTATTTAATATGTTTACCCTATAATTTATTTAATGAGCTGATTGTTAGACATTATCTAATAATTTTAGTACTATAAATGCTACCAACAGACAGGCATAAAAATGATTTGTTAATCTTGCTTTTTAGAAAAGATTGCTAGAAGTATAAGTTCAAAGTGAATAGTATTGCCAGTCTTTTCATACAAATTGCCCTCTGGGACGGTTGTGCCAATTAACAGTCTTACAAGCCCTCATAGGTTCCACTTGTCTTGCTACATTATCGTGATAATATCCCCTTTTACATCTTTATGAATTTGACAAGTAGAAATGGTGTCTTGGTTTAATTTGGATTTATTTGATTACTAGTGAGGCAGAACTTATTTAGATAGACGTACATGAACTATGACTTTGTCTTTGACTGTATACCCAAGAGTACGGTAATGTGGTAGATACTCTGTGAATAACTCAAAGTGTTGGTTGATGAACTGACTGTATTATTATTAATTAATTTATTTATTTATTTATTTATTTATTTATTTATTTTGGCCAGAAGTGGGGCATGCAGAAGTTCCCAGATCAAACCTGTGGCATAGCAGTGACCTGAGCCACAGCAGTGACAATGCCAGGTCCTTAACCACCAGGTCACCAGGGAACTCCAAACTGTATTGTCGAAATTTCCTTTTTTTAAAAAACTTCTTGGACCTCTAGACTTAAAATCTGTTGCTGTAAGTTTTTCTGCTTCAGAACTCCGCCTCCCTTTTTTTTTCCCCCCACCTCTAATAAGAGTGTTTTAGGTAACTGAAAAACATTAGCTCTTTTGGTAAGAGTTTCAAAAGCCAGGGGCATAGTTTTATCAAAGCTGCACGTATAATGACAGTCTTAATTTAAAATTTACCTGATTCTGACTTTCAAAACATTTCCAAGGCCACACCACCTCTTTGTTATACACAAATTGTAGAAAATGAGATTGAATTAGCTAGCGCGGACACACAATTTTTTGGCAGGTGCAGTATATTTTTGCCTCCTGTGAATCTTCTGTTTTACTTGATGGCATTTAGCTTACTTGCCTTCCACAAGCAAATCTGATAAATAATAGTTTACATATAACTTCATATTTTAACACAAATGTACTTAGGTAACCCAGAACATGTGTAACTGGAATTAGAGATCTTACAAAAATGTGCTTGACTCTTGAAATAATTCATTGTGTTTGTGACTAGTTATTACCAAGTTAGTAGGAATGTGCTGTTAAAAAGAGGTGATTAATTGATAACCATCATCTGTTCATAGAGACTATAAATTGCAATTAATCCACAATGCTTAGGAAAGGTTTTTCTTTGGCTGCGTAGTATATTCACCCCACATGGGACATAGATTGTTGAAGCTTTAAAATTCAGCAAAATATATTTATCACTAAATTTAAAATTATTTCCATTTTAAATTTAGAAGACACCAGGATTATGAAATTCCTTAGTAATGTATATGATCCTTAATCTTAAATGTATAGTGTTCTACAACGATTAGACTCAATGTTTTAGTAATCCTTTTCTCTCCTTGAACTCAGTTTGTTGTCATTTGTTGAGAGAGAGAGAAACAGAAGGGTTTTTTTTTATAGTTATTTTTTTCATCATTTGTATTCTAGCCAAGCCAGTCTACT
>PVHT020000193.1:4105701-4162751 GCA_004024745.2 Catagonus wagneri
CCCCCCCCCCAACCTGTCTCCTTTGGAAACCATAAGTTTTTCAAAGTCCGTGAGTCAGTATCTGTTCTGCAAAGAAGTTCATTGTGTCCTTTTTTTAGATTCCACATGTAAGTGATAGCATGTGATGTTGGTGTCTCACTGTTTGACTAACTTCACTTAGCATGATAATTTCTAGATCCATCCATGTTGCTGCAAATGCCGTTATTTCTTTCCTTTTAATGGCTGAGTAATATTCCATTGTGTATATGTGCCACATCTTCCTTATCCACTCCTCTGTCAATGGACATTTAGGTTGTTTCCATGTCTTGGCTATTGTATAGAGTGCTGCCGTGAACATTGGA
Source organism: Catagonus wagneri (assembly GCA_004024745.2). NCBI lineage: Eukaryota > Metazoa > Chordata > Mammalia > Artiodactyla > Tayassuidae > Catagonus > Catagonus wagneri. The sequence goes on from PVHT020000193.1 coordinate 4,106,043, forward strand.
GTACGTGTATCTTTTCGACTCATGGTTTTCTCTGGATAGATGCCCAGGAGTGGGATTGCTGGATCAAATGGTAATTCTATTTTTAGTTTTCTGAGGAATCTCCATACTGTTTTCCACAGTGGTTGCACCAATTTACATTCCCACCAACAGTGTAATAGTGTTCCCTTTTCTCCACACCTTCTCCAGAATTTATTGTTTGTAGACTTTTTGATGATGGTCATTCTGGCTGGTGTAAGGTGGTACCTCATAGTGGTTTTGATTTGTATTTCTCTAATAATGTGTGATGTCGACTATCTTTTGATGTGTTTTTTGGCCATCTGTATGAAGGATAGGTAATTTTTAATAGTTTACTTCTTTTGGGTCTTATTAATCTTAACCTCTCATTTAGAAAGTTGATCTAGTGGACAAACACCCAAAACACATAATCTTGTCTCATTTACTCTAGGGTACTGCAGTTCCCATATAGTCTTCTTAAACTGTGGCGTTTCTGTCACCTAATTTGGACACAAGGTCATCAGTAACCTATGTTAGTTTTGTAGAAGGAAATTGAAGTACCTTAAATCATTTGCAGAGGTATTTATTCATTTTTAAAAATTTTCATTGGAGTAGAGTTGACTTAGAACGTTGTGTTAGTTTCAGTCGTACAGCAAAGAGAATCAGTTATACATATACATTCCTTTTCAGATGCTTTTCCCATATAGGTTATTACACAACACTGAGTAGATTACCCTGTGCTATACAGTAGGTCCTTGTTACCTACTCATTTATATGTAGTAGTGTACATATGTCAATCCCAACCCCCTAGTTTGCCCCTCCCCCCCAGTGTTTCCCCTTTGTTAACCAAAAGTGTGGTTTCAAAGTCTTTGCGTCTGTTTCTCTTTTATAAGTTCTTTTGTGTCCTTTTTTTAAGATTCCACATATAAGTGATACCATATGATGTTTGTCTTTCTATTTCTAACTTCACTTAGTATGAGACTCTAGTTGCATCCATGTTGCTGCAAATGGCATGATTTCATTCTTTTAATGACTGAGTAATATTCCACTGTATCTATGTACCACATCTTTATCTATTCCTTTGTCAATGGACATCTAGGTTGTTTCCATGTCATGGTTATTGTGAATAGAACTGCATGCTGAGGTATTCTTATGAATTGTTTTTTACAAATTGTCCTTTTAAGTTTTAGTTGTTTTTCTTTATTGTTTTCTAAAAGTTGTGGGGGATATACATAGTTTGAGAGGCAAATAGGTCCGTAGGACTTATGGAGAAGAGCAGCAGCGGTCCTTGATTTTTCCCCTTCAACCCAACCCTCCCGCAGCATTTCCCATTCCCCAGAGACAGCCGCCTTCAACTGCTTTTCTTCCCTTTTCTTTTTTAGTAGCTACCTCTGTATTTCTAAGTAAAATCTCTATACTGCCATTTCTTGATTTTTTTTTAGTGCTATAAGTTGTTCCGTCCTATCTCATACAAGTACACTTTCCATGTCCTTTTCTCCCAATGTAGCCATATAGAAATCTCAACTGGAACAATATTCAGTGTGTAATTATTATGACTTTGTAATAAAAGCTAGTCCCAGCCAAGCCATGAAGAATACTGTATACTGTAACTATCTTTTTTTTTTTTTTTGCTTTTTAGGGCCATACCTGTGTCATATGGAAGTTCCCAGGCTAGGGGTCGAATTGGAGCTACAGCTGCTGGCCTACACCACAGCCACAATAATGCCAGATCCGAGCTGTGTCTGCGACCTACACCAGAGCTCACGGCAACACCGGATCCCCAACCCACTGAGCAAGGCCGGGGATCAAACCGGCATCCTCACAGATACTAGTCGGATTCGTTTCTGCTGTTCCACAAGGGGAACTCCTGACTACTTTTCCTTTTTTTCACTGCATCATTTTTTGTTTTCCTTGGAGTGAATAATTTTCCTGTCTCTTTTGCTTGTTTAATTTTCTGTCTACAAAGACTTTACCCTCAGACTCTCAATAAATTTGAGTACCTTAGGTATTCTATCAGTTTATTCTTTTTTCTGAGATCTCTCCCAAGATCTGCTATTAAATAGGGACAACTTGCTCCTTAGGCCTGCCGAATACTCTCATCTTAGAATCTCCCTTCTACACCATCCTGGGTGTGCTTTTTTGGCCTTCTTCTTGACTTGGTTTTCCTAATGCCTGTTCTCAAAACTTCCTCTTTTATATTTTATTGTTTTTTTTGGGTGAGCACATCCTCCAGTGGTTTCCCAAGAAAGAGGTCATGGGAGGTAAAGTTTTTGAGACTGTAGGTGTTTTACTTTGCCGTCATACTTAATTCATAGTTTCACTGGATGTAGAATTCTAGTTGAGAAATTATTTTTTTTCCTTCAAGTTTTGATGGCATTGTTCTGTTGTTTTCTAGCTTCCAGCATTGCTGTGGAAAAATAAAATGCCATAATGATTCATAATCCTTTATATGAAAGCAGAGTTTTTTTTCTTCTCTTTCTCTCTGTAGAGATGTTTTCTTTGTCTCGAGTGATTAAAACTCTGCCTTGATGTGGGTCTGTTTTTCTCCACTGAGATGAGCTCTTCTAAACTGGAACTTCAAGTCTTTCAGTTTTGAGAAATGTTCTGGAATTATTGTGTTGGTGAGGTCTTCTTGTCTGTGTTTCCTTGCCCTGTGTTTGTGGAAGACAGGCTTGGGAAGCAAGAACAGCTGTTACTCTTCTCCGTAAGCCTTATAGACTTATTTGCCTCTTAACCTATGTACTTTTCCCCTGCAACTTTTAGAAAACTAAGCTATTAATACGGAAAAAGCTAAAACTTTTTAAAAGGAACAACCTGTAAAACTCAAGAACTCATTAGAATCCTTCAGCAAATGATTTAAGTTACTTCCATTTCCTTCTAGAAGCTAACTTAGCTTATTCAAATTTGGATCTTCTGAATTGGTCCTTTACGTCTTTTTTTTCTCTTATTTTTAAAAAAAAATTTCCATTTTTTTGGCTGCACCCATAGCATGCGGAAGTTCCTGGGCCAGGGATCGAGTGAGAGCCACAGAAGTGACAATGCTGAGTCCTTAACCACTAGGCAACCAGGGAACTCCATTTTTCTCTTTTTAATCTCACATGTTTTACTCTGTTTTCTGAGAGATTTTCCTGACTTTATCTTCCTCACCTTTTATTGAATTTTAATTTTATTTCTGATAGCTCTTCAACTCTTTGTACATCCTGAACATTCTTTTCTCATTCCATCTTGTTCTTGCTTTGTGGATATGATATCTTGGCTCCCTAAGAATATAAATAGTCCTTTAAAAATTTTTTTCCTCTCTCTGCAAAGTTTGCTTCCTGCTTTTTTTATTTTTTTCCTGTTTGCTTGCTTTGTTTGCTTTTCTCATATTTCTTATATCTGGTGACCCTTGACTGGCTGAATACAGTATAAAGCTTTGTTCACATGAGTAGATTTTTCAACTATGGGAAGCACTATAGGATCATCTGCCCGATCTATTTCACTAGGACGTCCTCAATGATAATATATTTTCCCTCTTGAACCGATCATATTCCCAGGATAGGAACCTCTCCTCTCTTGCTAGCATTTGGAAACCTGGTTGGGCAAAGGAAGCCGGCCATGTCTGCATTTAGAGTGTAAAGTTCTCCTTATATTCATTATAGTATCTCATCCGTCTGCTGTACTTGGTGTCCCCTAGTCCAGAATGTCCTTGCTGTCCTTCTCAGCCACTACAATGAATAAAACTTCAGTCTTTTGCTAGGAGGAGATAAGATCTGTCTCTTGGCTCTTTGGGGTTCAGGGACAGTTTGGAATCTAACTTCGTACACAGATTTTCAATGAAATTTCCTATTTTTAGCCTTACCTTAGCTGCCATTTCTACAGCTGCCACCAATCCCTGAGCTCTTAGGAAATTCTGAGGTGCAAACTGGGTTGTTTCTTGGCTTTCCCACGGCTGGCTTAGAATTCAGCCGCATGGAGCCTCTTAAGTCAGTTACCGTTTATCCATCTGTTTCCCACCTTCCATCATTTTATGGCTCTTGTCTTCTCTCCCTTTTTGTTCTCTTGGCTCTAGGGCTGATGTGAGGTGTGTGTTCAGCTGGTTATTAATATCTAAAACGATGTCCTCTTTTTAACTTCAATTTGATTTATAATATCCTGGTGCTTTTCTGATACATTTATTTCCTCCCATTGCTCCCAGCAGCCCTCTCTCCCCTCAATCCAGCCATATGTTCAAGTGTTAGAGCTCATTCATGATACACACATAAGGTTCTGAATGACAGTTGCAGATTTGAGTGCCACTGTTGGAATAAACCATATGTGTTTGAGTGTACATGGGTATGTGCAGACACACACACACACACACACACACACTGTGATTAGATTAAACTCTAGTTTACTTAGGGAAGAACCTAGAATCATCATGGAAGCAAGCTGGCCAAAGAGAACAAAGGCAGGTTCAGCATAGCTTGTGAAGCTTTCCTTCCAGCCTTCACGCCAGCATCCCTGGGAAGCTGCAGGTAACGCTGAACATGCAAAGTTGAGGTGTTCGTTTGTTCGTTTTCTTTCTTTTTTTCTGGCCACACCCACAGTATGCAGAAGTTCCTCTGGGGCCAGGGATCGAACCTGCACCACAGCAGGGACCCGAGCTGCTGCAGTGACAACGATGGATCCTTAACCCACTGCACCACCAGGGAACTCCTGGTTGCTTTCTTTTTTGACCCGAGAAACTCATGTTTTTAAAACTACACCACGGTACCATTGAAGAATGTACACAAATATATGCCCTCAGAGGGAAATATTTAGAAATACCCTAGAATATTAGAGGCAAGCTGGAGGGGCGATGGGCAAGTGATTCTTGAGGGAACTCAGCACCAGCAAGACCCTATGCCCATTTAAAGGGAAATACTGGGTGTGTCCAAAGATGTCCTTGGACATTCTCTATATGCATCCTCCCAGTGTCCCAGAAAACCTGCTTCTCTGTCGTCTGTCCACAGGCTTCAGTAGAATACTCCTTTTGCTGGAGTGGCTCTGATCCTATGTTTGGCCAAAAGATCATCTAGCATTAAATTTTAAAACAATCTTCCAAATGTTTGACTTTAGTGTTTAAGGAATATATCAATGTTGATGTCCAAATGAGCCTTTTTTTATAGAAGCCGATTATTACTCTTGCAAACGGTTATATTATTGTTGACATCCTTTTTTTTTTTTTCTTCAGTTCTAAGCACTTCCTGACCCATGTAAATGATACAGAAACTGGCAATTTTAAAGAATTAGCCGCCCCACTTTGCATATGGTCTTTCTCCCAGTAATATGTTTTGTTCCTTTGTAATGGAGCATGGTAGGACTCTGTTTAGTGTGGATTGGTTTAGTTATAGAAGCTCCAAAAACTGTTATAAGGGGGAGTTCCCATTGTGGTGCAGTGGCAACGAATCTGACTAGTATCCATGAGGATGCAAGTTCGATCCCTGGCCTCACTCAGTGGGTCGGGCATCCGGCATTGCCGTGAGCTGTGGTGTAGGTTGCAGACGTGGCTCGGATCCCGCACTGCTGTGGCTGTGGTATAGGCCAGCAGCTGTAGCTCCGATTCGACCCCTACCCTGGAGCTTCAATATGCCATGGGCGCAGCCCCAAACAAACAAACAAACAAAAAAAAAAAGACTGTTCTATGGTACTCAAGACCTTCATGCAGCCTTGTGATGGATGCTACAAGGACCCTAGGACTTGGTGCGAGTCTACTTGTAGAGAATACAGTTTTAGCATCTAAATGGCAAACATAAATGGGTTCAAAATTGAGCTCTAATCCAATAATTAGATGGAGTTCCCTTGTGGTGCAGTGGGTTAAGGACTCAATATTGTCACTGCATTTGTTTGTGTTGCTGCTATAGCGTGGATTGATCTTTGGCCTGGGAAGTTCCACATGCTGTGGGAGTGGCCAAAAAAAAAAAAGACCAATAATTAGAAACAGTGTGATAGTGTGTTACCAAGGTATAAATAGCTAAATAATTGGAGTTCTCATAACTCAAGAGGTTAAAAACCTGGCTAGTATTATCCATGAGGATGCGGTTCGCTCCCTGGCCTTGTTCAGTGGGTTAAGGACCCGTCGTTGCCATGAGCTGCGGCGCAGGTCGCAGATGTGGCTCGGATCCCGCTTTGCTGTGGCTGTGGCGAAGGCTGGCGGCTACGGCTCTGATTCAACCCCTAGCCTGGGAACCTCCATATGCTGCAGGTGTAGCCTTAAAAAGAAAAAAAAAGCTAAATAATTTATAAAATAGAAGAATATAATGTGTAACCAAAGGAGTAAGCTGAATAGTCTCCATTTTTTTAGTTGCCACTACAAATTGCTGTTCAAACAGGGGCTAATAAACACAGAAATTTTTACCCCAGCAGACCTTGGTGAGCTGTAGCCATTATGAGAGCAGCCACCAAAGAGGATTTGGTGGCTTAGTTCACATGCCCAATAAGCCAAGGAAGGCTTAGTTCACATGCCCCAAATTTTACTCCTTGCCCTGAAATTGCCTTTAGCAAGTTTCAGTGTCTTGCATGTTTGGCAGTTGAGCCCAAGTTAAATAATCAGCAGTTTTATGAGTTCTTGAGGTATTTGGTCCTTTTGGCAAAATAGATTTTTCTCATTTGAACTCAGCTCAGATGCAGGGAGTTTGGTCTAAGTCTGAGCCCTCACATTAAGGAGTCAGCAAAGTTCATTCTCATTTTGTTCTTTCCTACAGGACGGCTGTAATCCAGTCAATATAATTCTTTCTTTAGTAACTAGTAGTATACATTTTAGGCCTCTGGATCTGCAGTGTAAGAAAATACCCTCGAATTCATGTTTTTCAGACTTTTAAAAGACAACACAGACACAAATTTCAAGTTGACACTTTTGAACAAACTGTACAAACTACATTTTCCGCTGCTTTGGAGTGTACGATGATTTGGGGGGGGGGTAACTTATGTTTGTTATGTGGCCTCTGGTCAAAGTTACCATTTGGACTTATATTCAATCTCTTGTAGAAATGTCTTTCTCTTCCTTTTTAATGGCTGAATCTACACATAGCCCATGGTCCATCAGTGTTGACATTTTAACCAGCCCAAAGACTGAACATAAAATTGAAGGAAAAATTTTAACCTGTACCATACATATCTCAGTTGGTGGTATGTATTTCTGAAGCTGTTCATCACATTAAGAAAAACATTTGAATGGAAGGACAACTATGGAATGTTTTTATTTTATTTTTTAAGTTTTTTTTTTTTTTTTTGTCTTTTTAGGGCCACATCTGTGGCATATGGAGGTTCCCAGGCTAGGGGTCAAATTGGAGCTGTGGCCGCTGGATTAAGCCACAGCCACAGCCACAGCAACACGGGATCCGAGCCGAGTCTGTGACCTATACCACAGCTCACGGCAACACTGGATCCTTAACCCACTGAGTGAGGCCAGGGATTGAACCTGTGTCCTCATGTATGCTACTCAGATTCATTTCTCCTGAGCTACAACAGGAAATCCTGGAGTGTTTTTAAGTCCAAATCCTGATGCCATTTGCTAAAAGATTTATGGCTAAAAAAAAAAAAACCCTCTATAGGAATTTGACAGCTTGCTCTCTGTTCTGCATTATGCATGCTTAAGATAAGTTTAAAGTCTTTGGGCTACTTTCCAACGTTACAAGGGCTCAGTTTTGTTGTTTTTTTCTGTTTATTTTGGGGTCCCATTTTTAAAACAACCTCATAGCTGGGAAAAATCTAAAAAAATTTGAAAATTAACTTTAGGGCATATTGTATAAGTTCCTTTCTAAAGATATTACCTTTTCAAGCTCCTTTAGATCCAGGGACACCAGCAATTCTCAGACAGAAAACATTGCCCTCATTTTACAGATGAGAGTATTGAAATCCAACTGGTAAGCCAAGATATGCATCTGTTTTGGGGAAGATAACTTTATTTATTTATTTATTTATTAGGGCTGCCCCCGTGGCATATGGAATTTCCCAGGCTAGGGATCCAATCAGAGCTGCAGCTGCCGGCCTACACCACAGACACAGCCATGACAACACTGGATCTGAGCCTCATCTGCATCCTATGCTGCAGCTTGTGGCAATGCTAGATCCTTAACCCACTGAGCGAGGCCAGGGATTGAACCCATATCCTCATGGATCCTGGTCAGGTTCATTAACCACTGAGCCAGGAAGGGAACTCCAAGATAACTTTAAAGAATAGTAATCCTAAGCATGAATGTATTAAAATGACTTGGCTCTATAGCTCTAATTTTGAATATTTTGTTAGCATATAATAAATGTGAAGAAAATAAAAATGTTATATATAACCACATATAATGTCATATATAACATATTACAATTATATATAATTCCGATAGATATGTTCCAGATATATACTATATAGTTATAACTGTTAATATATATAGATATAACTAGAACTAGAACTATAGATAGATATACATATATGTATATATATATGTGTATATATGTGTATGTGTATATACATGTGTATATATATGTATATGTATATCTTTCTATCTCTATACAACTATATTAAGTCTAATTTGACTATTTTGAACTCTGAACATTCCTCGTCTGCGTTCTTAAGAATAACACTCAAAAAATGGATATGAGGCTTGAATGCTCCACAAATTTTGTGAAGAACTCCCTTGGAGAATTTGACTCAGTGGACATTTATTGATGCCCGCCATGTACAAGGCACTGTACCAAGTGCTAAGGAGGTATTAAATTTCCTTTAACAAACAATCCTCAAATCTCAGTAACTAAGCACTTAAAGCACAGGCCAATGCAGTCAGCGAGTGTTGGCAGGGTGATGGAGTGACCCAAGCTTTATCCAGGCTGTAGCTCCATGTGACAGACTGGCTGGATTCTCAACAAACTCAGCCTAAGTTGGAGATGGTGGAGGAAATCAGGGTAAGTTACGCACCGTGGTGTGCCGGAGTCAGTTCATACAGGCTTACAAGGGCCAGTGGTTCATATCACTTCCCAACTCTATGTTCAGTGACGTCACTCTGGTAGCTTGAAATGGGCCATGGCGGGAGTATTTACACCATGGAAATCAGCAAACTCTACAAATCAGGGTTTTCTGTTTTATTCTGTCTCATTTAGAGATCCAGACGCTAAACATGTACCAACACACAGCTGGTGATATGAGCTGCTTTTACAAACAATCCTAGTTATCCTAGTGCCTATGACTTGGCACAATACATTTTTATTTCTTACTCACATTACCATTTAATGCCAGCTGACAGGGCACTTGACTCCAGGCAAAATCCAGAGATCCAGCTTCTTTCCTTGTCACCCTGTGACATCTGCTTACAGAGTAGGGGTAGGTGGAGAGAACACAGAGAAGGCCTACCACTTCTTAGTTTTTAATGCCTCAACCCCAAAGTGACCCTTCACTTCTGTGGACTTCTGGTAGTGAGAACTAATCATGAGGCCCCAGCTAGAAGCCAGAGAGACCACCAATGCTTGGCAGTGGAGGAAGGCAAAGGAAGTTCCACCTGAAAATGACAAAGGCTAAGCAGTTTTTTTTCTGAATTCAGGAAGACCTGGATTGAGGAAGTACTCATTACATTGAACAAGCTCCACTCATGTGATGTAAATTTGACCATTATATTGATCAAAACAAGTCACAAGGTTAGCCTACATTCAAGAGGAGGGGAAAGAAATGTCACCTGGCATTGCTGTGGCTGTGGCATAGGCTGGCAGCTGCAGCTCCAATTCGACCCCTAGCCTGGGAACCTCCGTATGTCGTGTGTGCGGCCCTAAAAAGACAAAAGACAAAAAATATAGAAGAAAATGAGTTATGTTCAGCGTATGTTTTCTTCTAGAAGTTTTACGGTTTTGGGTCTTACATTTAAGTCTTTAACCCAATTTGAGTTTGTTTTTGTATATGGTGTGAGAAAATGTTCTAATTTCATCCTTGTACATGTAGCTGTTTAGTTTTCCCAGCCCCACTTTTTGAAAAAACTGTCTTTTCTTGATTGTATATTCTTGCCTCCTCCATCATAGATTGGTTGGCCATAAGTGCATGGGTTTATTTTTGGACTCTCTATTCTGTTCCATTGATCCAGGTGTCTGTTTTTGTGCCAATACAATACTGTTTTGATTACTGTAGCTTTGTAGTATAGCCTGAAGTCAAGGAGACTGATTCCTGTAGCTCTGTTCTTCTTTCTTGAGATTGGTTTAGCTATCCAGAGTCTTTGTGTTTCCTTACAAATTTTAAAGTTGTTCTAGTTCTGTGAAAAATGCCATTACAATGAAGCCATTAGGAAAATTATTGTAATTCCATTTATCTTCTACTTGATTCCAGTGCTGCCTCATGACTCTATCATCTTAAAAAAATATGTCAGTATATTCACTGCTAATTCTGAGGCAGTCTTTGTCCTTTAGATGTGTTTGTAGACACCCCCCTCCATTCTGGTGAAAACTCCTCATTCCAAGACAAGGCAGTTTCAGATGAGTTCAAGTACTTCACCCATCAAATTAAATTGGATATTCATGCAATTTTAATTGCTCCCTTTTTCCATCCCTTCCTGTGATTTGGGGTAATTAGCCAGGCTTCTTAATCTGCTTGTCTATAAATTTGGGCCATCCATTCCGATAAAAGAAAATTGGTGAAAAATCACTGAATTTTTTTTCAACGATGACCCATCTAGAGCCAGATTTTTATGCCTCACCCATTCCCAGGAGCTGAGAGATGCTTGTGGAGGGGGAGCTTGTTCATTTTCCTTCCACCTTATTCTTGTTTCACTGAGTATATTTTACTTTGCTCTGTTATTTTGTGTTTTTCTTTTACATTAGCATTCGGATGTTTTATTTTATTTTATTTTTTGCTTTTTAGGGCTGCACCTGCGGCACATGGAAGTTCCCAGGCTAGGGGTTGAATCAGAGCTGCAACTACTGACCTATACCACAGCCACTCAGCACAGGGTCTGAGCTGCATCTGTGACCTACACCACAGCTCATGGCAATGCCAGATCCTTAACCCACCGAGCGAAGCCGGGAATCAAACCCACATCCTCATGGATACTAGTCAGGTTCGTAACACCCTGAGCCACAATAGGAACTTCCTGGATGTTTCATTTTTAAAAATGTAGTGAGTTATTTGCATTTGAATTAAAAAATCTTTCAAATCAATGAATGAATGGCTATCAATGTGAACTGTTTATTGTAAATCATTGATTCAAAGCAAAACAGAAGATAATTATCTATAGGACCTCCATACTTTTACCATATAATTGTGATATTTTTAATAGCTTTCTTGAGGTCGAATTCACATTAAATATGCTGTACATATTTAAATTATACAATTTGATAAATTTTCACATGTGTGTATAGCTGTGAAACCATCTTCACAATCAAAATAGTGAACATGTCCATCACCTCCAAAACTTTCCTCATGACCTTTTATAATCTTCCCTTCCCAATCCTTGTAGCCCTGCCCATTGCCACACCCATCCCCCCAAACTGCTAGGAACAGGCACTATTCATTATTTCCTGGATACTCTTCCTCCTAAACCTTTGGGGTGGTTCTTTCCGCAGCCTTGCGTAGTTTCCTCACATACATACTGATGAGTACTCTGCTGAATACTTAAGGGGGGGGCCCTCTGCAGCTCTTCTGAGTTTTATCTCTGTATACGTCTCTTATCTCTACACTGTAAAGTGCAGTTGTTTTGATATCCCTGGACTCTTGGCACTATTTTTTCAATTCAAAGAGCCTCCTGCCCCACCCCCACCCCCGCTGAGTTCCTCCTCCCTGCACTGTGACCTGGATACCTTCTCCAGGCATTAAGCAGAGCTTACTTCCTTTGTTTCCTCTCTATTTGCCTGCTGGCCAATATCTTAAAAAACCATTGTTTCAAATACTTTGTCCAATTCTTGAGTTGTTTAAGATGGGAGGATAAATCTTCCAGTTATTCCGTTTTAGCTCCAAGAGGAAGGTCCTCATAGTGCTTTTGTTTGCTGTAAAATCTTTAAAGAGCAATAAAATTTCCACTAATAAACTGTAGGAAAATATTTTTCATGAATTCAGTAAGCAGATTTGGAAGGTAAATTTAATTTCTTAGCTTCTTAAATACAAAGGCATGGGACTATTAAGAAGGTCAGCATTCATTATAACTGCATTTGAAGGAAAATGGATGAATTGAATAAAATTTAGAAGGAAGTAACTAGAAGACATGATTGCCAATTTCTTTTCCCTTTTCTCCATTTTCTTACACTACCTTCTCTACAATGTCTGCCCACCCTACTCAATTTAAATTTTACCATCCAACCCATCCATCTCTCCATTTGATGACCACTTATCAAATGCCACTGAGTGCCAGGCATAAAATGAATTCTAAGGCAAGGAACCTCTTGTAAGGCGCTCACATATGGTGAGTGAGTTCCATTCTCACATAGGTGTGAATAAAATTCTGAGGCAGGAGTTCCTGTCACAGCTCAGCGGTGAGTGAACCTGACTAGCATCCCTGAGGACGCGGGTTCGATCCCTGGCCTCGCTCAGTGGGTTAGGGATCCAGCATTGCCATGAGATGTGGTGTAGGTCATGGACGCAGCTCAGATCCAGCGTTGCTGTGGCTGTGGTGTAGGCCGGCAGCTGCAGCTCCGATTGGACTCCTAGCCCGGGAACCTCCATATGCTGTGGGTGAGGCCCTAAAGAGATAAATTAAAAAAAAAAAAATTCTGAGGCAATGTGGAGAGAGGAATCATTAACTTGAGGTGAGCTAAAGAACAGATTAAGGAAGGCCTCTCCTAAAAGGATACATTTGAAATGGATATTGAAGAAGGAGTAGCCTTTGGCCAGACCAAGATGGGAGGGAGGAGGCGTTTGAGAGGGGGCATGGACCAGGCCCAGGTAAGTGTGGCAAAAAAGTCAGTCCTGTTTCTAGAGCGTTGGAAAACTGACCATGGCTGGAGTCTAGGGGCTGGAGGGATGTGTGACTTGGCAGGAGATTTGGCTTCAGGAGTGGCTGGGGCCAGGCTGAGAAGAACTGTGAGTGCCAAGCCAAGGAGTCTGGATTTGAATCTTCCAGTCACCTGAAGTTTCAAAGCAAGGAAGCAGCATGATCATGTGTGGGTTCTGGATTCTCTAGGAGAGGAAAGTAGGAAGAGGGTTCTGCAGGAGGCTGCTGAAGCCGTCCGAGAAAGGCTGGACGGACTAATCTGAGCGACATTTCTGCAAGAGAATCTGCAGTGTGCAGTGACTAATTGCACACCGAGGATGAATGAGTGGGAGACCTGAGGATAGGTGCCTCCGGGTTTTCCAATTTGAGAGAATTGGCAAATGTCATATCATAACTAAGATGGAGACAGAAGACAGAATAGTTTTAAGTTATGTCTTAGTCCCACTGAGTTTGGAGTTTGTATGAGCCGTTTACATAGAGAGTTTTGGTGGCCATTTAGACCCAAGAGTGAAGTCTGAGAGTCAGTAGTTGTGGTTAGAATAATCAAAATTGGTTTGATCATAGCACATAAAAAATGAGAAGAAAATTAATATGGTATTCTTATTTTCTTAAAAACTTTAATGAAGAGTATTGTACTTTATCTTTCAAGCAAAGATATTCATGCAGGCCAATTTCTAAGTATCCCAGCATAAGAGATAAAATTCTGCCATAATATTCTCCCAGTGAGCAAAGGGTTTTAAGGTATTCTAATCAGCCCTGGTGAATTCTAGAATTTTACATAGCATAGTAGTATTCTTTAGTGAAAATTAAAATGTCAGATACGAGGTATATATTGTCATAGACTTTCGAAGCAGTGAACATTGGAAGAGAAAAGTAAGAAGGGTAGACATAAGAAATTCTTAGGAGTCAGTGCTGAGCCCTTTTTCAGAGTTGCTATTTTAAGGTCAGTTCTGATTTAAATATTCCTGGTACTGAATAAACAGAGGAACTTGGGTCAGCCTGAGTCAGCCTCACACCCTCAACTGACTTCATCAACCAAGACATTCTAACTTGGCCATTTTATGAGCCTGTGAAAGTGAGATCTATTTGAGGAAGAAGTGATTTGGTTTGACCTTCAAGCAGTGGAAAAGAAAACACTTGCCACTTCAGGAGGACTTCCTCAGAGGAAGCTCTGCCTCAGACAGTACAAAGCCACTGGCATTTCTCAGGCTCCTGAGATGTCCGAAATATTGGTGACAGCATTTGTCTTCATAAGAATTGCTTGTTTGGGCATTAATAGTGGACAGCTTTATTAGTGCCAGTTAGTCCAAAGTTCTAAGGACAGGCCCCACTTACCAAGAATTTCTAAGTTCTCTGAAGCGCAACTTCTACCTTTTCAAATCCCTTCCAATTATTCTGGAATAAGAGGCAACATTATCTCCTCTCAGGATTATGTTTGCAAGTATAAAAGGTTCCCGAAGAGAGTTTATTATTGCATTTTTAAATTTCCACTGACAATAATATGAAGAAGAAAATTTTTAAGGTGTGTGATTGCAAATCCTGGCCGTTTTGTAATCTATGGTGTTTTTAAGAATCATTCATTCTGGGTGGCACTGGAGAAGCAAGAAGGTTCTTGATGTCGCTATTTTCCTGAAAGACACACACAAAAAAATAAATCTTTTCTTTTTCGTCTTTTTAGGGCCGCACCCGCGGCATATGGAGGTTCCCAGGCTAGGGGTCGAATCGGAGCTGTAACCTCTGGCCTACACCACAGCCACAGCAACACCAGATCCTTAACCCACTGAGCGAGGCCAGGGATCAAACCTGCATCTTCATGGATGCTAGTCAGATTCGTTTCTGCGGAGCCACAATGGGAACTCCTGTGGTTTTTCTTACTTATTACACAGCCATATTTAGGGATTCTTGATTACCTTAGAAGTGAGGATACCTTATAATATGCTACTTTTCTGGCTGGTCATCTCATTAGGTCTTTACCGTGTTCCAGGTTTCGTGCTAGGCATTTTATGAATATGATTCTTACAAAAGACCCTGAGAAGTGGATAGTATACCTGTTTTACAGGTGAGAAAACCAAGAGTCCCTGGGTTTAAGTGACTTAAACAAGGTCACTGAGACTCAAACCTGGGTCTAACTCCACTGTCCTATTCTACCTGGACTTTTGTTACATCTCTAGCAAGTCATAGTGATATGTTTCTCCATACTAATCATAAAACTGTGGCTTCTCAAATAACTTTTAAAGGGTTTCCCACTAAATAGTGTTTAGGGGTCATACTCATTCATTCTCACTCTTTGTGTATTTATTTATTTATTTATTTATTTATTCATTTATTTTTGGTTATGCCTATGGCACACAGAAGTTCCTGGACTAGGGATCAAACCCACACCACAACAGCAACCCGAGCCACTATAATAACAATGCTGGATCCTTAACCTTCTGCACCGCAAAAGAACTCATTCTTGCTGTTTAATTCAGTCTCCTTCAGAGCCAACTTTTGCCCCTGTTTGCCTGGACAAACTTTTTGCTCTAGCCAGACTAAAAATACTTCATGTTCTCACATACCCCCTACATTTTGCAATATGCATTCTTTTCCAAGAGCAGAAAAGTGGGGACAGTCTACAGAAAGAGCTGCATAGCTCTTTGATAGGACAAGCAGAAGCCGAAGACATTGTTTTAAGGAGGGCTGAGTCAGATATGAGACATTCAACATAGCTGCCTGTCTACGTGTATGGCCTTGGAAAACAAAAGGCCATTCTCTCCATTTCTCCATAAAATTAGTAAGGCTTCAGTCCCAGGAGTCCAAGGGACCATGATACCATCATGGTCATCACTACAGCAGCTTTGGGTACACTGGAGATAAATACCTGTGAGATATACCATAATCACAGAAGGGGTGGTGGCTGTGCAGAGTGGGTATGGCTGGGGTGTTATCCCCTTCAAAACACTGGATAAAGACCAGACTGGAAAAATAGCAGGACACAGTGCATGAGCACATGTAAAACACCCCTTAAGATCCTGGGAATAGCTGAAATGATGAGGAGAGAGATAGTTCTGGGGCCGAGGCTCAACATATCCAGAGTTATCAAAGAACTATGTTAGCCCCATTCTAGGACATCCCCCTCATTTGGACAAACCAACTGGTTGGGCTTGAATAAGACTGAGTGATATAGTTCATTTATTTGGGAGGCATGTATGAAATACCTAAGAAGTGCCGGACACTGCAAAGCTCTGAGGATCCAGAGACAAATCAGACCCAGTCCTTGACTTCTGAGGACTTAACATCATGATAACAAGTCTATTCCTTATCTCCTCAAGGGATTTTCTTCTCGAAATCTCTTAGATCTTTGGCCCCAAGATTACCATCAGTGGTCACAGAGATTGTATTCTGCGCAGAGAAAGCAATATAGATGCAACCCTTTGTGTTATGCATTGAACTGCCTCACTTGGTGGTCCTGTTTGTGCTCAGATTCTCCACCTGAAATACCTTCCCCTACAACTCTGCCTTCCAACTCCTTCCAGATGCATCTCTGGTCTGAGGTCCTCTCTTTATCCTCACATCCCCTTCTGACCACGACCTGCAAGGTGTTCCCCTTTCTTTGGACCATCTTTGGTATATTCTATCTATAATGATAATCTGAAAATTAAACAAGGCCCGCACGGGCCCTTTCTTGTCCAGCGTTTTTCTTTGGCTGTTATTCTAGCCCTCTGTTCTTATTCAGCTTTTGGCGCCTGAATCTTATCTCCTTGAATGGTTTTCAGCTGTAAGGGTAGGAACTGTGTCCTATCCATCTTTCTGTCTCCCTATAGGGCTTGCACATAGTTGAAATTCAATAGGACAAAAGAAGAAAGTACTGTTTAAAGTGAGAGACCTTTTAAACAGTGAAAGATGCCAGTCGAAACGGAATGTCTGTGACAAAAATCTTCAGTCAATAAGTTTTTCAAATTCTTTCAGTTGTTGACTCTCAAATATTTATGCTAATGACAACCAAGAAAAGCACAGATGTTGGCCATGTACCAAACTCAAGGCTAATGCTAGCCCAACTCATTCTTTTCACCAAACTTTCTGCAAGAGCATCTAATAAGAAGAGACTCAGGCACCACTGACGTCCCCTCCCAACTCTTGCTTGTGGGAATCAAGCTCTTTCTTTCTCAGGTTCAAACCATGAGTGGGAGATCCAAAGTATGGTGATCTGAGGGTCCGGGAGGAGGATGGAAAGGGAAAGAGAACAAGCAAAAGTTCTGAAAATCAAGGAAAAGTTACAACTGTGGATATAGAGCTTGGATTTAGACACTTGGAAGAGACCAGCTCAGGCCATTTCCAATTAATTACTGAGGTAATGTTATTCTTGTAAAGAACAGTTGCTTTTTTCAAGGAAGGAAGGAAAGAGAAAGGAAAGAAAGGAAGGAAGGTAGAAGAAAGAAAGAGAAAAGGGGAGAGAAAGAGGGAAAGAGAGCAGGAGGGAGTGAGGGTGAAAGAGAGCTAGAGTGAGCAAAACAGTAGTTGGGGAATGGATGGGGGGGGGGTGTCTCGAAACAGACCACTGCTTGTCTCTTTGTTATTTGATTGAAGTTCAATATGCTTTAATTGACACAGGAGTCTGGAATGCTCTGAAACTCTGACTAAGGGGACAGCCCCCCTGGGTAATTTAAACTTCCTTTCTCATTCATAACCTCAACCCCAAGGTTAAACTGGCACCCTGTTCTTTTTGAATTTCATGAGTAAAAAATGCACCGAAAACCATGACTCTAGCCAGAATGAGTGATATTTCCTCCAGATCGACTTTCTGACAAATAGTACATCCTAAACCAGGTAGCTGACTCAGTCCTTAGTCACAGAAACAGAAGTTTTTCATCTGAAGTCAGTCTTTTCCCCTCCGAGTTGGCCAAGCTGCCCCATCTGCTCCGGGACACTGGAGCCCCATGAGTAAATTAGAAACCTAACTTTAGAGGAGGGAGGTACTCAGAGAAAAACCCCAGCATCCTGTATTCTCTGATTGTAGCGCCACACAAGGACATTTAGGAAAGAAAATGCAAATCATTTGACATAGACTAAGAATTAGTAGGCTTTGTGGTCTGATACTGGGCAGCCTGGGAAGACCCTAATGTCACCTCCCCGCACAGGACTGTGGCCTTCTTTTTTTTTTTTAAGGCCGCCCTTGCGGCATATGGAAGTTCCCAGGCGAGGGGTCCAATTGGAGCTGCAGCCACCGGCCTCCACCACAGCCACAGCCACGCGGGATCCCTTCCACATCTGTGACCTACACCACAGCTCATGGCAACGCCAGATCCTTAACCCACTGAGTGAGGCCGGGGATCTAACCGGCAACCTCATGGTTCCTAGTCGGATTTGTTTCCACTGCACCACGACAAGAACTCAGACTGTGGCCTTCTGAGATAAGGCTTGAATCCCTTCTGAAAGGTCAAGATTCAGGCGGAGTTCCCATTGTGGCACAGCGGTTAACGAATCCGACTAGGAACCATGAGGTTGCCGGTTCGATCCCTGGCCTTGCTCAGTGGGTTAAGGATCCGGAGTTACCGTGACCTGTGGTGTAGATTGCAGATATGGCTTGGATCCCGTGTTGCTGTGGCTGTGGCATAGGCCGGCAGCTGTAGCTCTGATTCCACCTCTAGCCTGGGAATCTCCATATGTTGTAGGTGTGGCCCTAAAAACAACAACAACAAAAACAACTTTAAATCAGATAGACTAAGTCTCCATCCACGTGGCTTATATTCTAGTGGGGGAACCATAACAAGCAAATAAATAGATACATAATACAGATTGTCCTCACTTGGCATTTTTCTGATTTACATGAATTTCAGCCACCATGGTTTAGCTAACAACAGTCACCCAATAATACAATCATCACCAACTATTAATAAAGTACCAATTTTACTTTTAGCTTTCCAGTCCACAAATCACTATGTTATATAAGTGACAAATGTACATTATGCTCAGTGACCAAGCACATCCCTTCTTTTCAGAGTCATTCAGTAACTAGTCGCTATTCATCTGCTGATCAGTTCACACAAGGACAGCAAAGCATGTAGCTGGGTTGCCTTCTTGTCTCTCAAAGATATGTTGCAGGCAAAATATGTCTCCCAAAGATATGTTGCAGGCAAAATAATTTAACTTTTAAAACACTGCTACTATTCACAATAGCTAAGACGTGGAAACAACCTAAATGCCCATCAACAGTTGAATGGATTGGGAAGATATGGTACATGTATACAATGGAATACTACTCAGCCATAAAAAAGAACCAAATAATGCCATTCGCAACAACATGGCTGCAACTAGAGATTCTCAGACTAAGTGAAGTAAGTCGGAAAGAGAAAGACACATACCATATGCTATCACTGATATGTGAAATCTAAAATATGGCACAAATGAACCTGTCTACAGAACACAAAGAGACTCACAGACACAGAGAACAGACTCGTGGTTGCCAAAGGGAGGAGAGAGGGAGTGGGGTGGATGGGGAGTTTGGGGTTGATATATGTAAACTATTACATTTAGAATGGAGAAGCAGTGAGATCCTACTGTATAGCACAGGGAACTCTAATCTCTTGGGATAGAATGTGACAGAAGATAGTTTGAGAAAAAGAATATTTATATATGTATATATGTATGACTGGGTCTCTATGTTGTACAGCAGAAATTGGCACAACATTGTAAATCAACTATATATATTTTTTAAAAAATAACTAGTTAAGAACTGGAAAAAACATTACTGCTATTGGGTAATGCTCCAGGTCACCTTGATTCCCTTGAATGGAAAAATGAAGATTTGCTTTTTACCACCAAACACAACTTCATCCAGTGGCCCATGGAGTTATTTCAACATTTAAAGTCTAGTAGATGGGCTTGATAACAGGCTATTTATGATACAACCGGAGGGGGGAGGGATACAATTTCATGCAATTTCTTTATCTGAGTTTTGAAAGAAATATGGTATAAGGCATGCAGTTGAAAATATTCAAGCATATAGCAAGTAGTTTGCACACAGCATGTCAGGAACTTTTACTGTGCTGTGTAAGTAACTTTACAGGTTTGTAATAGAAAGTAAAGGGAGTTATAGAATGAAGAACTGACTGGGACTGTCGACACAGGGCTGCTGTTTGAAAGGCTCCAGATCTGCAGCCAGAGGAACTTAGAAAGACAACTTTATGGGCTTAAATGAAGAAAGTGAGTGTGACTCATGATGAAAAGGATGAAGATGTCCCAGAGGAAGGCACACCAGCAAAAAAAATTTCACATTAAAGGAACTCTTAGAGATGTTTTATAACATTGAAAACACAAAGGACAGAGTATTGGAAGCTGGTCCAAACTTAGAAAGGAGTATGACTGTTCCCCAAGAAATATAAATAATGTTCCTTCTGTGTCATAAATTTTACGGCAAGAAGAAAGAGGCAAGCACTACTCAAACTAATCTTCCTAAGTTTTTTTTTTAAATTGGCAAAATGTACATGACATGAAATTTACTATTTTAACCATTTTAAGGGTACAGTTAAGTGTCATTAAGTATATTGACACTGTCGTGCAACCATTACCACCATCCTTGTCCAAAGCTTTTTCATCATCCTGTACTGACAACCTGTACCCATTAAATAGTAACGCCCCTGGTAGCCTCTATTATACCTTCTGTATCTATGAATTTGACTACTCTAGATACCTCATGTAAGTGGATTCATATAGTATTTGTCTTTTTGTGACTGGATTATTTCACTCAGCATAAGGTCTTTAAGGTTCATCCATGTGGTAGCATGTGTCAGAATTTGTTTTCTTTTTAAGACTGAAAAATATTCCATTGTATGTATATACAACATTTTGTTTATCCCATTTGGGTTGTTTCTACCTTTTTGTTATTATGAATAATGCTTCTATGAATATGGGTGTGCAAATATCTGTTCAAGTCCTTGCTTTTTAATTCTTTTGTGTAGATACCAAGAAGGGAAGGTGAGAGTGTTGGATCATAGGATAATTCTGTGTTTAATATCTAGAGGAACTGCCATACTATCCTCTACAGTGGCTTCCACTAATTTACATCTCTGCAGCAATCCACAACGGTTCCAGTGTCTCCATATCCTCAACAACACTTATTTTCTGTTCTTTTTTTAAATAATGGCCATCTTAATGGATTGGAAATAGTATCTCATTGCATTTTGATTTGCTTTTTGGTTATGATCAGTGATGCTGAACATCTGTTCACATACCTTTTGGCAATCGGTACATCTGGTTTTGGGAAATGTCCATCCAATTGATAAGCTTTCTATAAAGAAATCAAGTGTTTAAATTCTCAGTATTCCTCATGTTTTAAATTACAATGTAGTAAATAAATATTTCTTTTACAAGTTTTTCACCTTTCTATAGGTTTAGCATAGGCGAGTTTTTAATGTTTTAACCCCAAATTTTAATGGCCATTCGTGGAGCAATCAGAATTTTCCCCATTTATGATTAAGAATGCTTTGCGTGGTTGTACGACTGTTGTTACGCTCCCCAACTATCATACAAAGTGAGGATTTCGTCTAGAGTGTTAATTAATGAGAAGGGACGTGAAAATAAAGCAGGATGA
Organism: Catagonus wagneri; assembly: GCA_004024745.2. NCBI lineage: Eukaryota > Metazoa > Chordata > Mammalia > Artiodactyla > Tayassuidae > Catagonus > Catagonus wagneri. Next base: position 4,127,496 of record PVHT020000193.1, read on the forward strand.
GGGGGGTAGAGAAGGGTGGACTCTGATGAGAGGAAGGGCTATTTATGCCACTCTGGGAAAGTGAAATTTGAGTAGAGGTTTAGAAGGAGGGAGGAAGCTAGCCACATCCCTGCCTATGGGAAAGGCTTTCCAGGCTTGGAGAAGAGCCAGTACAAGGGCCCTTCAAGGGGTGCCTGCTTGACCTGTTTTGGAAATAAAAAAGTCTCAGTGTGGCCGAAGCACAGTGAGGGAGCGGTAGCAGATAAAGATGGAAAGGGGATCTGCTGTAGAGCACAGGGAACTAACTCTACCCGATATTCTGTGATAAGCTATGTGGGAAAAAAATCTGAAGGACAATGGATGTGGGTCTATGTATAACTGAATCACTTTGTTGTCCAGCAGAAATGATCACAACCTTGTAAGTCAACTATACTTCAAAACTTGAAAAAAATGAAAAAAAAAAAGATGGAAAGCTAGGCAGGGGCCAGATCGTGTAGGACCTTGTTGACCATGACATGAACTTGAGATTTTATTCAAAGTGATGGGAAGTCATTGGAGGTCCGAGAGGCATGTCATGTTAGTCTCTGGGCATCAGATTGGTTAAGGGCGAGTTTCTCTAAGGAGAAAATGAGGATATAAAAGATTAACTTCACTTCATAATTTGCTTAATGGCCAATCTCAGCTTGAAAATAAAAAGGATAAAAGGCTTCTGGAGGAGTTCCTGTTGTGGCTCAGCGGTAATGACCCGGACTAGTATCCCTGAAAATGTGAGTTCGATTCCTGGCCTCCCTCAGTGGGTTAAGGATCTGGTGTTGTCATGACCTGTGGTGTAGATCCCAGACGAAGCTTGGATTCCCCATTGCTGTGACTATAGTGCAGGCCGGCAGCTGCAGCTCCTATTCGACCCCTAGACTGGGAACCTTCATATGCCGCGGGTGCGGCCCTAAGAAGCAAAAAAAAAAAAAAGAAAAGAAAGAAATTATTTCTGGAGACTCACCCTCCTCACAGTTTTATTGAACACTCTATATGTGCCAGGGTGACTTCTCAACTCCTTCAGTCTCAGTCAGAGCCTCTTGGAATTTTCCCAAGAGGCTTTTAGGTCAAGACACTTCTCACCCGGGACGTGGAGGATGGAGGGTTCCTAGTCATCAGAACGATCAGAGGACATGAGTGCTATCTGATCTCCAGAGAAGCAGCAGCCAGATTTCTCCTCACACCAAGCCAGGTTCACAAACCCACAAGCCCCCGAGTCAGGCGGGGACAAATCAGTAAAGGTGGCTCAGGGACACTGGTGAGATGACAAGTTCACGTTGTGCCTAAAGGGGAAGCTGTTAGCAGCTCCCGTTAGCGGCTATCATGAGGAAATGTGGCCCCAGGGGACCAGATCGCCAAGAGAAGCCGGAAATACAGATTAAAATCCTGGTTTGGGGGTAGTGGCAAGTAAATTTAAACATTTAACACATCATGCAGGTCTTTAATACATTTTGAGTTTATTTTTGTGAAAGACGAATATCTTATGATATCGCTTATATGTGGAATCTGAAAAAAGGGTACAAATGAACTTACATGCCGAACAGAAACAGACTCACAGACTTCGAAAAATCTTATGGTTACCAAAGGGGATAGGTGGCCTGGGGGACGTGGCGGGCGGGGGAAGGACAGACTGGGAGTTTGGGGTTGGCATATGCACACTGACATGTATGAATGATTGGCCAATGGGGCCCTGCTGTGTAGCACAGAGAACTCTACCCAATATTCTGTGATCATCTATGTGGGAAAACAATCTGAGAGAGAATGGATTTGTGTACATGTATGACTGAAGCACTGTGTTGTCCAGCAGAAATGATCACAACCTTGTAAATCAACTATACTTCAATAAAACTGTTAAAAAAAAAAAGGAAAAAAGAAGAAAACATTAAGAAAATGTCATGCAGGCTGTATTTAAATGTGCCATGGCCTTAATGTTCTTCTTTCTTTTTTTTTTCTCTGAAGTTTCTTGAAATACTCTAATCACGTACGTAGTTTCCTTGACTTTGAAATGGTTCCTTAGGACAGGAACACAGCAGTTATCAAAGAGAAACTTTTTCTTTTTGGCCACACCCAAGGCATGCTGAAGTTCTGGAACCAGGGATTTAACCCACGCCACAGCAGTGATCTGAGCCACAGAAGTGATAATGCCAAGTCCTTAACCCCCTAGGCCACCAGGGAACTCCTCAATGTTCTTATTCCTGACCTTAAAGGACCTTGACCCTCATACACTGTTCCATTGTTCCCTGAGAATATTCATGCAGAGAATCAGAACTGTTATCGTTCTGCAGAAGGGGATTGCATTTAATTGAAAATCTCGTATCTTTGAGTGACCTTTCAATATTAAGCTGAAAAGTACCTTGAAAGACCTTTTATAAAAAGGCTCCTGGGTTTGGCAGAAAACTCTGAATTGGGCAGACATTATCATTAAGCATCCAAGTAGTCATTGTTTTCTTAATCACTACAGACCCTTAAAAGTTGTGGTATCTTCATTAAGCAGCTTGATACAAAAGTAAGAAACATTCCCCAGTATCATTGATTTACAAGGTAGGAATTCACTAAAAAACTTATGCTTGCTGCATTCTGACTGTGGGAGCCAAGAAGGGCAAAGCAAATACAGAGAGCGTTTTGATTAAGGGTTGAGAAGATTTTCTCTGTGTTAAACTTTCCAAAAAGATCTATAGAACTGCTTGTACTACTGAGAAATTGTATATACATGCAGCTATTTTTGCTTTCCTAGGAAAGCTCCATATTTATGCTAGTGTTTTAGTTTCACTTTCCTGCCTCTCATTTGCTTCAAAGAAAAGAGAAGTTTAAATGGGATTTTGTAATCTGAGGGTACGTTATGAGAGAAGGGAAGTTATATCAGTCTTTCAGGGTCAGACTTTTTAGAGATTTGTTTTTTGACTTTATGAGGGCAATTTAGTCAATTATTAAACTCGAGAACAAAAGGTTTCAGGTCTGTAAAAAAAAATCCCCATGATTGTTAACCTCCTTAACTCTTAAAAAGCTGAAGAAGAACTTTTTTATGGTATCTTAAACCACAGTGTCTGTTACATAGTGTTAGGTTAGAAAGAAATCTGCAGGGCATAGCTCTCCTAAACTCTTTATTGGATGTAGATAATTACTCTCAAATGATTTCATCATCTCTGCTAAAAATATCAATATCTCATCTGCTTGATTGGCTTCTGTAGCAACAGTAGCTTCAGAGCTTCGATAAGCGTTGGCAGAGCTCAAGCAAAGGGAAATGAAACACGTATCCATCCTGGCGCCTCTTACATGAATGGACCAAGAGGCCGATTTCTCACTTCTCCCGAGTAGCATAGGGAAGGACGTACTTTCTATGTTATTTTAGGGACATATGAGAAATTATAAGGATCTAGAGAGTATCCAATTTAATTTAAGCAAAGGACTGATTCCCCACCATATCCCATTTCTGAGATGTTTGCTCTCACAGCAGGTGTTAAGTGATCTTTAAGATCCTCCCAAGTGTTCCTGTTGTGGCTCAGTGGGTTAAGAACCCTATGTAGGCTCCGTGATGATGTGGGTTATAATCCCCGGCCTCGCTCAGTGGGTTAAAAGATCCGGTGTAGGTCACAGATACGGCTCGGATCTGGTGTTGCTGTGTCTGCGACTGTGGTGTAGGCTGGCAGCTGTAGCTCTGATTCGACCCCTAGCCTGGGAACTTTATGCCGCAGGTGTGACCATAAAAAGAAAAAACAAATCCTTTCCAAACCTAGGAGGCTTCAACACCACCTTTAAAGTCCTCACAACTCCCATGTATTTAGTGAGATCTGTCGGTATATATGGCACATGGCTCTGGAATCCAAAAAATATTTTGTACTTTCATGGAATTCCATTCATCGGATTACAAAGAAAAGTGACCATTTTGTGCCACAGCCCTCACAGAACAAATCTGGCGCTGGTATATGACACATTTCTCTGAAACAGAACTCAGCTACTTCTGCATATAGGTGAACTGGATTTTTGATTTTGTTGCCCTTTTTTTTTCCTTTGCAGAGCAGTGTCCTGTGAAAGAAGAAATGACAAATACCAACTTGACGTTGCAGAAGAAATCAAGAGGGGTGAGTGTGCGGGGGAGAAAGATTCTTTACACGGTCCGAATGAATCAATGTGGGAACACTGATCGTAAACTTGAGAAAAAAAGGTCATGAGGCATACACTGGAATTTCTCCTTAGAGTTTTTATAATGAGACGTTATGATAGAGAATTAACACTAGCATGCATTGCCAAAGGTCAAGTCAACTATATGAGTTTCCTATTGCTGCCATAATAAATGACCAATTAAGATATGACTGATCCAGGAGTTCCTGTTGTGGCTCAGCGAGTTCAGGACCTGACATTGTCTCTATGGTGATGCAGATTCAATCCCTGACCTCACTCAGTGAGTTAAGGATCTGGCGTTTCCCTAAATTGCAGCATAGGTCGCAGATGTAGCTTGGATCCAGTGTTGCTCTGCCTGTGGTGTATAGGCCTCAGCTGCAGTTCCGATCTGACCCCTAGCCTGGGAACTTCCATATGTTGTGGGTGCGACCTTAAAAAAAAAAAAAATATGGTAGATCACGTGATTTTTAGCCATTCAATGTAGCAGACCTGGATAGAGGTACCATGTCCAGTCTAGCCTAGAGGCACCTTAGGAAAAAGATATTGGACTGAATCAGGAGAAATCTCTGAAGAACGGCATCAGGTTGTGTTTTTTTTCAGCTTGGATTTGTTTCTCATGGGATTCCTTTTGACATAATCTCCATCTGCAACGCTCTCCGCCTAAATGCCTAACTACTTTATCTTGAGAGGTTAATTCTATATTTTTGTGCTTTTATACTAAGATCCTAATGAATAAAGCTACACAATTGCCAAAAAGAGAGAGAGAGAGAAATTACCACAACTTTAGTGGCTCAAAACAATGCTAATTATTAGCTTACGGTTCTAGAGGTCAGAAGTCCAGATCAATCTAACTGGACCACAGTCAAGGTTTCTGCAGGGTGGCTCCTTTTGGAGTCTTTGAAGGCAGAATCCATTCTCTTCCTTTTTCCAGTGATTCTAGAACCTGCCCACAGTCCTTGGCTCAGGGCCCCTTCCTCCATCTTCAAAGCCAAAAAACGGTGGGTTGAGTTCTCGCCTCAAATCGCTGACAATAGCTCTCCTGCTGCCCTCTCGTAAGGAAGCTTGGGATTACATTGCAGACATATGGATAATGCTAGATAATCTCCCCATCTCAAGATCTTGAACTTAATTATATCTTTAAGGCCCTCTTTGGCCATGTAAGGTGATGTATTCCTTAGTTCCTGGGATTGGGATGTGAACATCTTTGTGGGGGGGGCCAATATTCTTCCAACCACTCTAGCCATACTGCAAATTTCGATGGGCTCTAGGGGTGGCAGTTCAACAAGGAAATACCATAATTTCTTTTAAAGTATCCAGTTTGGGAGTTCCCGTTGTGACTCAGCAGAAACGAATCTGACTAGCATCAATGAGGATGCAGGTTCAATCCCTGGCCTTGCTCAGTGGGTTAAGAATCCAATGTTGCCATGAACTGTGGTGTAGGTCACAGACGTGGCTCAGGTCCTGTGCTCAGGTCCTGTGTTGCCGTGGCTGTGGTGCAGGCCAGCACCTGCAGCTCCGATTCGACCACTAGCCTGGGAATCTCCATATGCCGCGAGTGTGGCCCTAAAAAACAAAAAGACAAAAAATAATAATAAAACAAAGTATCCAGTTTATGGCACCTCCTGGGGGTTCCTAGTTACCTTTGCCTACTATTATGTTTCCTGGGACGGGCCATTCTCATTTTACAGATGCGAAAACAGAAGCCCAAAGAACTCAACTGATTTTCATCTCCAGCAACCCTGCAGTGTGATCCAGGCAGGGGTAAGTCTGGCACATGGGCTCTTGATGGTCTGCCAGCATACTTTTCACCTCTTCTTCAGTGCCTCTTCTCCAGGAAGTGTGTCCAGAAGAGATGTTAGGGTGAGTTTGGCACCGTTATTGGGTAGCACCGGGCAGGATGGGAGTTGAGCATAGATAAAGGAAGGGAAACAACCTTCTACCTGTAGGAAGTAGACAGAGCAACCACATAGAGGTTGTACTCTCAGGCACTGCTCTCCACTCTCACATAGGCTTTTAAAGAGGGTCCCTTCCCTAGTGCCTTCTAGACTTGAAGTTGGTTGCTGGTGCCGGGCGTGCTTCATTTCATATGTACTCAAGATATTTGAGTCTATCTATTTCCTTGGTATTATCATAGAGTCAAATATTTGGAAACTAGAGCCAGTTTGGTGGTCAGACCCTGCGGCGGGGGGGTCACACCCCAGCTCTAGTACGTACCATTGGCCTTGTGAACACTAGAAATTGCACCCTCCTCGGGGACTAGATGTGACAAGGAAAGAAGCTAATCCACAGAAAGTGTGTGGCATGGTGCAAGGATGCAATACATGCCAGCTGTTGCTATTATTGTTGTTGTTGTTATCGTTATTATTATTAGGACATCAGCTTGCTCTGCGTGAGCTGGCCCCTGCCCAACCCCAGCCTCACCTCTTAGAGTCCTCGTCCCTCACCCATTCTACTACAGTAGCACCAACCTTCTTTCTGGCTTCACGTTTCCTGTTCTTTTAACTTGGAACTCTTCCACCAAATATTTACAAGGCTACCTATATCTCATGCTTCAGGCCTTCCCTCAAATATTACCTGCTAGAAAATTTTTCTGTGATCACCCCAACTAAAGTAGCCACTCCCAGCCTCCCCAGTTGCACCCTGTACTGTCTTTTTATTCTATCACTTCAGTGGTTGGCCATTATTAAGCTCTGGAGTTACCTTCCTCCTTCTCTCCCTGCCTGCTTTTTTCTTCATCTACAGACTTTAAGCTCCTTTCATTCAGCAGTGTTATCAAGTTCACTGATCTAACTCCAGCGCCTAGAATAGCTCCTGGAACACACTGGAATTCAATATTTGCCAGCAGGCTGACCAACTGATAATAGACTATAGTCAGAACGGATCTTGGTTTAAAGCATTTATTAGAAGGTTTTCTATAAGCATTCACCTCTTGGGACCCATTCTCTCCACCCTTGTTAATTCCAGGGGTCTCTCTTTTATGTCTCTTCACCGTTCCCCAGCTCTTCCTCCTCTTCATCTCATTCCTCCAGGGCCATAAAGTGGGCTCCTCCCTGATTCCAAGTGTTTTAAACAAATCGTTGTAAAGTTACTCTCAAAGTCCAAGAATCTTATAAGACTCAAAGAATGAATCATGACTGGTGAAACTTCCGAGGCCATTGTCGGTTGATAGGGATCTATGTTTGGTCCCTTTGCCTCTCTGATCTAAAAGCACAATTGCATCATTGCTGTCGGTCCATAAAAGTCAAGTGCTTGCCCAATTCTGTCTTATATATACCCAGTGCTTGACACAGTGATTTAAGCTTATAACAAGCCCTCGTATATGTCTGTGACATGAATGGGGGCTCCTGCCTGGTCATAAAATTATTTGAAAGAATTACAAAGCAGTAGTGGTCAAGGAAGAATGTAAGATTCTGAGCTTAGGTTCTGGCAGACCTCCTTAGCCCTCTCAGAATCAAGCCAAGGACCAGCTCATCTGCCAGTGGAGAGGGGGTCCTGAAAGAGTGGGGTGGGTGAATGCCCTGTTCCTAGGCCCAGCTGAGGCAGAATACTAACTCAGGTAGCCAGTGTAGGAACATGGGTTTCGATGCATTTTTGATATGGCTATTGATTAACATTTGTGGTTTAAGAGCTCCAGGGAGTAACATCCCTGCGGGCCTTGTTTACTATAGGGAGTGTACCTACGCCCAGATGGACATTAATTCCTAATCCCCTGTGACTCAGTTTACAGGAAGAAAAGGGCAAAGAAACTATGAGGCTTGCAGGGCATTTTCGCTCCTAAGACCGTATTGGACAAGGACTGATATAGGCAATTGAACAAGGCCAATGGGAGAAAACCACATCTTTCTGGACCCCACATTAGTACCCCCCATCTTTAAGGAGTAAAACCCCCTATAGGACAATAGAGAAAAGGGGCTCTTCTCCCCCCTCGCAGCAGCCCTGGGTGCTATTTGCTTTCCTTTAATAAAGATATTGCTTGCTTGCTGCCTGTATGTTCACGGAGTTCATTCTTTGACTGCTGTCAACTAGAACCCAGATTCCGGTATCATCTTTCCAGTATCACTATCTCCTAGGACTTGGGGCTTGGCAGAGCCATTGGGGTCCCCAGGTGATGGTCAAGACCTGTCAACGAGAATAGGTACCACATCTCGGTGTTTCCTTTGAAAAGAAAGAGAAATCCCATGGCTACAGATACGAATCTTGGGACCACAGAATTTCAAAACTGGAAGGGTCTTTGGAAATCATCTGATCCTTCCTCCTCCTTTTGAATAAATTGCTAGCCCACAATAACCCAGTAGTGGAGCTGAGACTAGAACTCATGACTGATACCCATTGCCTCGTGAGGAAAGAAAAGGAGTGCGTAAGGCAGTTTTCTCCTTCTCAATCATCATGTATGAAGACTCAGAGAACAAATGTAAATCTGTGTAAAGAGATATGCATACCATTCTTTATTTCCTGCATATATATAATGACTGGGCAGAAGCCCCCATTCACACACACACACACACACATATATATGCATATATATGTGTATATATATATATATATATATATGTAAAATTCATCAAAATTTCAACTTAATTTAATTATAAAATAGAAAAATATGTTGAAATTTCTGACCTCAAGTTTCTTACCCTCAAAACAAATCCTTATTGACCATATGGCAAACGTTTATACTGAGTTCCGATGCTAGGTGTTTTTTCACTCTAGTAAATAGTAATTTTTAATGAGTGCTGAATTATATGTTGTCATATACAGATGGGTACCCATTTATGCTTGGGGCTGCCAGGGGCCAGGCTAGAGCAGATTTCAGAAGAACAAAATAACATCGGCGATTGTACTCCTTCCTCTCCTCATCCTCCCCCTCCTCTCCTCTCTTTTGTGCCTCACATTTGCTCTTCTCTCAACATCTCGTCCAATGACACACAGTCTTCCTGCGAAATATATCAAATGTTGCTCAGCACTGAATGTTAGGTACCTACAAAATCCAAGCTCTTTAGGACTACCTTGAATAATAATAATAATAATAATAATAAAAACATTAGTTTTGCAAAGTTGCTATGTATGCATTTCTTTCCTTAGAAAACAGTCTTTTAAAAAAAAAAAGGCTTTGGGATATAAATGGTTAAAGAGTCAGCTTCCTCTTGTTAATTCTTAAATCATGTATTTATTTTCCAGGGGTGCGGAGGGCAAGGGTGACAGGATTGATTCTCTGCCTGGTATTAATTTTCAGAATTTTCAGTGTGTCATTCTGTGTGTGTGTGTGTGTGTGTGTGTGTGTGTGTGTTTCTTCTTTGGAAAAACAAAAGATGAGTTTCCTTGCCCACCATGGAAAAAATGTAACATACAACTCAACCCCTTCCTGAGAGCACAGAGGACCAAAAGCAGGCAGCTCAAATCAGGGTGGTGAGGAAGTTTTGTCATTTCCAGAAGGAAGCATGAGTCATAATGTGCGACATTTTCAGAGGCCTGAATCAGAGCTGTCGAGGAAGTCAGTGCTCAGAGAGTTTAACTTAGAACCACAATGTAATTTAATGTAACGCCTTCAATAGCATGTCTTTCTCCAAGATGGCAGCAGACATAGACGATCCATTTATTTCCCTGCAGGACCAGAGAATAACAATGGAAGCAGTCCCCTAACTCAATTCTAAGCAACTAAGCTAGAAGATTATAATTAACATATATATATATATTTTTTTTTTTAGAAAGGAGAAAAGAGAGTGGGTAAGCGAGGGAGGACGCCACTCCAAAATCCATTAATAAATGAAGAACGGTCAAGTTACATTAGATTGTTAGAAAAACTAAATTCTTGTGGACAGCTAAGCTTTTGAACAAACAGCTTTTTCCTCTTTGAGACCAAAAAGGATTTTGGAAAAAAAAAAATCTTTCCACACACTCAAATTTCTCGTTGCTATAAGACTGTCCTCTTTGGCCAAGGTTCAGTACCCAGCAAGGTTCCAGAATGCCAAGGAGAGGTGACCCTGGGTTGAGGTGGGACCAAGCAGGGGAAAAAGCACAAGAAGAACAGGAGGAGTTGCCTTTCTAAGACTGGTTTGGAGCCACCACTAAGAGGTTTGGGGTAAAAGAAATTCGAAATGTTTTTCAGCTAGAGGCAGAGAGCACTTCAAAATCTTCAGAGGTTACCGTTTCAGGAGCCTGATGATTCAAAGGCCCAATAATATTAATTATAACGTGGTCTGAGAATCAAGTAGATTTGGAGTAAATTCAGGTAGATAACTTTGGGTTCTGCCCTGTTCCCAATCTCCACCATCATCTCCTTGAGGCCTTAGAACTGACACATACACACTGCACACATACACACTACATGCATGTATACATACACACACAATACACATACTCAATACACACACACATACATACACACACAGTACACACATACATACACAATACAGACACACAATACACACATATGCAATACACACATGCACACACAATACACATAGACAGTACACATATACATACACACACACATAATACACAATACAGACACACATATACAATACACACATATACACACATACACAATACATGCATACATACACACAAAATACACATACACAATACACACATACACACACAATACACATACACAATACACACATACACACACAATACACACATTCACAGTACACACACACAATACACACATACATATACACATATACAATACACATACACACACAATACACATAGGCAATACATACATACATACATACACACATAATACACAATACAGACACACAATAACATATACATATACAATACACACATATACACACATACATACACACATACACAATACACACATACACACATATACACACATACATACACACATACACATACACAATACATACATACACACCTCAAGTCTATTCCCTCTTTCCCACCCACCACTGCCATGATTCAGACCTTGTTTTTGTTGCATCTGAACCATTTTCCGGAAGCACCTTCCTGACAGCTTCCACCTTGATTCTTCGCTCTTGCTGTTTCCGCTTCCTGACATAATCTTCTCCCAGATGCCCACGTGGCGTGCTGCTCCCCAGGCCTGTTCAAATGTCAGCTACTCTAGCAGGCCTTTCTCAAGCACCCTGTTTAAAATAGCATCCATCTCCCCCTAGACCCAATCTCCCTTACCCTGTTTTGTTTTTTCCATAGCACTTATAATAAACTTCTATAATTATTTGATTATTTTTATGTGAAAAATGTCTTATTTTGGGATACTTTTACTTTTTATGTTTAATTTTTGGCCATACCCATAGCATGCAGAAGTTCCCGGGCCAGGGACTGGAACTGCACCACAGCAGTGACAGCACCAGATCCTTAACCCTCTGAGCCACCAGGGAACTCCAGAATATTTTTAGATTTACAGAAAATCTGCAGAAATAATACAGAGTTCTCATATGTCCCTCTCCCAATTTCCCCTGTTGTTAGCATCTTGCACTGCTAAGGTGCATTTGTTAAAACAAAGGACCACACTGTTACACTGCCATTACCTAAATGCCCTTCTTTATCCAGATTTCCTTAGTCTTTCCCTAATGTCCCTTTTGTGTTCAAGGCTCACATGCAGCTATCATATGACATTAATCCTAACCTTTTTCCTCTAGGCTGTGAGAATTTCTCAGACTTTCTTTGTTTTGGATGACCTTGACAGTTCTGAGGAGTGTCAGTCAGATGTTTTGTAGAATGTCCCTTGATTTGGATTTACCTGGAGTTTTTCTCATGGTTACACTGGTGTAATAGAGTTTGGGAAGGAAGGACATAGGGTGAACTGCCCTTCTCATCACATTACAGCAAGGTTTCATGCTATCAATAAGATTTATCACTGTTTATTTATTTATTTATTTGCTTTTTAGGGCCTCACCCAGCATATGGAGGTTCCCAGGCTAGGGGTCGAATCAGAGCTGTAGCCGCTGGCCTATGCCACAGCCGCAGCAATGCCAGATCTGCGCTGCATCTGTGACCTACACCACAGCTCACAGCAACACCGGATCCCCAACCCACTGAATGAGGCCAGGGATCGAACCTGCATCCTCATGGATACTAGTCGGATTCGTTTCTGCTGCACCACGATGGGAACTCCAGATTTATCACTGTTGATGTTGAGTTAAATCATCTGAGACAGTGTCTATCAGGTTTCTCTAATGTGAACTTACTTTTACCCCCCCTTTACATAATAATTTTTAGAAATAAGTCACTAGGCACAGTCAGAAGGTGGGGGCTTATGAGTTCCCATTGTGACTCAGCGGGTTAAGGACCCGACATTGTCTCTGTGAGGATGCAAGTTCGATCCCTGGCTTTGCTCAGTGGGTTGAGGATCTGGAGTTGCCGCAAGCTGTGGCGTAGGTCACAGCTGCAGCTCCGATCTACGCCTTAGCCTGGGAACTTCCATATGCTGCAGGTGTGGTCCTAAAAAAGAATAAAAGAAGGGTGGGGACTTAAATTCTACCTAGTCGATGAGGGAGTATCTATCTAAATTACCGGGATTTCTTGTGGGCTGGAGATTGTGTCTTTTCCAATTATTTATTCAGTCATTTACTTATATCATTATGGACTCAGATATTTGTTTTATACTCTGTGCTTATTCCAATGCTATATTACATATTTGTTGCTCAGATTGTTCCAGCTTTGGCCACTGCAGACGATTTCAGGTGGCTCCTGTATTACTCTGACATTGTTTTGTTATTTGAACACTTTCTTACTTTTTGGTACTACAAAACACTCCAGGCTCTTCTTATATATTTCCTACCCCAGCCCTAGGATCAGTATATACCAGCCCCAGGATTTCTCCAAGAAGCCCCAGTTCCTTTTCTTAGAAAATGTTGTTAGGAAACAAGATCTGGGTTCTGGGTGTGATTGTTGCTTCTGGGGTGTCTTTGCTTCTAGGCCTTCTCAGAGGACAAACCTAGGAAATACATGTGTTCATCCAAACCCATATATGCACTCGTATCTATCATTATTTCTGTATGAATCCATCTGTCTCTATATTAAGCTAAGTATATCTGATTTGACTCCATTTCAATATCACATGGATCATTCTAGCCTTCACTCCTTGCTTATTTACAAGCTCCCCCACCAACAGTGAGCAGCCTGGCTCCCACCATCCATTCATTTATTTGCTCATCCCAGTATACATGTATAGCAATGTTGGAATTGTTAAACCACACCCCCACGAGAAACAACTTTACAAACTAGCATCAGTTTGGTATTGCTACGCAATCCCGTTTGCATTTAGTCTTCATGTGTATAGTGAAAACACCATTTGCTAAAGTTCCTTAGGTCAGCATCTTTTGCTCAGTCTCTTTAGTGAGGTTATGTCTCGCATTTGTAAAACAGTTAGAATCTTTTGTTATGGTCAGAATTCCATCCTGGGATTCACTGACCTTCTAGTTGATTTTTTTTTTTTAATGTGTGTGTATTAAGGTTCATTCGTTGTGCTTAGCATAATGTCATCTAGGTTCATCCATGCTGTTGTGAATGCGAGAATTTCCTTCTTTCTTGCAGCTGAATAATATTCTTGTGTGTGTGTGTGTGTGTGCGTGTGTGTGTGTGTAAAATCTCTATCCATTCATTCATAAATGGACACTTAGGTTGTTTCTATATCTTGGCTATTGTGAATAAAGCTAGGATGAATGTGGGAGCGCCAACTCTGTTTTGAGATACTGATTTCGTTTCCTTTGGATATATGCCAGAATTGGGGTTGCTGGATCATATGGTGGTTCTATTTTTAATATTTTAATATTACTGTTTTTCATAATGGCTGTGCGAATTTATGTGCCCACCAACAGTATACGAGAGTTCTTTTTTCTCCACATCTTGCCAACACTTATCTCTTGTCCTTTTGATAAAAACCATCCTAATGGGTGTGAGGTGATATCTCACTGTGGTTTTGATTTGCATTTTCTTGATGATTAGTGATGTTGGGCATCTGTTCATGTACCTGTTGACCATTTGTATGTCTGCTTTGGAAAAATGTCTGTTCAAGTCCTTTGCTCATTTAAAAATTGCATTATTTAGGAGTTTCCTGGTGGCCTAGTGGTCAAGGATTTGGCATTGTCACTGCTGTGGCTTGGATTCGATCCCTGGCCTGGGAACTTCCATATGTCACAGGTGCAGCCATAGAAAAATTTCTTTATTCAGGGTTTTTTCTATTGAGTTGTATGAGTTCTCTATGTGTTTTTGGATATCAACCCCTTATCATGTATATGGTTTGAAAATATTTTCTCTCATTACATAGGTTACCTTTTCATTCTACTGATGGTTTTGCTCTGCAGAAGTTCTTTAATTTGATGCAGTATCACTTGTTTATTTTTACGTTTGTTGCCTGTACTTTTGGCGTCGTATCCAAAATATCATTGCCAAGACCAATGTCAAAGAGCTTTTCCCCCATATTTTCTCTAGGAATTTTATGATTTCAGATCTTATATTTAACTATTTAATCCATTTGAGTTATTTTTTATGAGGGTTGTAAAATAAGGGTCCAGATTCATTGTTTTGCATGTGGCTATTCAGTTTTCCCAGCACCATTTATTGAAGAGATTATCTTTCCCCATTGTGTGTTCTTGGTGCCCTTGTAAAAAATTAGTTGACTGCATATGTGTGGGCTTATTTCTGGGCTCTCTATTGTTTTTCATTGGTCTGTGTGTCTCTTTTATGCCAGTACCACATTGTTTTGATTATTATAGTTTTATCACATTGTTTGAATCAGGAAGTATGATGTCTCCAGGTTTGTTTTTCTTTCTCAAGACTGCTGTGGCTAGTCAGGGGTTTTTGTGGTTCCATACAAATTTTAATATTATCTTGCAACTTCTGTGAAAACTGTCATTCAAGTTTTGCTAGAGATTGTATTGAATCTTTAGATCATTTGGGGGTTGTATGGGCATTTTGATAATATTGGTTTTTCCAACCCTTGAAAATGGGATATATTTCCATTTATTTGTGTTTTCAATTTATTTCATCAGAGTCTTGGAGTCTTCAGGGTACAGGTTTTTCACTTCCTTTGTTAAATGAATTCCTAAGTATTTTAATGCTATTTTAAATGGGATTGTTTTCTTAATTTCTCTTTCTGATATTCATTGACAGTGTATAGAAACAGAACTGACTTCTCTATGTTGATTTTGTATCCTAGATTTAACAGTTTTCTAAGTCTTTAGGGTTGTCTGTGTATAAGATTATGTCATCTGCAAACAGAGGCAATTTTACATCTTCCTTTCAGATTTGGATACATTTTATTTCTTTTTCTTGCTTAATTCCTCTGGCTAAGACTTCCAATATTATATTGAATAGCAAAGGCAAGAGTGGGCATCCTTGTCTTGTTCCTGATCTTAAAGGAAGCTTTTCACCCTTGAGTATGATGTTAACTAGGCTTGTCATATATGCCCTTTGTTATGTTCCTTCTATACATAATATGTTGAGAGTTTTTATTATGAAATTATGTTGAGTTTTTATTATGAAATGATGTTGAGCTTTTTCTGCATCTATTGAGATGGTAATATGATTTTGTCCTTTATGCTGTTAATGTTGTGTATCATATCAAATGATTTGTGTATGTGGAATTTTCCCTGTATCCCAGATATAAATTTCACTTGACCAAGGTATGTAATCCTTTTAATATAATGTTGAATTCAGTTTGCTAATACTTTTATTGAGTACTTTTGTGCCTATACACATCAAAGATATTGGCCTGTAGTTTTGTTTTTTTTTTTTTTTTTTGTCTTTCTTGTAGTGTCCTTGCTGGCTTTGATATCAGGGTAATGGTGGCCTAGTAAAATAAGTTTGGGAGTGTTCCTTCCTCTTCAATTTTGGAAGAGTTTGAGAAGGATTCATATGAATTCTTCCTTAAATGCTTGGTAAAATTTACCAGTAAAACCATCTGGTGTGGGCTTTACTGTGTTGGGATGATTTTGATTACTGATTCACTCAGTTTAATTTGTTATTGGTCTTTTTCTTCTTGATTAAGTCTTGGTGAGTTGTATGTTTCTAGGAATTTTTCTGTTTTCTGTTTCTTCTAAGTTATCCAATTAGTTGACACATAATCATTCATAGCAGTCTTTTATGATCGTTTGTGTTTCTGTTATCAGTCGTAAAGTTGTCTCTTTTCATTTCTTATTCTGTATATTTGAGACCTCTCTTTTTTTCTGACTGTGAATCCGACTGTGAACCAGAGCTGGTGTCTTTGCTGATATCTTCAATGATAATATTTAGCAGGCAAAATGGCCAGGATCAGAACCAGCAACTGACCTAGAAGGCTCTGAGAGTGCGAACTCTCTCACTGAAGCAAGGACTTAAGAGCACACTTCATTCCCACTACCTTCCTCCAGCACCACCCTTAGACATAGATAACCTTCATCCTGCTTCTTAGAATGACCTGCTTTGACCTTTCTTTAGCCTGACTTCACCGTGTAGGATGAAGACTTCATGAATCTAAGAAGATGTGCTGATCCAGAGGCTGTGATGTTTCTTTCTTTCTTTTCTTTTCTTTTTCCATTATAGCTGGTTTACAGATTTCTGTCAATTTTCCAGCTGCACAGCGTGGTGACCTGGTTACACATACATATATAGATTCGTCACAAGTGATTAGACATAGTTCCCAGTGCTATACAGCAGGATCTCCTTGCTTTTCCATCCCAGAGACAATAGTCTACAACTGTTAACCCCAGACTCCCATACCATCCCACTCCCTCCCCCACCCCCTTGGCAACCACAAGTCTGTTCCCCAAGTTCGTGATTTTCTTTTCTGTAGAAAGGTTCATTTGTGCAGTATATTAGATTCCAGATATAAGTGATATCATATGGTATCTGTCTTTCTCGTTCTGACTTGCTTCACTCAGTATGAGGGTCTCTAATTCCATCCATGTTGCTGCAAATGACATTATTTTATTCTTTTCTATGGCTGAATAGTATTCCATCATGTATATATACAACATCTTCCTAATCCAATCATCCGTCGATGGACATTTGGGTTGTTTCCGTGTCTTGGCTATTGTGAATAGTGCTGCAGTGAACATCCGTGTCCAAGTGTCTTTTTCAAGGAGAGTTTTGTCTGGGTATATGCCCAAGAGTGGGATTGCTGGGTCATATGGTAGTTCTATGTATAGTTTTCTAAGGTATCTCCATATTGTTTTCCATAGTGGTTGTACCAGCTTACATTCCCACCAACAGTGCAGGAGGGTTCCCTTTTCTCCACACCCCCTTCAGCATTTGTTGTTTGTGGACTTATTAATGATGGCCATTCTGACTGGTGTGAGGTGGTATCTCATGGTAGTTTTGATTTGCATTTCTCTAATCATCAATGATGTTGAGCATTTTTTCATGTGCTCGTTGGCCATCTGCATGTCTTCTTTGGAGAAATGTCTATTCAGGTCCTTTACCCATTTTTCAATGGGGCTGTTGGCTTTTTTGCTATTGAGCTGCATTAAGTTGTTTGTATATTTTAGAGATTAAGCCCTTGTCAGTTGTGTCATTTGAAACAATTTTCTCCCATTCTGTAAGTCGTCTCTTAGTTTTCTTTTTGGTTTCCTTTGCTGAGCAAAAGCTTGTCAGCTTGATTAGGTCCCATTGGTTTATCTTTGTTTTTATTTCTGTTGCTTTGGGAGACTGACCTGAGAAAACATTTGTAAGGTTGATGTCAGAGAATGTTTTGCCAATGTTTCCCTCCAGGAGTCTGATGGTGTCTTGTCTTACATTTAAGTCTTTAAGCCATTTAGAATTTATTTTTGTGCTTGGTGTGAAAGTGTTCTAGTTTCATTGATTTGCATGCAGTCGTCCAAGTTTCCCAGCAATACTTACTGAAAAGACTGTCTTTTTCACATTTTATGTTCTTGCCTCCTTTGTTGGACTTCCCGTGTGGCTCACAACATAACTACTTGGCATTGCTTCTATGATGTCTCTTCTAGACCATGTTCTGAGTAGCTGGAACCCTGAGATTCCTGCCCAGATGGCCTCAAACTGATTTCCAGGACCTGTGTAGTCCACTTCCCTGGACCTGTCTTCCCAAGGGCAGTTATAACACAGGGGTGCTTCCCCTGAGAATAGTGCTATGGATGGAAATAGGACACGGAATCTGGAATGTCTTATGTTCACATAGGTGTGTGCATGGTCCCTTACAGTACATAAACTGCATTGGAGATGAGAAGAGAGGAACTGGCCACAGGCTTAGGGCCTCATTGATCCTTCTGACCAAAATACCAACAATGTTAGGGATGGATCCACTTTCCTCCACCCCAGGCTGAAAGTTGGGTTCATTGGAATTTAGGTCCATTCATAAGAATCTGATATAAACCTTTTGTTTTATTTCTCTCTGATCATAAGTTACATGTCAGGTCATAAGGTTATTCACTTTCCATGACTGGGCTAGGACAGCATAAAAGGTGTATGAATGACCTCTTTGCCAAGACGGGTATGACACTATCAAGAGACTCCAGGAAGGCCAAGTGCAATCTTGAGCTATATTGACTAAAGTGAGCCATGCCAAGCTCCTACCCCAGTGAAAATTGCTTTCTTGGGCATCCTTACACTAAGCTCTCAAACACCTTTCCTCTAATTCATCAAGGATAGGGTCTGTGTCTTAGACAGTGTTTAATCCCATTCCTTTAGTATCAAATCTGGCTCTCAGCAGATAAACAATAAATGCTCACTGAACCTTACTGATTCTGCCTGGAAACTACAAAGTAGGACACTATCATGCTCACGTTAGCAGAAAAGTGCAGGTTTCCCAGCCCTTGGTTCAAATAAAAGAGAAGCTGTGTCCTTATTAAAAGAACAAAAAAAAAAAAAAAAAGGAGTTCCATTGTAGTGCAGCAGGTTAAAGATCTGGCATTGTCACTACAGCATTTTGAGTCACTGCTATGGCATGGGTTCGATCCCTGGCCTGGCAGCTTCCACATACTGCAGGCATGGCCCCCTCAAAAAGAATGAGAGATACCATTGCTAGAGCAATTATCAGCTGCAACAGGCATCTGACAACATATATGGAAGGAAAACCAATCTTTTTTCCAACATTAGCAGATCTTTGCCATGCTAGAAATACAGCAGTACATTCAGGGAGAATTCTATAAGGTTTGTTCATGAAGCCATGGTTCTCAAATCTTTAGAGTTCATCAGAATAACCAGGAGGTGTTTTTAAAAACCCCTCTCCCCCAGAGTGTCTATCTGATTCAGTAGCATTCTGAAAATCTGCATTTAAAACAAGTTCCCAGGTGATGCTGATGATGCTGGTCTGGACACCATACTTTGAGATTCATCACTTTAAGCAAAAGAAAGGTGTTTAAATTAGCAAATAAGACTTTAACACAAACCAGTGTAAAAGATAGAAGAGTTTGGTAGATAACGCCAAGCCAGGATCACGAGAGAAAAAGAGAATACAGGTTGAACAAATCAGAGATATTAAAAGAGCCTCAGGAGCCAACTTGGAAAAGGGTACCACTGGCACAAGACCAGGCAATTTGAGCTTCAAAAAGAATAATAATCGCAATTGAAACCCATCAAATATGTTTAAATCCATGAGTTCTTAAGCTTTTAAAAAACATATTGGTCATCATCAGGGTATAATAAAGAAAAAACAGCTAAGCATTTATCCTGCTTTTCCTATAGGGACCCTGTCCCTGAGTAATGATTATGAGAGGTAACATCTCTTTATACAAGTATTTTAATTAATAAAAGTAAAAAAACAGAAATAGGAAAATCACCCTTTTACAGCTTCCCAGTGAATTAGCGAATCCAGGTATATGAGCATTGACAGTTGATAATATCTTAAAAAGAGAGATCATTAGATATTATGTATCTGATGAAAGAACAGAACAGCGCTTATATATATAGTCTTGCCAAAGAGCTTGAACATGATTTTGATGAAGCCTATGGATCCAGCTGCCAGTTTGCAGGGAACGCTGAGGTCAGAGGAATATGCTTAATTGCACTGCAATTATACAGACAATCCAAAAAAAATCCAAACTGGGAAATTCTACAGATCAAACTCTCCCCATTCCTCAACGGATAAATAATGTGAAAAAGATGAAGGAAACTGTCACTTAAGAGACTTCAGGGTTTTTTAATGGGCAAGATTAAACTCAAGTATATAGAAACGCACCCTTGGGTGACAAAACTATAAAGAAAACTAGGATAGTGGTTATTTTGGGGTTGGGGGGAAGGAAGAGTTGGGATTGGGGCAAGGAATTGAGAACCTTCTAGAATTGCTGGCAAGGTTTTCTTTTTTGACTGGGAGATGATTTCAAGGACACAGCTCCATTGTGTGGTGAGATTTTTTGTATTTATGTGTTATTTTACAATAAAAAAGGTGTTTTTTTTAATCAATCAACTACTATTGTGGACAAAACAAAAGAGTGAACTGTCTGGGGATATGTTCCATGTGAAAATACTTACTTTACAGAAACCAAGATGCCTAAATATATTTTTTATAGACCTAGGTCTGCCTTGCCTATGAGGTGAGTGCTAAAAGATAGTGTTGGAAGTAGTGGAGAGGGTAAATTGGAAATCATTCATGCCAAGCAGAGGCTTTCTTCCATTTTAGTGCACTGTGGAAGCTACTGACGAAATTAGAGGAAAGAATCCTAATTTAGTCTTTTATATTTGCAACTAAATGATAAATAAAATGACAGAGGATTTGATATAGAGAGTTGTGAAGACAAAACAAACTCTTGAGGTTGTTTCTCCAACTTGAGAAGGAAAATGTGGAATCTTGGTTCTAGTCGCCATATTGTTAGTTCAAGATGAGTATCCTTTGTTGAGCCCTACTCAGCGTACACTTTGGGGACTGCTGCTTTGCCTATGTGGCATCGAAGCTCTGGGATTTCATCTGACTTTTTGTGCTACCCAGCCAGTTCATGACAAGTGGATCAGTCTCTTGGTTCGATGGGCTCTAAATTTGTGATGTTCAAAGGAAGGGAGAGACCCTACTACCTCGCCTTACCCACCATGCTTCGCATAGTCCAGATACATCACAGAAACTAAGAGTCTGTCAGAAACGGTTGTTCCTCGCACTGACCTCATTTCGACTTTTCATGGAAATTGAAATTATGTGAAATATTTTGAAATATTGTTAAAAGTATGCTGGCAGAATGAAAACATGTAATGCATGCCCTAAAATCATCTTGGTTTATAGCCAAAGCGGAATAACTTAAGTATTTAACAATACAAATAGAAGAAAAACTCGAGTCCCCAACATAAAGTGTGATGCACACTCATATGTGTGTAAACATTTTCTTTCCTCCAGGTTCATGAATAAATGGTTTAATAATTATAGCTAATGCTTCATGAAAGGCCAATATGTGGCCAGGTAATGCCTAGGATATTTTACATCTATTAATTCATTTAACCCTCCTCACAGCCCTCTGAGGAAGAGACTATCATTTTCCATATTTCATAAGTGAAGAAACTAAGACACAGAGAGGATATGGAAGTTGTCCAAGATCACACATACTCCCCTGCTATTCCTTGTTCCTCTTCAGGCTTTTCACCATGTGGCAGCCAGAGTGTTTTTCTAAAAATAGACCACGAACTATCAATGCCTTCCCACTCCTTTTAGGGCAAAGCCCAAATGCTATGAAGTGGCTGCAAGCACATCATCTGGAGGTGGACTTCTGCTTATCTTGCAGCTGCATCTTTGTCTTTTTTGTTTTGTTTTCATTTTTTAAAGTTTTATCCAAATACAGTTGATTTACAATGTTGTGATCATTTCTCCTGTACAACAAAGTGAAGCAGTTATACATGTACACACATCCATTCTCTTTCAGATTCTTCTCCCACAGAGATTCTCACAGAATTGGGGGTAGAGTTCTCTGTGCTAACAGCAGGTGCCCATTCGCCAGTCGTTCCATATACCGCAGTGTGCTTCCACCAGTCCCAAACCCCCAGTCCCTCCCCAACCCCATCTGTCCCCTTTGGTCACCATAAGTTTATTTCCAAAGTCTGTGAGTCTGTTTCTATTCCTCAAATAAGTTCATTTGTATCCTTTGTTTAGGTTCCACCTATAAGTGATACCATATGATGTTTGTCCTTCATTATCTAACTTCTCTTAGTAAGATCATCTCAAGGTCCAGCTGCATCTTTCAAAGCCATCCCTGCCTCCTCACTGTCTTTATTAAGCGACTTCATTCACTTCCTCCAAACTGTCATCCCCTACCGCACCTCTACGCTTTCTCACATACTGATCCCTCTCCCTAGAACCCTTTTTCTTGGTTTCTTTGCCTAACACCTACTTTCTGTGGGTATCCTCCTCACTGCCTCTCTACAAACACATAGTGAGTTAGGATCCTGTCCTGAGAATTCCCCTAACATACATGCTACCCCTCAGTGGGCGTGACTGCTTGTTTCCTTATGTCTGTTTCCTGCTAGACTGTAAGCTCCCTGAGGTCAGGGAACTTGAGTATTTTACTTATCACTCTCTCTCCAATATAGAGCCTGCCCCACGTTCTGGCAAGTAGTAGACACTTAATGATATGTATTGGATTCTGATTATTGTTATCAATGGGTTTTTTTGAGACTTAGGCCAGAAATGTAACTTTATGATACAATCCTATCACAAGAGTTTAATCACGTCCAACCTACACCACAAATGTCTGTCCAGATTCTACATTCAAGGCCAAAACATCAGCTTGGGGGTTCCTGGGATGGACTGTTAACAACTGGGGTATGGATACAAATGAGAAAATACAGTATGAGGCAGAATTATAGAATCACTATAATTTTAGAATCACTATATAGTTATAGAATCACTATAATTTTCTTCTGTGTGTTGGGGAGGGGCAAGTAGGAGTAGGAAATTATATATATCAGAATAGTGACTTAAGAACTGGAGCTCCCTGGTGGTCCAGCAAGTTAAGGATTCATCATTGTCACTGCTGTGGCTTGGGTCACTGCTGTGACACAGGTTTGATCCCTGGCCCAGGAATTTCTGCGTGCCACAGGCACGGCAAAAAAAAAAAAAAAAAAAAAAGACTGAACGTAAACGAATAGACTAGAGGAGCTCCCATCATAGCGTAGTGGAAATGAATCCAACTGGGAACCGTGAGGTTGTGGGTTCAATCCCTGGCCTCACTCAGTGGGTTATGGATCCAGTGTTGCCATGAGCTGTGGTGTAGGTTGCAGATGCAGCTTGGATCTGATGTGGCTGTGGCTGTGGCATAAGCCTGCAGCTGTAACTCCGATTAGACTCCTAGCCTGGGAAGCTCCATATTGCATGGGTACGGCCCTAAAAAGCAAAAAAAAAAAAAAAAAAAAAAAAAAGAATAGAATAGAGAGGATTTTGATAAGAAGATGATGGAAATAGCAATCTAGAGAGAAGGAATAGCATAAACTAAGACTTGAGGACAAGAAAAGGCATAACTTGGTCAGGAATAATGCAAGTCTTCATAAATGGAAATGCACCTGAATTTTGAATGCTATAACATTTTACTTAGCAACTCAATACAGGGCAATAATCAAAGATGCAGATGGAGTGTGGTAAATGTGCATAGTCACTCAGTGTAGATGCCAGTTCTAGGTGAACTGCATCAAGCAGCGGTCTCAAATCAGTCTTGTTTTTTTCAGGAGAAAGCATGTCAGCATTTCTAGTATCCTTCTTTGTAAGAGAGGTGACCCGAGGAAGGGACTTTAGCAATTTCTTTGGTGAAGCAGATTTCTTTCATCTGAAGGATGCATGAATATCAGGCAGTCTTGGTCCAACACCATGCAACCTTGGACTCATCAACTCGTTTTGTTTGGAGTCTGTTTTCCTTTGGCCGTGTTTTGGCCTCACATGGAGGGTTACTTGCAGGAAGAGAATATGCTGGTCAGGGGGGCTCAATCATTTCCATCCCTGTGACTCTGATTTCCAAAAGCACTTTGAAGAGTTCCTGTCATGGCTCAGTGGTTAGCGAACCCGACTGGCATCCACGAGGACGTGAGTTCCATCGCTGGCCTCGCTCAGTGGGTTAAGGGTCCGGCGTTGCCGTGAGCTGTGGTGTAGGTTGTAGACACGGCTCGGATCCCGCGTTGCTGTGGCTGTGGCGAAGGCCGGCAGCTACAGCTCCTGTTAGACCCCTAGCCTGGGAACCTCCATATGCCGCGGGTGCGGCCCTTAAATGACAAAAAAAAAGGGGGGGGGGTACCAAAAGCACATTGATAAATCCCCCTTTTGGATACACTGGACTGATGAGAAGTTGCCCTGGAGAGACAGATCCACTCTCGGTGGGCTCTTAAATCAAGTTTCCGAGCTGCTAATGATGAGGTTCAGTTCTCAGGCTGCACCCATGATCCGAGACATTGAATGGAGGCCCTGCGGTGCTGTGACTAAGAGTACAGGCTCTAGAGCTAGTAGCCCAGTTCCACCATTATGGCAGTAACTTCTCTGTGTATCAGTTTCCTCATCTATAAAATGGGTGCATGAGAGAACGTACCACATAGAATTGTCCTGAGGATTAAATTAGTAAAAATGAAACTCTTAAAAGAGTGCTTGGCACACAGAAAGTATTCAGTGAGTGTAAGCTATTAGTATTGTTCAGCCAATACAGGAAAACCAGTTCATGACTTGTAATTCTTGAAGCCCTTCTTTAAGGTGACTTTGAACATCTCCTGTTACTCATGAATTTTTCTCAATCCAAGACACAGCCAAACCAAAGTTCATAGCAACCAGAAAACAATCAGCACCCATCTTCCTGGAGGACAATTTCACTTGAAGATTTAAGGCAAAAATAAACATTCCGGTATTAATATAAACAGAGATTGCATGTGGAGTGCAGTGCAAAAGTACTATACACCATAAAACTTTCAAGAAATTTCTTGCTTGCAGCCATACCGATTCCAGGACTTACCTCCAGAATTCTGGGGCTAAGTTTGGTCTTTTCTCTCACTGAAGGTGTTTGATGCTGAGAAGGCAGTTTTATTTCTAAGTCCTTGGGGACTAGCTCCCTCTACTCCCCACTTCAGAGAAGGTGATCAAATATGAAACGACTGCTTGCTCAGGAAATATTTCTGTGCATTAACACAATCAAAGTAGAATAAATGGTAACTGGAAGATGGCCAGGCCATAGAGAACTTCATAGTGGCCCCATCTTTATATCATTATTCGCTGTTAGGGCAAATATCTTAAGCAGCCATGCCCTTGCCCCCTTGTAGTTAAGGTTAAATCGGAGGATATGTACACAAAGCATAGTTACTGGGAGTCAGTGAGAAGGATGGGAAGGGAAAGACACATAACCACTGGGCGGAAATAGAAGTAATCTATCTCAAAGCACTGTGTGTGGAATCCATCCATGTTCCATCTGCTTTGGGTGTCAAGGATGGAGGAGGTGAGTGAGTAAGACTGGAATAGCAGAGTGATGGCAAAGGGAAGCCTGGCCACCCCCGGCCTCTTATTTGTGTTCTTTTCATTTTCTTTCTCTGTGGCTTGCCTTCTTTCTCCTAGACAACCAGTGACCCCAAGCCTTCTCTCCTCTGTTCAGCTCATCAGAGCTTTGCCCTAGCTGCTGTGGAACGAATTGCCTAACCCACACTAAACAGTACTGGACCAATAAAACCTACGGTGGTGTCTTTACTAAGAAGCTTGCCCTTTAAAAAATAATGATTTACTTTTATATTTGATTATTTTTAATATTTAATTTGATAATTTCAAATTTTCAGGAAGGTTGCAATAATATACATCCTACCTGGTTTCACCAATTATTTATATTTTGCCTCATTTACTTTATCATTTTCTCTCTCTTTCCTGTATATATGTGTATATATATATATAATATGTATATATAATATATTACATATGTATTATATATATTTTGTTGTTTGTTTGTTTCCTGAAACATTTGAGAGTGCCATCAAGCCCCTTTACCAATATTTCAGTGTGCATTTCCTAAGAACACAAACATTACATAACCACAGCACATAACCATAGTACAGCAATAAAAATCAGGAAATTTAGAATTGACACGATGCTCTTATCTAATCCACACTCCATACGCAAATCTCACGATTGTCCCAAGGTCCTTTTTAGCTATTTTGCTTTTCCTAGTCCATAATTCGACTCAGGATCCCGCACTGCATTTGGTTGCCATGCAACCCTACATTTCCCTTAAACCGGAACAGTCCATCGGCGTGTCCTTGTCTTTTTTGGCCTTAATGTTTTTGCGGTTACAGACTAGTTATTTTGTAGAATGTCCCTCAATTTGGATCCGTCTGGTGTTTCTTCACGATTAGATCTTCTGATAGGAGCCCCACGGAAGTGTGGTTGTGCTTCCCTAGTGCATTGTATTATGAGGGACCTAACACTGGTTTGTCACAATATTGGCCATTTTAAATTTGATCCCTGCATTAAAGGGGTGTCTGCGAGATTTCTCCACTGTAAGGTTATTATTTTTTTCATGGTAATTGATAATTATATGGGGAGATTCTTTGAGACTATTCAAATATGTTCTTCAACCAACTTGCACTCACAAGATTTGGCATCTGCTGATAATTTTCTAGCTCCATCTTGCCTTCTATATTTATTGGTTGTCATTCTACTTAAGGAAAGCATTTCCCTTCCCCCATTTATTCATATCAGTATAGACTCATGCATTATATCTAATATTATCAGTATTACACTCACTGGGCTGTAATCCATTCCTGAATTGTTATTCATTTTAAATCTCAAATTACCCAAGATTTCTTTTTTTTTAACTTTTTAAATTAATGTATAGTTGATTTATAATGTTGTGCCAATTTCTGCTGTACAGCAAAGTGACCCAGTTATACATACATAGACATTCTTTTTCTCATATTATCTTCCATCATGGTCTGTCCCAAGAGACTGGACACAGTTCCTGTGCTGTAGGGTAGGACCTCATTGCTCATTCTTTCTAAACGTAATAGTTCACATCTACTAACCCCAAACTCACAGTCCATCCCACTCCCTGCCCCTTGGAAGATGGCATTTTAAAGGAGGAAGATGTAGGTGTTTTGGTGATTCTGAAATCACACTGTAGTGATGAAGTTCCATGCCTACGAATTGACCTGGGAGTGAGCTTTAGAATTTTGTTCCCATTCATTTGTATCAAAGCATCAAAACACTCTGCCAAAGGAGATAGAGTAATCAGAGGCTTTGAAAGAGAGGGCAGTTGACAGTGAGTCAGGATGCCCTTCTGTACTTAGGAAAGAGTTGTGGGCAAGCCTGACAAATGGAGACTCTCTCTCAAAAATGAAAATCTAGGAGTTCCCGGCGTGATGCAGTGGAAATGAATCTGACTAGGATCCGTGAGGATGCAGGTTCGATCCCTGGCCTTGCTAAGTGGGTTAAGGATCCAGCATTGCCATGAGCTGTCGTGTTAAGTCTCAGATGCAGCTCGGGTCTGATGTTGCTGTGGCTGTGGCGTAGGCCGGCAGCTACAGCTCCGATTCAGCCTCTAGCCTGGGAACCTCCATATGCCGCAGGTGAGGCCCTAAAAAAAAAAACAAACGGAAATCCAGAAATAAGAAGGCTGTATTTATGTCAGAGAAAAACTGCTGTTGAGTTTAGGAAGCTACCTGTTATTTCAGGTGAACATCCAGCAAAGCTCACTATGTAGAAATGAGATCACATATCCTATGAGATAGGAGATTACATATCTTAGTATGTGTTTATTACTACTTTCTTTGAGTAACTGAATCAGGTGGTCACCATGTCTTACTCAACCCTGTACCACTGTTAACACTTACTAACTTCTAGTTGGTTCAAGAAATGTCTGCTAAGAGTTTCTTACTTTGGTTGCCTTGGAACATTTAAAATGTCCTTAATGGGCACTCATAACTTTTAAGGTAATAATTGTAGTTTAATTTTTTTTTTTTTTTTTTTTTTGCCTTTTAGGTCTGCACCCACGGCATATGGAAGTTCCCAGGCTAGGGGTCGAATCAGAACTGTAGCCTTCGGCCTACACCACAGCCACAGCAACACTGGATCCTTAACCCACTGAGCGAGGCCAGGGATCGAACCTGCAACCTCATGGTTACTAGTCGGATTCATTTCCACTGCACCACAACAGGAAGCCCTGTAATTTAATTTTATTATAAACAAGTTTAGTTCTTATCAATATATCCAGCAAAGGAAATGATTGCTTACAGCACCTTAAACAAAAAAGTCTACCTTCAGAAAAAGAAATGCACTAAGTAAGACAGATATTAAGTTCTGTATTCAAAACACCTTCCCGGGGGAGTTCCCATCATGGTGCAGCAGAAACGAGAATCTGACTAGGAGCCATGAGGTTGCGGATTCGATCCCTGGCCTCGCTCAGTGGGTTAAGGATCCGGCGTGGCTGTGAGCTGTGGTATAGGTCGCAGATGCGGCTCAGATCCTGTGTTCCTATGGCTGTGGCTGTGGCGAAGGCTGGCGGCTATAGCTCCAATTAGACCCCTAGCCTGAACCTCCATATCCCGCAGGTGTGGCCCTAAAGAGCAAAAAAAAAAAAAAAAAAAAAAAAAAACCAAAACAAAAAAAAACACCTTCCCGATTCAAAACAGCCCAGCTGCAGAGGGAGGCTGCCGTGCTTCAGTAGGGAGAGCTCTACAAAGGAAGCCAGTGTCATCTTCCCCACAGCACATAAATGCATGATCTTGAATAGGTTCCATAACCACTGGGGCCCAATTTCCCTTTCTGTGAAATGAGAATATTAATACATGACTGCTGTGGTCTGAATATGTCTCTCCAAAATCCCTATATTGAAATCCTGATGCCCTATTTGGTGGCACGAGGGAGGTGGGGCATTTGGGAAGTGATTAGGTTGCGAGGATAGAGAGCTGTCACGAATGAGAGTAGTGCCTTATAAAAGAGACCCCAGGAGTTCCCACTGTGGCTCAGCAGGTTAGGAACCTGACAAGTATCCATGAGGAGGCCGGTTTGATCCCTGGCCTTGCTCAGTGGGTTAAGGATCCAGCGTTGCCACAAGCTGTGGTGTAGGTCAAAGATGCGGCTTGGATCAGGCTGTGGCATAGGCTGCCAGCTGCAGTTCCGATTCAACCCCTAGCCTGGGAACGTCCATATGTGGCCATAAAAGGGAAAATAAAATAAAATAAATAAATAAATAAATAAACGAACCCCCCCCCAAAGAGATCCCTAACCCCTTCCACCATGTGAGGACACAGCAAAAAGGGGTCAGCTATGAACTAAGAAGAGAACGTGACACTCTCATGGGAAAGTGACTATGCTGGTGTTGCCTTGTTCTCGAATTTCCCAGCCTCCAGTATTGTGAGAAGTAAATCTCTGCCGTTTAATAAGCTGCCCAGTCAGTGGTCTTTTTGTTATAGCAGCCTGACAGATTAAGACACCGGTTTATAGATTAGTTATGGGAATTAAGTAGGATAATGAATGCTGAAGGTATTGCGTGTCTCTTTTATGCCTTCCAGGTTCAGTGGGAAGGGATGTTGGGGGCTCCAGCAGGAAGAGGGAGAGGAAACACTTTTGGGATGGGCTTGGCTATTGTACAGGAAACTCTCTTGGCTATGCCCATACCCCTAGAATGATTGCAGTCTGAATTTTTTGTGTTAAGGGGTGTGTTCATTCTCTAAGGCTGCCATTATAAAGTACCACACTTGGTGGCTTAGAATAACAGAAATTTATCATCACAAGACATTCTGGAGGCCAAAGTCCCAAATCAAGGTATTGGTGGCGCCATGATCCTTCTGAAAGCTTTCAGAAATAATCTGTACCAGATTTTCTTCCTAGCTTCCGGTCATCTCAGGCATTCCTTGGATTATAAATGTCTGTCTTCTCCCCATGTCTCTTCACATTGTCTTTCTTCTGTGCTTGTCTGTCCCTGTGTCCAAACTGGCCATTTTTATAAGGACGCTTAGTCGTACAGGATTAGGGCCCAACCTAATGACTTCTTTTTAAGGTGACCACACCTGCCAGGACTTAATTTCCAAATAAGAACACCTTCTGAGGTACTGGGGATTAGATCTTAAACGTATCTTTTGTGGGGGACAAAAGTCAACCCATAACGTAGGGGAAAATGGCAAAGTCAAGTCCGATGCAGGTGGCTGGGCAGCCAAGGCTTTTGAAGGTCTGTTCTACGCGAGAGGAAGGGTTAAGGGGAGGCACACGCAGCAATAGGAAATTTTCTGCACCGAAGATTCCTTCTGTCAAGTCCAAGGTGGTGGGTTAAAAATGGCCACAAATTCTTGGACATGACTCTCCTTGAGAGATGAGGTATATATGCCCTTTGCAGAATCTGGGCTGGATCGCGATCGCTTTGACCCATAGCATATGGCAGAAGTGATGCTTCCGGACCTAGCTTTTAAGAGGACTGGCCATTTTTGCTTCCTTCTTCTTGAAACCCTGAGCCATCATAGATGAAATCTGGCTACCTTGAGGTTTCCGTTTTGTGAGGAAACTCAAACTAGCCACAGGGAGAGTCCACATGGCAGGTAAGAGCGAGACAGAGACAGAGACCCAGCCAGCCTCCTGCCATTTGGATCCCCCAGACTTGGATCCCTCAAGTCATCCAAGCTGAGGCTCCAGATTTTGTAGAGCAGTGGTGGGCTTCTCCTCTGCACCCTCTCTGGATCCCTGACCCAGCATGAGATATCATACCATGCAATAGCACTCATATATGGAATCTAAAATACGGCACAAATGACCTATCTACAAAACAGAAACAGATCGTGGACGTGGAGGGCAGACTTGTGTTTGCGGGGGGAGGGGGGTGATGGAGAGCTTGGGGTTGGTAGATACAGACTGTTACATTTCGAACAGATGGGGGTTGGAGCCCTGCTGTACAGCACAAGGAACTGGACCTAGTCTCTTGGGTAAGAACCTGACGGAAAATAGGAGAAAAAAATGGGTGTGTGTGGTGGCTGGGTCACTTTACTATATAGCGGAAATGGAAGAAACATTGTAAATCAACTATACTTTAATTAAAAAATAATAAATTGTTGTTTTAAGCCACTAAGTTTGGAGCAATTTGTTAAGCAGCAGTAGATAAATGGAACGGCCAGTGACAGGACCGTAGAAATGGAGCTATCCAATGGATGGGAAGGTAGGGAATAGAGATACGGGCTGTCATTCTTGGAGGAAGGGGCCCTGGTCGTGTGAGCAAGTGGGTGGGATTTTGAGTTGGTTCCAGGACCAGTGGAGGATCGGAAAACACACCAGCAAGAAGCCAGATCACGTAGGCCAGCCAGGTAACCGCAGTTAACCGCATTGTGGAGTCAGGGGAAGTCTGCTGACTTCGGGAATGGAGATGGAGGATGGAGTTGGAGGGGGAGCGCGAACACCCACCTGGACCTGCTGGAAAGCTGACTGGTAGCAGAAACAAATTCTAGCCACAAGTGCCAAGCTGGATTCTCCTTGTCCCACAGACTGGGAGGCAAGTCTTCACTGCCCAAAGCTAGAAGGATGTGGGTGGATCGATGGAGGGATGTCTGCTGGGGTGGGGAATGGAAAAAGGTTTTCCGTGGGACAGAAGAGGGCAGAGAAGAGAAGGAAGGAGACACTGTCAGATCTAATGTTGTCCAGGGCAGGCATGCAGAGGAATGGCTCTCCAGCCTGTCATTCAGGCTCCCACCTGTCTTTCCTATATTGTTCTCCAGGTCTTGTCTTCATGCATACTGTGTTCTCTGTGTATGACACTCACTTCCTTGCTGTGATGCCTTCATTCAAAACGGAGTATTTTTGGAGTTCCCGTTGTGGCGCAGAGGAAAGGAATCCGACTAGCATTCTGGAGGATGCGGGTTCGATCCCTGGACTCTCTCAGCGGGTCGGGGGTCCAAAGTTGCTGTGAGCTACACTGTAGGTCTCAGACGTGGCTTGGATCCCGCATTGCTGTGGCTGTGGTGTAGGTCGGCAGGTGCAGCTCCGATTTGACCCCTAACCTAGGCACTGCCATATGCTGCAGGTGGCCCCAAAAAGCAAAAAAAAAAAAAAGTATTTTTTTCCCCTAGCATCACATATCTGTGCCCTGTTCACCTACAAGGGGACCCTTGAAACATCGCATGAAGACTGTCTCTGATCCCTCAGTGTGGAGGCAACCACACACTCTGAACATTGAGGCATGTGGTCCCCACACTCCACAGCTATCTATGAAAGTCTTGCCTTGTTCTTCCTTATGACCCAGGGACTTGCAAGCAGACTCCATCTCACTTCTAAGACGGCCCAGTGTTATGATCCTCACAGCAACCCAACAGCAAATCTGCCCTCAACACATTTTATAGAAGGAGTAATGGGACATAAATCCTGCTATCCACAAAGGCCCTGATAAATAATATTTAATATGAAAATATGTTAGAACTCAAGTAACTCCGCTGTGCGCATACAGCTAATGAAGGTAGTTGCAGAATCCAAACCCAGGGGATGGGGTTCCAGAGCCAGAGCTCTGAAACTTTACCCTGCGAGAGCTTACTGTCTATCCAGAAAATATCTTACTCTGCAACTGTAGACGATTGAATCAGTTAAGCCAGTTAAAATCACCCACATCAATTATAAGCTATGTCAATTACACGTTAACTTTCATTGATTTGTCAACTGTGTGCAAGGTGGGTGAGCTGTCCCTGCCCTCAAAGACATCGTATCCTCATGTGCTTCTCGAGTCCCCTGTTGGAATGCAGTTCTCTCTCCCTCCCTCTGTTTCTCTCTCTCTTTTAATGGGCACATCCGTGGCCTATGGAAGCTCCCAGGCTAGGGACTGAACCAGAGCTACAGCCGCTGGCCTTACACCACAGCCACAGCAATGCAGGATCCAAGCCATGTCTGCGACCCACACCACAGATCACAGCAACGCCGGATCCTTAACCCACTGAGTGAGGCCAGGGATCAAATCCATATCCTCATGGATGCTAGTCAGCTTCTTAACCCGCTGAGTCACAGTAGAACTCCTTGAAATGCAGTTCTAGTTTCTGATGTGAATAGGAAAAACCCATCTGATTCAACCTGTCCAGCTGTTAACAACTTGTCAGTCCCTGAAAATAGACTGTGTCGGTTTTTCCTTTCCGGGTGCCCTCTAACTACCATGTTTGGGGGTGCCTCAGTTATCTCGAGTCTCTTCGCATCACTGTTATTACTGAAGGGTATGGTGAGAAGCAAAACACAGAAACAGGCAGAGACTTTAATCTTTCCACAAAACCCATCTGGGGTAGAAACTCCAAGTCTAGGGGAAAAGGAGAAAAGAAAGTGTCAGACAGAAACAAGAACAGGTGCAAAGGCCAAAGAAGTAACAGCAAAAAGCGTAAAAAGTGATTGATGAAAGGAATTAAAAGGAGAGAAATTATAGAGTAGGGATAAAAATGGAAAGAAAGGGAGTTCCCATCATGGTGCAGCAGAAATGAATCAAACTAGGAACCATGAGGTTGCGGGTTTGATCCCTGGCCTCGCTCAGTGGATTAAGGATCTGGCGTTGCCGTGAACCGTGACGTAGGTCCCAGAAACAGCTTGGATCCTGTGGTGCTGTGGCTGTGGTGTAGGCCGGTGGCTACAGCTCCAATTGGACCCCTAGCCTGGGAACCTCCATATGCTACAGGTGCAACCCTAAAAAGCAAAAATAGGAAAGAGATGGAGGTGTGGGGAGAAAGTACTTTGGAAACTGAATGAAAAGACTAAAAGTAAACCAACAGGCAACAACAACACTTAGGATCAACTGTGTTGACGGAATATAACTGTCAGTTTATTCACTCTCTTGACTTCATTACGTAATGTGCTTACATCTTCCCTCAAATATTTGCATTTGAATGAAAGTATTTTCCCTACTAAATATTTCCATATTTCTGAATTTGACTCCTCTAAGATACTTCATGTAAGTGGAATCATACAGTAGTTGTCTTTTTTTATTTTTTATTTTATTTTTGTCATTTTAGGGCCATACCCACAGCATATGGAGGTTCCCAGGCCAGGGGTCAAATCAGAGCTACAGCTGCCATCCTCCACCACAGCCACAACAACACGGGATCCGAGCCACGTCTGCGACCTACACCACAATCTTATCCATATACAACAAATCATGGAATGATTCTATGATGGGTTGAAATATGTCTCCAGATCCTTAACCTATTGAGCGAGGCCAGGGATCAAACCTGTGTTCTCCTGAATGCTAGTCAGATTTGTTTCCACTGAGCCATGACAGGAACACCACAATAGTTGTCTTTTTGTGTCTGGTTTATTCACTTAGCATGATATCCTCAAGGTTCATCTGAATTGTAGCATGTGTTAGAATTTCATTCATTTTCAAGGCTGCATAATATTCCATTGTACATATACACCGCATATTGTTTATGTATTCATCTGTTGATGTACATTTCAGTCATGTCTGCCTTTTGGCTATTGTCAGTAATGCTGCTATGACCATTAATATATGGTAAACATTGATGTCCTAGTAAAGTGGTAACTTTTAAACTTAGGGAAGAGATGAAAAGTGGACCTTTAGGATGTTTTGGTTCTAGGACATTGAAGCCAGCTTTACTTGGGGTAAATGAGCCATCCACGGCATCCAGCCCAAGGTATCAGAACTTCCTTCCATTTGTGTTTGGAAGCAAAATCCTAGCTAAGAATGAATATTTGCTTAGCCCCACTTTGCAAATGCTTTTGTTTCTATCTTCTGAGATCCTGAAAGGATGAGAGACAGGTGAGTTGAATTTCTAGCCCAAGGTTATTATAATATCATTCTTTTGTCATACCCCAGGGTTTTTTTTTTTTTTTGAGCAAATAGCTGTTCTTTAAGAAAGAAAAAGGAGTTTCCACTTCTACTATAATGTGTATACACATTGTATACATCTACCTCATCTTTTGGAGCCTGAATAAATTTATTAGCTTATCCCCCAAACCCATAGTGAAACAGAAATTTTGTAGAAAACATTGGATCAAACTTGGCCCACAAAGTTTGCATTGAGTCTCTACTGGATTTGCCCCTTGTTGTGGGGAGATGTTCTTTAGTGGTGTGTGGGTTTTGTTGTTGTTACTGGCAGCACTTCTCAGAACTGGGGTAGTTGCTTAATTGTCAATATATATGCCCCCCACATAGGAGCACCCAGATACCTACAACAAGTACTATCAGAAATAAAAGGAGAAATAGATGGCAATACAATAATATTAGGCGACTTCAACACCCCACTCTCATCAATGGACAGATCCTCTAGGCAGAAAATCAGTAAGGCAACAGAGATCCTAAATGACACAATAGAAAAATTAGA
>PVHT020000193.1:4163751-4303690 GCA_004024745.2 Catagonus wagneri
GGGTGGGAGGGAGTGGGGATACCTACTGCTTTAATGATGGAATAGCAAGGAGCTCCAACTGTAATGCACGGGGAACTATATCTAATTACATGTGACAAATCCATATATGTACATGTAATCGGGTCACCACATGGTGCAGTTGGAAAATCTGACAGAAATCTGTAAACCAGCTATAATGCAAAAAAAAAAAAAAAAAAAAGTAAAGTAGAACGGACCACTTTTAATCCAGAGAGTATCTGTTGAGGTGAATTTCCAAATCTTATCCATATACAACAAATCATGGAATGATTCTATGATGGGTTGAAGTATGTCTCCCCCCTCTCCCCGCCACAAATCCATATGTTGAGATTCCAGCCCCCAGTGGACGTAGCTGTCTTTCATCCGGCCAGGGCTATCTATCAGGAGTACCCAGTACTTTAGGTCTCAAATACAAGCTTGTATTAGTACATTTATGGGAAAACTCTAGGTTTGTACTTTCTTTTTAATTTTATTTGAATATTCTGTGTGACAAGGTGAGAAGTACACACAAAGCACTCTTGCTGCACACTAATATGTGGTAGTTGTCTTGAGGAAAAGTACTTGTGCAATTGAGTTGTGGGCTGAACTTGTGACTTTTTTCATGGAAGACCATTTGTATTTGAATGAATAACTGACAGACAAATCATGGTTATTTGGACTTGGGTATTTGGCAGATATTTTCTTGACAAGGAATGAAGGGAGCCTATTTCAAGTTATTTCAAGGGAAACAACTGACAGTATTCCAGCTTTCAAGAGGAAATTAAAAATTTGGAAAGCCTAAATCCATCACCATGAGTTTGTCAGCTTCTCAATACTTAGACCTTTTCTGATGAGATTGGTATTGATATTAATAAACATGATTTTTAAAATTTGGTATAATGAAATGTGTCAACATTTGGAAGATCTGCAAATCTTGGTGAGCCAGTATGACCTATTCATAGTTTTGTGAAATCATGCATGAGTAAAAAATGTATTCCAAGGGCAAGACTGACCAGTGAATTTTAACATAACAAAAAATGAAAAGCCCACAGATAGGGTCTCAGATTCCCTGTTGCAACTAAGCTTTAAGGAACTGTAACTTGCATTTTGGAGCGGTATCAAAGAAGAATATCCACAGTTATCTAAAATGGCTATTAAAATACTCCTTCCCTTTCCATTAAAAATTGTTTTAATTTTTTTTTTTGGTTGGTTTTTAGGGCCGCACCCATGGCATATGGAGGTTCCCAGGCTAGGGGTTGAATTGGATCTGTAGCCGCCGGCCTTCGCCACAGCCACAGCAACGCCAGATCCGAGCTGCGTCTGCAACCTACACCACAGCTCAATGCAACGCCGGATCCTCAACCCACTGAGCAAAGCCAGGAATCAAACCCACAACCTCATGGTTCCTAGTTGGGTTCGTTAACTGCTGTGCCACTATGGGAACTCCAAATATTGTTTTAATTTTTACTTAATTTTTAAATTTTTATTTTTATTTTATTTTTTTGGTTATACCCACAGCCTGTGGAAGTTCCTAGGCCAGGGATCAAACCAGCACCATAGCAGGGACCCGAACTACTGCAGTGACAACACCAGATCCTTAACCACTAAGCCACCAGGGAACTCCTCCTACTCCCTTCCTTTTCTGACTACATATCTGTAAGAGCTGGAGTTTCTTCATCTATATGCTTCTATCAAAATAACGAGTTCCCATTGTGGCTCAGCGGTAACGAACCCAACTAGTATCCATGAGGACGCGGTTTCTATCCCCGGCCTTGCTCAGTGGGTTAAGGGTCTGGCGTTGCCATGGCTGTGGTATAAGCCGACAGCTGCAGCTCCCATTTGACCCCTAGCCTGGGAAATTCCATGTGCCCCAGGTACAGCCCTAAAAAGAAAAAAAATAACATATTTCAACAGCTAGCATGCAGATGCAGATATGAGAATCCAGCTGTCTTCTTTTTTTCTCATTTTTAAAAGTATCATTGAAGTATAGTTGATTTACAAGGTTGTGCTAATTTCTGCTGTAC
Organism: Catagonus wagneri; assembly: GCA_004024745.2. NCBI lineage: Eukaryota > Metazoa > Chordata > Mammalia > Artiodactyla > Tayassuidae > Catagonus > Catagonus wagneri. The sequence continues at coordinate 4,165,773 of PVHT020000193.1, forward strand.
AGCAAAGTTCTTCAATTATACATGTACACACATCCTTTCTCTTTCAAACTCTTTTCCCGTATAGATTATCACAGAATATTGGGTAGAGACCCCTGTGCTCTACAGCAGGTCCCCGTTCTGTTTTCTGTTAAGCCAGACAGTAAAGAGATTTGAAAAAGTAAAATAATGCCACTCTTTTCACTAATTTTCTTGCTTTAGAAAAAAATTTATTTTTTGTAAAATCATTTTCCTTATGTTAGAATAAATTTATTATTGTTATTTCAAAATGATCCTCGATAAATCTTTTAAAATTTCTCAGTTTTAATTTTTTAATAATTAGGAATAGATATAACCCACATAAACCAAGCTCATTAGCATCCTAAGTAATTTTTTTATTATAGTTGATATACAATATTGTGCCAATTTTTGCTGTATAGCAAACTGACCCAGTCGTGTGTGTGTGTGTGTGTGTGTGTGTGTGTGTGTGTATGCACACACACATTCCCTTTCTTATCTTCCATCATGCTCTAGCCCAAGAGATCGGATATAGTTCCCTGTACCATACAGTAGGACCACATTGCCAATCAACTCTAAATGTAGTCGTTTGCATCTACTAACCTCAAACTCCCAGACAAGTGTGAAGAAATTCTAGTTTCCAAAAGTTTGAGAACTGCTGGCCCAAGTGACACAGAGCAATGGTTCCCAAAGTTAGGTCAGGGAACTCTTTGTATCAGAACTACTTGGGTAGCTTGTTATGAAATGTGTATTCCGGGAGTTCTCGTCGTGGTGCAGTGGAAATGAATCCAACTAGGAACCGTGAGGTTGCAGGTTTGATCCCTGGCCTCGCTCAGCAGGGTTGCTGTGAGCTGCGGTGTAGGTCACAGATGCAGCTCGAATTTCGCATTGCTGTGGCTGTGGTGTAGGCCGGCGGCTACAGCTCCGATTAGACCCCTAGCCTGGGAACCTCCATATGCCGCGGGTGCGGCTCTAAAAAGCAAAATAAGTAAGTAAATTTAAAAAATAAAATGCATATTCCTGTGACTTGTCCCAGATTGAGTCAGGTTTCTTAAAGGGTCAGCCTGTATTTGTTTTCCTGGAGTGAAATTTCCAAACGAAGCAAAGCTTGAGTTTCATAAATTTAAGGTGCTAGTGTGTCCAGTTTTCCCAAACCCTAGAACCATCCAACTGAACACCATCTCTATCCTACCAGAAATCCAAACCTCAGGAATTATGGCCACACTTGGACAAATGCAGTGATGGGGCTTCTTTAGACCGTATTCCCTGCAGAAAAAAAAAAAACTTTAATACGGAAAGGAGTTGACAATATGGCAGCGGATCGCATTTGACACATCTTCTCCAGCTTGCTGTGATGCTGCGTCTGTATTCTCAAGGCTTTTCCTTCTTTCTGTTCCGGTACCAAAGCCAGCCGCTGTGGTGGGTGGCCACTGGAGATGAGGCAGAGGTGGGGGGGTGACAGAGTGAGGCTGAGCTGAACACAAAAGAGTGGACTGTGGTGCCTGAGACATACAGAAGCTCAGCGAAGGAATGTGTTTTTCTGAAAAGCCACATCTGGACCTCTGGTTCACATCCTGTCTGACATTCGGCCTCCGACAAGGGACCAACCCCAGAAAACACACAGACTGTGGAGATCTGCCCATGTCTTTGATTTGTCGACTATAGTAACACAAATCCAAAGCTCCTTGGGCACACTCATGACTATGTGTGTGCATACACACACACACTCGTGTGTAGAGGTCAATATACCCAGGGAAACACGTCTTCCTGTGCTCTCCTCTCTGGATAAAACCTGATCTCTTCCTCTATGAACTCTCAAAACAGACTGCTCTACAGGCCCTGGTAGCTGGAATAGCTGAGCAAAGGCAATGGGGTAAAAGCTAGGATCCGGAAGAGCGTTTTTTAGTACACGGTACCTAATTTCCCTTGCCTTTCTGTGGCATTTGTATTATGGCACTAGAACATTTTTTACCAAGTCAAGCTGCTGACGTGTGATTCTCGAACACTCAATTTGCTTGTCATTTTCTCTCGTCTTACTGACGGAGTTTTATGTTTATCTCCCACTCCTTCCTCAATCCTACACTCTGTCACGCACCTCTCAAGCTGGTTTCCTTCCGATCGAGTTTTCTTCCCTATAATTGCTCCTGAGTTCTGCACAGTGCAAAACATCAGAGGTTTTGCTGTTTTTATTTTTTTTTTCCATAAAGCAAAAAATTGGACTCGCGGCTCACTTGTGTGTGATAAAAGTAAGACATGCAGGCATGGAACATTGATTTGAGCAAAGAAGTCAAAGAAACAGTATCCAGCAAAAGAAATCCATAGTGGCCAAAAATATTGGAAGGGTGAATTCGACTTGTATAAGCTTAGAATGCGGGTCAGTATAATAGGCTGCATTTGTGGGTTATCATCATATTGCCTGTTTCTCCCTTAGTCTGTTATTCCCTCTGTACTAGCTGGGCTGCTGGCCAGAGAATAATATACTCTGATTGTTCACAGTCCCTTCCTACCTTCCCCTCCTTTTTACCCCTCTTCTGAGGAGTCCTGTGCACTCCCCCCACTTTAGAACTGCCCCTGAGCAACAGAACATATGTCCTTCTTCCTTCCAGATTAAACTTTTATTTAAGGACAGTCTGCTCTGGGCCGGATATTTGGTATGTTTTATTCTACTTGATTCTCACCACAACCCCATGAGGTAACAATTATTAGTCCCTTTTCACAAAAAAGGAAGGGTGAATGCCAGAGAACTGATTTTCTTGAGGTTACAACAACTAGTGAGCATCAAAGCAAAGCATTCTGGGTGTTGATTCCACTGGACTCCCCCTTCCCCACCCACCTCTCCAGCTTCCCCTTCCCAGCCATTCCCTAAACGGATGCATCTAATCAGCTAGTGACTGAGGAGCATTCAATGTGCTCCCCATAAAGGTGACTTTGCATTTTGCGGGAAAGGATTCAGAGCTGAGAAAGCCTCTGCTGGATTTCCAGTGTTGTGACATAAGATAGCAGACATGTTTGGGGTCAGAAGGAATGTTCCTTGGAACCTGAAACTGTATCCTGTAGAGGAGGGAACTGATCTGGCAATCTATGGGTCATGTCTGGCTAATAGAAATATTTCGTTTGGAAGTTCCCATTTGTGGCTCAGCGGTCACGAGCCCAACTGGTATCCATGAGGATGCAGGTTCAGTCCCTGGCCTCGATCAGTGGGTTAAAGGATCCGGCGTTGCTGTGAGCTGTGGTATAGGTCGCAGATGAGGCTTGGATCCCGTGTTGCTGTGGCTGTGGTGAAGGTCGGCAGCTACAGCTCTGATTCGACCCCTAGCCTGGGAACCTCCAGATGCCGTGCATGTGGCCCTAAAAAAAAATAAAAAAAAAAAGAAATATTTCATTTGGCTCACGTGGCGTTTTTAAAAACCTGAATACATGCCAACATTTAAAAAAGAAGAGATTCTACACAAAAAGCTAGATTTGTAGCTTCTTTTGAAAAACGAGAGAATCTAACATAAGTGCACCTATATTCTTATAAGGGTAACCTCAGTTGGCTGGAGCAGCCCTCTGGAGGGACCTGATCTCTCACATTATCACAAACCCTACAGATCTCCTGTTCTGTTTCATTTACCTCTAGGCTGCTATACGCATGTGCATCTGAAGCCTCTGAAGTAGATGGAGGTCTCTTCTGCCAGTGGGAGGGGCACCGGCTCTGAAGGTTGAGGCTGGAAAGAGACCTGGAGTCTGAAGTTATGTTTCTTCTCTCTTCCATTTTCCTTCAAGAAAGGAGGCAATGCCTACATCAGCCCCTGTATCCCAAGGCTGGGAAACTTTTGACAAAAATAAGGCTCTCATGAAATGAAAAGTGTCCCAGCCTTGTGGGCGGGGTCTGCAGCCTGATGATTGCAGGATTCTCATTAAGAGTCCGATCCTTTTTTTTTTTTTTTTTTTGTCTTCTTTAGGGCCGCACCCACAGCATATGGAGGTTCCCAGGCTAGGGGTTCAATCGGAGCTACAGCTGCTGGCCTACACCACAGCCACAGCAACACCAGATCTGAGCCGCGTCCGCGACCTACACCACAGCTCACAGCAACACCAGATCCTTAACCTGCTGAGCGAGGCCAGGGATCGAACCCGCAACCTCATGGTTCCTGGTCGGATCCTGAGCCACGATGGGAACTCCAAGAGTCTGATCTTTGTCTCAATCATACTTAAGGTGGCAAGGGCCAAGGAGAGCTACATTTACCACCATGATTTAGCTAAAAGGGATTAAAAGGTGTCCAGGCCCACAAAAATGGCCATAGGTCTTTAAAACCCACAGGACCTTACTTACCTTTATAAGCACCACCCCCCTTCTCTAACCTGTCCTCCTAATTCCTGTTCACGGGGAAACTTACTCTCTCTGCTGATCCTTAACAAATCATGATGAATTTCCAATCAGGGAGGCCACATATGAAAAGTCATCAAAAATCAACGTTATATTGTAATGATCATAATTGTACTCATAGCTAAGATTCATTGGGCTTTATTACTTTATAACCAGGCACTGTGCTAAGCTCTTCCAATGCCATATCTCATTCAATCCTTACAACAGTCTTAGAATTATCATTATTATTCCCTTTCTACAGAGGAAGAAAGTGAGGTCAAAGAGGTTAAGTAATTTGCGAAAGGTCACACGGCTTGAAAAGTCTTGGAGTCAGGGAGTTCTCTTATGACACAGTGGTTTAAGGATCTGGCATTGTCACTTCAGTGGCTTGGGTTGCTGCTGTGGAGAGGGTTTGATCACTTGCTGGGGAACGTCCTCATGCTGTGGGCGTGGCCAAAAAAAAACTGTCTTGGAGTCAGAATTCCAGACCAGATATCAGGGCTAGTACCCCTCCCATGAGCAAAAATAATCTTCATCTACACTCTGTTGATTTTGGAAATCTTTAATTAAAAATTCACAGTCAGAAAACTAAATATAGAACTACCGTATGATCCAGCAATCCCACTTCTGGGCATATATCTGGACAAAACTACAATTCAAAAAGATACATGCACCCTTATGTATCTTATGCAGCACTATTCACAGTAGTCAGGGCATGGAAACAACCTAAATGCCATTAACAGATGAGTGAATTAAGAAGATGTGGCACATATATACAAAAGAATACTACTCAGCCATAGAAAGAACTAAACAATGCCATTTGCAGCAACACGGATGCAACTAGAGAATCTCGTACTAAGTGAAGTGAGAAAGACAAATACTGTATGATATCACTTACATGTAGAATCTAAAATATGGCACAGATGAACCTATCTATAGAACAGAAACAGACTCACAGACATGGAGAACAGTCTTGTGGTTGCCGAGGGGGAGAGAGGCGGGGAGGGAGTGGGATGGACGGGGAGTTTGGGATTGGCAGATACGATGCAAAGTATTACATTTAGAATGGATAGGCAATGAAGTCCTACTGTACAGCACAGGGAACTATGTCCAGTCTCTGGGGATGGAACATGATGGAAGCTAGTATGAGACAAAGAATATATATATACAAACACACACACACACACACACACACACCACACACACACATGACAGGGTCACTTTGCTGCGCAGCAGAAATGGATAGAACATTATAAATCAACTATAATTAAAAAAATTTAAAAATCCTCAGTCACTAGATAAGGCATGAAATCATGCTAATTCCATCTGCTTCCTTTTGGCAGCTGGTACTTAATGCTTCTGCCCTGTTCTACGTTCTTCTTTGCACCTGGTTGGTAATAGCACCGCTAGATCCCTAATCGTATCTTGGACATTTCTTTGAGTATTTTTTTGCCTGGAGATCTCAGATGCTGTTTCCATGCTTTTGCTTATTACCATGTGTGCTCCACTTGGCTCAGGGCTTGATCTCAGTGATCCAAGACCTCAACCCACTGCAAGTACATTTTATTTTACACGCACCACATTAGGAAGGCTTTTCAGTTGGCATTTGTGCCAGGAATTTAGTAGCGAGGGGGGGAAAGTTGAGCCGATCTGTTGAAGTTCAGCAATACTAATGATTTCCCCTTTCACTGGAAATGACTAAGACTTTACATACGTGGAAATGTGGCACTTGCATGTGTCTGGATAATTTTCTGTCTCATAGCAGCATAAATATGGCTATTATTCTAACTGCCATCAGTTTTCTCTGGTACTTGGGACTTCATGGGAGGGAGGAACTCCATTCCCTCGTTCTCAGAAGGTTATTATATTTTTTTCCTTTAGGAAAATATGATGTGTGCTGAGCTTTGTTTAGGTGGTAGCAAAACACAAAGTTGCAAATGTAAGTTTTAAAAAATTGGATGTTGAGTGGGTGGCTCTTAAATGTCACAGAAATCAACTCAATTAGATGTTTGGCTGGAAAACATCAAGATGCATTAAGACTGCTTGGGCTGGCTTCCTATAGTCTGGAACAACATGGCACAAAAAGTCTATTCAAAGGCATTGGCTATAGAAAAATTGCTACCCAAAGCAGGGCTGGGCAGGGTGGTTTGGGGTATGGAGAAAAAGAATCTTTTTGTAAATGGGCCAGAAGTGAAAAGGGAGGCAGTGATAAAACCTTGAGAGCACTTTTCTGTATCAAAGCACAGACTTCACCTCTGAATTGCCAAGTGGGTGCTCTTAGTGGGTGGCCTATAGGTCCACCAGCCCAGCAGTCATTACTGACTCCAAGGTATGAGTGGAGTATGAACAGTGCTAGGGGGTCAGAGGCCAGAGGGAGTTAAAGCACATGGAAAGCATGAAGAGCACAAAAAGGACTCAGTCAATCCCGTGCAGAACAAGAAGTATGAGGAAGGAAGCTGCTCACCAAATGCAAACAGGTCACAGGGCAAAAGCAAAATGCCTCAACTTTCCTTTTCCTTGGCGATTGAGAAATATCTTCAGCCTCTAAAAATATGTAATCCAAAGTGTACTGAGGGACAGAAGCACAAGAGAACTAGTTTGAGAGCTCTCCCCCAATAAAATAAATTTCAGTTACACCCTGGGCTCTGAAAGAGGGCTTTTGGAGGGTATGAGAGGCTTCTGAAAAGAATGGAGGTGGTCCTGCAGGTCAGGCTCCCCAGTAAACAGATGGTGTGTCAGAGACTTCCAGTAGGCTGTGCCTTTAGGACCCACACTTTACAGGGGAGTAAGGGAAGCAGAGCTGGACAGAAGGAGAGAGTGAACTGCAATTAAATTACTACAAAGACTTGGCTTGGTCCCAAAGTGGGCTCTAGTTGGGTTTATTGCTGAGCCATGATGGGAACTCTTAAGAGTCAGGCCTTTGTAAACCCAACCCTGACCCTCTAACTCTAACCCTAACCCTAACCCTAACCCTCAGGCCTTATGGAGTTGTCCTACCTGAAGCAAGAGTGTTGGGCCTTTGGTTTTTTTTGTTTGTTTTTTGTGGGTTTCTTTTCTTTCTTTCTTCCTTCCTTCCTTCCTTCCTTCCTTCCTTCCTTCCTTCCTTCCTTCCTTCCTTCCTTTCTTTATTTCTTTATTTCTTTATTTCTTTATTTCTTTCTTCTTTTTAGGGTTGCACCCAAGGTATATGGAATTTCCCAGGCTAGGGGTCGAAGAGGAGCTGTAGCCACCGGCCACAGCCACAGCAACTCCAGATCTGAGCCGTGTCTGCGACCTACACCACAGCTCTTGGCAACACCAGATCCTTAACCCACTGAGTGAGGCCAGGGATCAAACCCACAACCTCATGGATACTAGTTGGGTTTATTGCTGAGCCATGATGGGAACTCTTAAGAGTCAGGCCTTTGTAAACCCATTTCCACTGGGTGATGAATGTGTGCTTGTCCCCTACCCCTGCCTCAGGATTGGAATGTGACCTTACCAGTTCTCTTTAGCAGAGGGAGAGGCCTAGAGAGGGACTCCAATGAACTGTAGCCCAAACTCCTAGCAGCTGGGGAACTGAGTTCCTCAGTCTTGAAAGGGCTATCTGGCTGTGTACTACCATAGTATCCCAATTCACAAAAGGAAGAGAAATTCAGGGAGTTCCTGTTGTGGCTCGGGGGCTTAAAGAACTGACGTTGTCTTCATGAGGATACGGGTTCGATCCCTGGCCTCACTCAGTGGGTTAAGGATCCGGCATTGCCACTAGCTTCAGCATAGGTTGAAGATGCGGCTAGGATCTGGTGTTGCTGTGGCTGTGGCATAGGCCTCAGCTGCAGCTCCGATTTGACATCAGTTAATTAGATTCCAGAAACTATATATCAATGAACTTGATATTGCTCCTCAACCAAGTGATTATTAAATAGATGGTGGTGGACCCTTTAGAAAAGAAAATGGTGGTCATTAAGACCCTAGGTTGGATCATTGGGAATAAGCAACACTACTGTCAAATGCATGAATTTATTAGTGTCCACCATGGTGACAGCCCTCCAGAAATCTACTTAACTTTGCCATTTTCAGCATTTTAAGTCAAATACCTGGCTTGATACATATAAGACACATTCATCAAACCTGCATGTGACCTGGAGTTTGAAGGACAGCCAAAACCATTAAACAAATACAGTGTATTTTACAACCTTGTCCAAAAAATCAACAAAATGACAGTCTCCTGGTGGCCTAGCAGTTAAAGGATCTGGCATTGTCACTGCTGTGGCTTGAGTCACTGCTTTGGCGTGGGTTCAGTCCCTGGCCTGGGAACTTCACATGCCATAGGCATGGCCAAAAAAAATCAGAAAAATACAGTTTAATAGGGATAAATGTAATGCAATTCATTGAGATTTGAAAAGTGAAGGAATGAACAATATGACTTAACAGCAGCTGATATCAAAAGAAGACCTAGATGGGTTGGTTGGTTTTGATATTATTTAAATCAGCAATGTGATGTGATTGCCAGGAAGGATAATTCATTTTGGGGATTCACGAAGAGAAACATTGTCTCTGAAACAACTGAAGTAAATTCCAATTTATCAGAGGCTCTACCAGAGAGAAAGTGACAGCTCTATGAGAGATTAAATATGTGAGATTTTCCTCTTCTTTAGAGAGAGAAATCAAATTATCACAGTGGAGGCAGAAGCAAGAAACCTGCCTCCGAAAGAATGGTGGCCTGGTAATCCCTGAGAGTTACCTTACTTACCGTGGTAGAATTGAGTACCTCAGAAGGGGTGTCAGACTTTAAGGTGAGCCCTATGATCCTCACCTCCCAGAATTCACCTTTTCTATAATCCCCCTCCCCTGTAATGTAGGTGGAACCTGTGACTTGCCCTAACTTAAAGAATATAGCAAAGGTGATGGGATGTAACTTCCATGATGACATTTAGCAAAATTCCATCTTGCTAGTAGGTTCACCCTCTTTCTCCATTGCTGACTTTGGAGAAGCAAGCTGCCATGTGGTTTATGGGGGCCTGGCGAGAAGGCCCCATGGCAGAGAACTGTGGGAAACCTCTAAGAGCAAAGGACAGCCTCCAGCTGAGAGCCAACAAGAACTGAAGCCTTCAGAACCGAAAAGGAATGAATTCTGCCAACAACCTGGATCTTGGAAGCAGATTCATCCCCAGTTGAGCCTCCAGATGAGAACTGAGCTCTGGCCAGCACCTGGATCACAGCCTGGTAGAGGACCCAGCTAAGCCACACTTAGACTCCTGACCCACATAAACTGTATGTTATTTTAAGCTGCTAAATTTGTAGCAATCTGTTACTCAGGAAGAGATAACTAATGTAGAAGGGAAGGTACAGTGAGGAAGAGCCCCTACTGACCTGTGAGGAAAAATGTCACTTCTGGGGAAAGAGATATTTTTTAAGGAAGGAAAGAGATTGGGGTGGGGGTGGTTCTGTGTTTGCAAAGTAACAAATGCCTGATCACTTACATGCCTGTACTTGATCCAGTCACTGTGGCCACAGAAGGTGGTGCTCTGATTGATCAGGCATGAATCATGTGACCACCCTGAACATGGAGTCTTGGGGGTAAGCAGCAGATCTTGTTGATGCCCTTGGCCTCAGTCCACCTTTAGTTCATTGGTAGCTGCAGAATAGTCTTCAGCATGCTGACAGCTTTTCAACTTCAAGTTCCTGAGCATGTCTGTGTTTTGGTTTTTGGTTTTTGTTTTTCTGCCCTAGGGCTTGCTCAACCTTCCTGTAAGGCAACCCCAAAACACTACATGTGTCATACCACCTGCGGCAACCCCTTAGCGGTGAGAGATGAGAATCAGTGGATAAATACTTCAGCTTCCATCATCCTTGATGGAAGAGGTGTGAGGCACGTTCCACACAATTCTTCCGAAGGTCCCAGTGGGATTGAGCAAACTGCCCACTAATACATCCTTTATTGCCTTTCCTTTCTTCCTGTCCCAGTTCCCTCACTCTCTCACCCATGCTTCTGGGATCACCTCCCAAATTAGTCATCTATACTCAAGGCATTGTTTTATAGTCTCCATTTAGAGAAGCCCAAAGACAGAGGGTCAAACCTGCTTGTGTCACTGAAATTAATGGGAGGTGGTGTTTCCAAGTAAGAACAGAAGAAATATATTCTGAGAAAACCAGACTTCACTGCGGGAGAGCTGATATCAGAAATTTTTGCCAATTCCCTTGTTCTTATCCCACAGGGAATATTAGCATCAGTATCCTGTGCTTTTAACCTTAGCCATTCTCCTTACCATAGAAGGCCACCGGCAACTAGAGAGACCACGTCAAAGTATGGGATGGACTAGAGAAAGCCCATTCCTTCACCTAAAAAAGGTCAAAATACAGGTTTAGCAGACAGTGGCTCAATGATGTCATCTCTTTATCCCTAAAGGTAAACTTTACAAGCAGGCAGCTCTCTGTAGCTGGAAAAATTAACATAGCGTGAAGAAAATGTCATGTTGCATTCATACAGAGTATTTTAATTTGATACTCAGACAATACCCAGGCAGCATGTTCATGTTTCTTTGCTTTTATGAAATAGTTCAGAGAGACCTAGAGCTCAACACTCAGAAAACCATACTGTTAGTTATCAAAGAGGAAGATGGTTAATTATTATGACCCAAGGGTATGCTGGTACATTGCAAGTGTAGTTCCATATTTATCATTTGCACTGATGCATCCACAAAGATAACTGTAGTTGAAGAATGTTGGTGTTTGGGACTATGGTAGAATTCAACAACAGAAGATTCAGAATAGGAAACTCTTAAATTCATTTATCGAAACCCTACCCCCTCCATGTGATGGTATTAGGAGTTGGGGCCCTTGGGAGTATTAGGTTTAGATCAGTACATGAGGGTGGACTCCTCATGATGGGATCAGTGACTTTATAAGAAGAGACCAGAGCACTAATTCTCTCCCTTTCCACCCTGGGAGAATACAGCAAAGAGGCAGCCCTCAGCAAGCCAGGAAGGGGCCCTCACAGGAACTGAGTCTGCCAACACATTTATCTTGGACTTCCCAGCCTCCAGAACTGTGAGAAAATAAATGTCTGCTCTTTAAACCGCTCAGTCTATGGTATTTCATCATAGCAACCTGAATCATAAGACAAAAATACATTAGTTTTTTTTTTTTCCCACCCGCCTTGAGTAGCCTAGACTCATGGATATATAGTTCGAAGGAAACTTATTAAGCATCTATTTTAATTCCCCCACTTTAGAAATAAGGAAACCAAAGTTGTCCCCTATGGTAAATTTGTCACCAAGTTCTGAACAATCTTTCCTTGAAATATGACAGATTTATCTCCTCCTCCTCCTCTTCTTCTCCTCCTCCTCCTTCTTCTTTTCTTTTTAGGGCTGCACCTGTGACATATGGAAATTCCCAGGCTAGGGGATGATGAATCAGAACTGCGGCCACCGCCCTACGCCACAACCACAGCCATGCCAGATCCAAGCCGCATCTGCAACCTACACCACAGCTTGCAGCAACACCAGATGGTGAATCCACTGAGCAAGGCTAGGGATCAAACCCACATCCTCACAGAGACACTGTCAGGTCCTTAACCTGCTGAGCCACAATGGGAACTCCTTATCTCCTCTTCTTTATGTCTACCCCTAACCTATCAAGACAGCTCTCACCACTTCACTTGTGAACTTCAGTCACCCCCTCACTGGATCTCTCTGTCTATAGTCTTCCCTTCCTTCAGTGAACTCTTTACAGCTCTACTGTGAGAGTAATCCTCACAAAACTCGACTTTTACCCAGCGACCACCCTTTCAGAGCATTTCCAATGGTCCAGAATGGTCTTATCAATTAACTAGAGTCAGTCATACTTTTCCCTCATTCTAAATTTTACCATGTTCGACTGTGCCCAGAGGAAGCAGCTACATTCATCTTTGCTACCTCAATAGGCTCTTTCATCAGTCTCAGTAATGGATCCATCAAACTTAGTTGCCTGTTGTACACTCGGCCATTATTTTGATTTGGTGGTGCCAAACTTCTATCTAGTTCTGCAAGAGGATCACAACTATTGGGTAGCTTTGTTTAAAGAAGGATCAGGTCCTTCACCTGGCCTGGGTGACTGGGACTGGGTGGTACCAGACAAAGCTTTGATTATCCCTGAAGGGCCAAAGGAGTAGGAACAGGCTGAGAGAGGAAGAAAGGGCAAAGAACGTAGGCAGTGTATGCAAGGGCTGCCAGTTCCAGGGGGAAATGAGGTTCACTACACTTGCCTTTGATCATGCTTTGTCTACCAGGTGCTTGTTTCTCCTGTCTGCCAATTCAAATTCTGTGGCATCCACCAAGATGAAAGTCAAGTCCCACTCCCGTCTCCATGAAAACTGCCTCAGTTACTTAGCTCTGATTTCTTTCCTTTTCACATCATCTTTTTACTGTTGGAAGCATATGACTAGGGATACCATCCATTTTTCACTTCATTATATAGTGTTGCTTGGCAGTATTATTGTCTGAAATATTTAAGGTCCATCTTTTCCAAATAATGTTTAAGTTTCTGAGAACTGGTGGTGTATTGTTGTATACACACACACACACACACACACACACACACATACATATATTTTGTTTCACAAGGGGATTTGGCACATAGAAAGTGCCAAAGTGATTGACTGAAAGTATCTGAATATAGACAAGGTATATTTAACTTGTATAAATATGTACAGGTGAGAAAATTCTCTTCAATATAACAAATATTCTCTTCAAGATAATAAAAGTAAATTTGACATGTGAAATCTTTTATTAATAAAATTGAACATTCTGTAGATATTACAAATATAAATGCCCAAGTTCTTTAGATAGGCAGAAATTATAATCAACATTTTCACTGATAGATTGGCAAGTACTTGGAGAGTCTAGTCACACAAGGTTTCTCTTTCATGAAAATCTATTGTACATACATAAGCAGAACAATGATGATTAATTAGGACATGAAAATAGCCTTATTATGTAATTTTGACCATTCAGTGGTACTCATTAAGATGAGATTCTTCCTGTAATATTACATTTTATAACATCATCAAGAGCACAGCTTCTTTGCATTATTTGATACAGCATCTGTGAAAGCATATTCCGTGGACTGACCTTAATGGGTCTTGTATTACAAAAAGAAGTTCCTTAGTCAAACAAGTTTGGGAAAGTTACATAGATATCTCCGTGTCTTCTACATGTTAACATTCAACTTGATTCTCCAAAAAGAAATACGGTATGCAATGTTTCTGAAGCTACTTCAAACCATGGCCTTTTGTAGAGCAGAGCTTCTACAGAATACGGGAAAGCACTAATTGATAGACTGTAGAGAGGCTGCACAGTAAAGTGAACGGAGTTCTCAACTTGAAGTCATACTACCTGGGTTTGTGCTCCATATCCCTTACTTGCTTTCTCTTTTAGTTTTTTATTAGAGTTGATTTACAATGTTGTGCCAATTTCTTCTGTACAGCAAAGTGACCCAGTTATAAGTATATATACATATATATATATACATACACACACACACACACACACACACACACACACACATATATAAAACATCATTTTTCTCATACTATCTTTCATCATGCTTTATCCCAAGAGACTGGATATAGTTCCCTGTTCTGTACAGTAGGACCTCATTGCTTATCCATTCTAAATGAAATAGTTTGCATCTACCAACCCCAAACTCCCCGTCCATCCCACTCCCTCCCCCTCCCCCTTGGCACCCACAAGTCTGTTCTCTATGTCTGTGAGTCTGTTTCTGTTTTGTAGACAGGTTCATTTGTGCCGTATTTTAGATTCCACATATACTTACTGTATGATACCATCAATTGATTTAACTTCTCTGAGTCTCATTTTCCTCACCTATGAAAAGGGGGGGTGTGGTAGCTTGTTTCCACGATAACCCCCATCAGTTCCTTCCTTCCCTATATGCACTAGCTATTCTTCCACGAAGAGGTGTAATCTATTCCTCCACACCCTGGAATCTGGGCTGGTTATGTGACTCACTTCTGGCTAACAGAATATGGTGGAAAGTACACTGGGTGACCTCCAAGGCTAAGTCATAAGAAGCCTTGCTGCTTCCACCTGGTCTCTTGGAACACTCACTCTGGCTGATGGATGCCAACTATCATGTAAAAAGTCTGACTGGCCTGAGATCAGTGTGCTGTAAGGAAGCCTAAGTTAGCCATGAGGAGAGGCTGCATGGAGAGAGAGAGAGAGAGAGAGAGAGAGAGAGAGGCCCAAGACAAATCCAGCTGCTCCAGCTATCCAAGAACAGACACCAGACATTTACATGATGACATCATCTTATATGTTCCAACTCCAGCAAATGCCATGTGGGAAAGAATCAAGGAACCTAACCAATAGCTACAGCTACGTTCCCAGACTTACAGCCCCAGAAGAGCCATGACAGCCTTCAGCCTTTCAGTCCACTCTAGCTAAGACCTTAGTGATAGTGGAGCATAGATGAGTCAGCCTGGCTTGTGTCCCATCTGAATTCCTGACCTCTAAATTTGTCACACTGATACAATTGCTGTTTTAGAACACTAAAGGCTTAGGGTAACTTGTTACACAACAATGGATAACTGAACAGGTTCCTGTGAGATAAAGAAAAGTATCAAGTTTAGTGGACACTTAGTATAAAATGAGTGCTTGTTAAGGTTAGCTTCTCTCTGGGAGTTCTCTGGTGGCTCAGGGGTTAAGGATTAAGTGTCGTCCCTGCTGGGAGTTCTCTGGTGGCTCAGGGGTTAAGGATTAAGTGTCGTCCCTGCTGCAGCATGGGTTCGATCTCTGGTCTCAGAACTTCCGCATGCCGCAGGCATGGGCAAAATCAAAAACAAAACAAAATATTAGCTTCTTTCCTTTTTTCCCCCAAAGGACTTCTATCATGTGGCATACATGCCCAAGATTTCTTCTATTCCAATTAGATCCTAAGGTTGAAGGAAAATAAAGATGATGACAAGAAAAAAGTTAAGACTCTGGAATATCTAAAACACCAAATATGTGTATATTTGTGAGTTGAATATCTGGGTGTGGGGGGGTCTATTTGAAGACTGACCAATGCGCAGTTATTCTAAACAAGGTTCTTCTCCACTTTCTGTGTCTTAGTAGTGATTTTAAAATATGTCTGCAGGAGTTCCCGTTGTGGCTCAGTGGTTAACAAATCCGACAAAGAACCATGAGGTTGCGGGTTCGATCCCTGGCCTTGCTCAGTGGGTTAAGGATCCGGCGTTGCCGTGAGCTGTGGTGTAGGTCACAGACGCAGCTCGGATCCCGCGTTGCTGTGGCTGTGGCGAAGGCCGGCGGCTACAGCTCCTGTTAGACCCCTAGCCTCCATATGCCACGGGTGCGGCTCTAGATAAAAGGCAAAAAGACAAAATAAAGTAAAATAAAATATGTCTGCAAAATTTTTGACTCTCATCCCATTGAGAGGTTTGGGTCTATGTCCTCTCCCCTTGAAAATGGGTGGGATTTTGTGACTGATTTGACCCAGAGTATTACAGAATTAATGTTATGTGACTTTCAAGACTAGGTCATAAAAGGCGATTCGGCTTCTACCTTATGAGCTGGAATATTTGCTCTTGAAGATTTCAGCAACCATTAAGCAACTTGATAGTTACAAAGATGCCCAGACTAGCCCATGTGAAGAGACTACATGGAAAGGTCTAGAAACTCTGTGAAGAATGAGAGATCCCTAAGTGGTCCCCGGCTTCAGCACACTTCTAGGTTTAATCATTGTCTGACTGCAATCATATGGACGATCCAGAGCCAGAACCACCCAGACTAGCTCTTCCCTAAATTTCTAGTGCACAGAAATCATGAGATAATAAAATAAGTGTTATTTTAAGTCACTAACTTTCGTGGTGATGTGGGGTAATAACTAATAGAGATTGTATTTGTTCATATATATTAGTAAAGTGTTAGACTGTGTTAGGTTATGATCACCAGGTGGTGCCCAGTTTTTTTTCTTGTTTTTGTGTGATTCTATTAAATTGGGTGCTTTTCAAATAACCATTCCGATGTCTATGAACATAAATTATACATTTACTCATGAGCAAAATGTCTACTTGTTAAGCTAACTACAACTGCAAAAACAATTCCTACTTATGAAATAAAAATGCGTAATTTCTATTTCAGTTTTCAAATACCCAATCATAATTATATATTCTTGTGGGTGCATCCTTCCCCTGGGGATTAAGACTTTAGCAGAGTCCAGACTGTAAAAACAAGAAAAAAAATTTTTGAAGATGATGCTACTTATACTTCTTTTCTTTCATTCTTATTCAGAAGGACATGAATAAAAAAACGATATTTTTACCCCACTCTGTGCCATCTATTTTCAGCTTACTCGGTATGACTAGCGAGGAGGGATTATCTTAGAGTAGAAGAAATTTCAAGAGAGGTTGGACAAGCACTTAAAGGCCAGTCTAACAATAGAGTCCGCTTTCAAATGGTTACACTGAAAACTAATAGTTTTTCTATTACACTAATCACTGGTTAATTTTCCATGAGCCTCAAATTCACAGCCTTTCCAAAGCCCAATTATTAGGATTTGGAAATAATATTTCCAATTATTCCTGTGCCTTACTTCCAAATGATTCTCTCCGCTCTCCACGTGATTGGAAATGAAGACTGGCCAGCTTATTTACCTGTCTTCACATAAAGTCATCTCACAATGAAGGCTGCTGAGAGTTCAGCAGCATTGCTGTGGGTCTTAAAGGCCATAGAGAGTTAGTTGTTAAGTCACGGAGTACGAAGCCTTCTTTCACTCTACTGGCTCTCACCTTTTTTCTCCTTATGGCTCTTCATCTTCTTCCCTTTTCACATTTTGGATTCTTACAAGCCTCATCCAAGAACTCTTTTGGATTTTCATTTCAAAAAGTAGATTTAAATAACTAACTCAGCTAAAGTGGCATTTAGAGAGAAATATATATATATATATAGCCTTAAATGTTTAACCTAGAAAAGAAGAAAAAAAATGAAAGGGACAAGTAATCAACTTAAGAGAGAGTTTATAAAAGCAATAATGCAGTCTTTGAAAGGACTAATGTATCTACAAATTTATGGGAAGATTGATCGAGGGGGAAAAAAAGAGATGCAATGATATTGAGGACAGAGGATACAGATTTTAAAAAGAATGTTATATTGTTATAAAGAACTTTGTCCATGTATTAAAAAATTCGGGTAACTATTGAAATTCCTAGGAAAATATAATTACCGAAATTGACTCCAGAAGAAATAAAATGCCTATGTTAGTAGTTTAAAAAACTCTTTTCACAAAGAGAACACAGGCACAGCAGTTTTACAGGTTATTTCTGTAGACATACAAAGAACAAATGCACTTATACAACAAATTCCAGAGGGAAATCCCCCAACTCTTTTTATGAGACAAGCATAAGCTTTACATCAAAATCTGACTCAGTATGAAAAAGGAGAATTATAGAGCTATCTCATTGATTAATATAAAGTCCCAAGTAAAACATTATCAAATAGCACATTGTAATGTGTAATGAAGATAATGTACGGTGACCAAACTGGGTTTATCCCAGCAACAAAAGATTGGATTAGATAGAAAACCTTGATGAAATGTTCACACTAACAGATTTAGTAAGTCTTTTGGAGTTCTTTTGTGGTGCAGTGGGTTAAAGATCTGGCATTTTTACTGTGGCGGCTCAGGTCGCTGCTGTGGCACGGGTTCAGCCCCTGGCTCAGGGAACTTTCACATGCTACAGGTGCAGCCAGAAAAAAAAAAAAATTATAATCATCTGAATATATGCAAAAGTTGTTTAATAAAGTTAAAAAATACTTCTTTATTTTAAAATTCTTAAGCTAAGAATATAAAGGAACTCCATTAATCCAAA
The DNA here is from genome assembly GCA_004024745.2 of Catagonus wagneri. Classification (NCBI taxonomy): domain Eukaryota; kingdom Metazoa; phylum Chordata; class Mammalia; order Artiodactyla; family Tayassuidae; genus Catagonus; species Catagonus wagneri. Next base: position 4,183,955 of record PVHT020000193.1, read on the forward strand.
GGATTCCTAAAAAATACAGAGCAAAATTCATACTTAATGTAAGAATCCTTAAAGAGCAGGTACAAGACAAGGGCCTTTGTTGTCAGTGCTTCTGTGCTTGGAATTGCCATAATGAGCACTGTAAGTAAAGAAGTTAAAGGACTTAAAAAAAAAAAGATGGAATAGAAAACTGTTGTTTCTCAAGGATGAGATTATTGACTTTATAGAAAACTCACTTTATCAGAATTTATAAACAAATTAGCAAGATGCCAGAAAAAAGTTAATATTCAATCACAAACTGCCCTCTACTAAAATTTAATTTTGGATACACAGTCTTTTAAAAAAAAAAGTCTCTTCAGGGCCTCTGTCCATTTTTAATCAGGCTATTTATTTTTTGATGTTGAATTATATGAGTTCTTTGTCTATTTGGGGTATTAAATCCTTTTCAGATATCATTTGCAATATATTTTCCCATTCAGTAGGCAGCCTTTTCATTTCGTTGATAATTTTCTTCACCGTGCAATAGCTTTTTAGTTTTATATTGAACCATTTGTTTATTTTTGCTTTTGTTTCCCTTGACTGAGACATATCCAAAAATATATTGCTAAGACCTACATCAAAGAGCATACTTCCTATGTTTTCTTCAAGAAGTATTGTGGTTTCAGGTCTGTGTTTAAGTTTTAAATCCATTTTGTGTTCCTTTTTTGTATGTGGTGTGAGAAAATTGTCCAGTTGATTGTTTTGTCAAGCTGTCCAGTTTCCCAACACCACTTATTGAAGAGGCTGTACTTTCCCCCTTGTATATTCTTGCCACTTTTTCCATAGATTAATTAACCCTATGTAAACGTGGGTTCATTTCTGGGCTCTCTATTCAGTTGCATTAATCTACGCATCTTTTTTATGCCAGTACTATACTGTTTTGATACTATAGTTTTGTAGTATATTTTGAAATCAGAAAATGTGATATCTTCTATTTTCTTCTTCTTTCTCAAGATTATTTTAGCTATTCAGGATCTTCTATGTTTCCACACAACTTTTAGAATTATTTGTTCTAGATCTGTGAAAAATGCAATTGGTATTTGATAGGGATTGCATTGAATCTCTCAGTTGTCTTGGGTAGTATGTCATTTTAACAATATTAATTCTTCCCAGTCCATAAGTGTGGTGTATCTTTCCATCTGTTTGTGTCATCTTCAATTTCTTTCATCAGTGTCTTACAGTTTTTTAACTGTGAGATTTTTAACCTCTTTGGATTTATTCTCAGGTATTTTATTCTTTTTAATACAATTGTGAATGGGATTGTTTTCTTAATTTTTTCTGGTGGTTCACTGTTAGTATATGGAAATGTAACAGATTTCTTTATATTAATTTTGTATTCTGTGGAGTTACTGAATTCATTGATGAATTCTGTAGTTTTGGGGTTGCATCTTTAGGATTTTCTAGTACCATGTCATCTGCAAACAGTGACAGGTTTTACTTCTTTCCTCTTTGGATTTCTTTTGTTTCTTTTTCTTATCTGATTGCTGGAGCCAGAACTTCCAGCACTATGTTGAATAAGGGTGCTGATTATCCCTTAACTACTTATTGTGGATATAGATGATTTTACTACTTTTGTCCTTTAACCTTCCTATTAGCTTTATAAGTGGTTGAACTACTACCTTTACTGTATATTTTACTTTACCAATGTGATTTTTCCTTCCTTAGTTTTCATATTTCTAGTTGTGGCCTTTTCTTTTCCACTTAGAGAACTCCCTTTAACATTTCCTGTAAAGCTGGTTTTGTGGTACTGAATGCTTTTAGCTTTTGTTTGTCTGTAAAGCTTTCGATCTCTCCTTCAAATGTGAAAGAGAGCCTCACCAGGTATTCTTGGTTTTAGGTTTTTCCCTTTCATCACTTTAAATATATCTTGCCACTTCCTTCTGGTAGGCAGAATTTCTGCTAAAAATCAACTCATAGCCTTATGGTATTTCCCTTCCACATAACTTGTTACTTTTCCTTTGCTATTTTTAATATTCTCTCTTTATCTTTAAGCTTTGCCATTTTAATTACAAGATGTCATGGTGTGGTCCTCTTTGGGTTGATCCTGTTTGAGACTCTTTGTACAAATCAGACCTGGATGTCTGTTTCCTTTCCCAGGTTAGGAAAGTTTTCAGCTATCATGACTTATTTCTCTGCCCCTTTCTCGCTCCCTTTTCACTCTGGATCCCTGAGTTCTCTTTAACTGTCTTTATTTTTTAAATTCTTTTTTTCCTGTTCAGCTTCAGTGATTTCCACTACTCTGTCTTCTGGTTTGCCGATCCATTCCTGTCTCATCTCATCTACTATTGATTCCTCTAGTGTAGTGCCTAGGTAAGGCCATAGAATGAGCATAGAATGAGCTGGCTGCTGACATAAAACAGGCATACTGACAACTCCACTCCCTGGCCATACAGGACCACCAACTCAGCTCTACAGATGGGAAGAGTTACTGGCTGGGATACCTGCTTGAACCCAGCTGGAAGGAGGAATGTGATGTGCCAAGCTCTGAGTACTGGTTGCTATAGGCTCTGCTCCCCTTCTCCATTTCTATCTGATCCTCAGTGGTCAAACCCTGCAGATTTCCCCAAGTGGGCCTCCTGGGCAGCACTCCACAGTGCTAACAGAGCTGGATGTCCATCTTGGGCTCGCTTTTACTCACTAGAGAAACCATAGGCAAGGAGGGACCTCTTGGTGTGGCATTGTGCTGGTCTGGGAGAGGGGCAATGTAGTTAGAGTGTAGCCACTCCTCCTCCCCTTTTGGTGGTGGTGGTGATGGGGGCTGCCTGTGGCATGTCGAAATTTCTAGACCAGGGATCGAACCCTCGTCACAGCAGCAACCCAAGCTGCTGCAATGACATGGGATCCCTAACCCACTGTGCCACAAGGGAACTCCTCCTCCCACCCTTCTAATGTAATCCTTCTCAGTCTCTATGGCCTAAGGAGATACTTCAGCCTCACCCTTGCGTTCTGGGATTTGCACAATGGTGTCTTGTCTAGGACAGTTGCTAGTTGGTCTTCTTGTGACAGAGACTAGAGTCGGAACTACATATATTGCTGTCTGGATGATATCCTTGCCTTTTTCCTTCTTAATGAGAACATTCTGTTAGCAAGAATTTAACCATCTCGAGAGCTTTGGAAGGGTGTAAATGAGATGAAAGTTTTAGCGTCCACCCAATGGTGGTAAATTAGTTGCTTGTTTCACTGCTTTAGTGGTACCTTAAGCATAAATCCAAATTTAAAAAATATATATATGTGTGTGTGTGTGTGTGTGTGTGTGTGTGTGTGTGTGTGTGTATAGTCCATTGTATAGGTTAAATTATCTTTGTTACATACCTCTAAATTCTCGGTCTTTTGAAGCAATTTGTAGGTCTACCACATATATATCTGTGGGTATCTCTCGTATATCAAATGCCTTGTATGAAAGATGAAATATAGTGCTCGCAAGAAATAGAACGTTCTTTGGCATTGCCGATGACTGAGAATCTTTCGTGACCCATGGGCTTTATTAATATCATGGTGCATGTGTCATTCTGTGACGGAAGGACTAGACTGTAGTGAACTGAAAACTCCCTTGTCTACGGATGCTGAAGTACTTAGGCTAGAATTTCGCACGAGCTCACATAAGTGTTCCTGCAACAACAGTGCTGCAAAACATGCTGCCTTATGCGTGGAAGGGTCTTTGGATTGATGGAAATTATTTCAGAGAGAGGCCACCGGCAAGTTTTCTGCTTGCTGCAGGCTAGAAGTTAAATCCATGAGTCAAATTTAGACTCAGCCTGAAAAGACATGACTGAATGGGAGAAAAGAAACTTACCTAATTAACATGTTAAAATTCCAAGAGCTGGGCATGAGGGGAGAGGAAACCATGGATGGCATCTTCTCAAGATGGACTTTTCTGCTTGCCCCATAATCATACCCAGGTAAGGGTAATATAAATATATTTCCCTTGAAAGGTAAGCTACTGGTACCAGTACCAAGGTGAAAAACAAGACTGGAGCTGCTGCGGCAAATAAAGAAATGTACGTAAGACCAATACCACTGAAAGGAGAGACCATGCCCCATTACAGGTTATAGTGATGACTTGACATAAGGCCGGAAAGGTTGTATCATTAGTTTAGATTCAGGTTCTGAGCACTGTTTTTCAAAACTCGAAATAACATCCTTTGCAGATTTAAATTTCAGCTTGGCAGGGAAGGCAGTTTGTTTTCCTGCTGATTCACCCAGAAAATGCCAAAGAAAGAACCAGTAAAAAAAAAAATATATTCATGAAGTTTTAGATCAGTAAAGCAGAAAGCAGATTGGTTTCTGAGGCTTTTCTGAATGATTTCTCTAAATTCTTCTTGAATTTGGAAGATGAGTCCGCACCTCCTTCAGGCTCTGAAGGTCAGGAGAGACCAGCTATGACTTTTCCAGGAAATGAGTAATTGGGAGACCAGGGGACTCATTTCTGGAGGTTTGAAGGAATGTTTCATCCAGAACCTGTAGGTGGGGTTTTTCCCCCCCACAAAAGACTTCAGGGAGTTCCAGAGGCGTGTGCACACTTGAAATGGGAATAGCCATCCTAACCCAAGCTTTTCCTTGGAGATTCGGCCAATTCTCTCAGCTCTCACACCAGTTTTCCCCACGCTGACAGGCTGGTCCTTTCCATTCCTTTTCATTCTTCTCTTATTTCCAGCCCATTGCTTAACCTTTCCTCCTCACAGACTCCAAATCTTCATCCCCCCCCTCAAAAACCTGAGCATTCTTGAATAAACATCGCTTAGAATCCTCTTTTCCTGGAGGACATGCTGTCAGATGCTGTTTGTAAGACCCACGCCCAAGTCACGGCCATGGAGAACTTGAAAGAATGATTGTTGGTAGAGGGATGTGTTCATAATTCTTTAGAATTTTGTGTTCTGTTTAGAGAGAAGTTTATAGTTTTGGTGTTAAGATGCACTTAGGTGGCTTCATTTCCATCCTTCAGGTATTCAACAAAAATGTATCGCACACCTGCTACATGCCAGGCACAGTGCTGGGAGTTATTTTGCTGGAGAAGGCTGTCACTGCTCACAGAGATGCTTAGAGTTTTGTGAAGAAGATGAGCAAGAAAAACAGTAATTACAGTACAGTGCTGAAAAGACTGGGAGATGTGCATTGAGTTAGTATGCCAGGGGTAGTTCAGGAAGGTTACCAGAAGCTGGGGGCCCAATCCCTGGAGTCCAGAATGATGAATAGTAGTTAATGAGGAAAGTTTGCATGTGTGTGTTCATGTGTGCATGCATGCGTGTGTGTGTGTGTATGTGTGTGTGTACATGCATGCATGCGCTTTCCTATAGCATCCTGAACTTCATAGCTCTCCTTCCAATCGCTCAGTGTTTCCCTTTCCCACCAGATCATGATATTCAATATTTACTACATTGTTTTCAAGTCAAGCCTTGTGCTCAAGGTCTATATACAAGTGTAGAGCAAACTGATAAGTCATGCTCTCCCCAGAATAGGGTGATGAGACAGAAGTAAGATTAGGAAGAGAGGATCCACTGGGGTTATAGAACTTGGGGAATTGCTGGTGTTGCTAGGTTTTAGAAAGGCCATTTTCTTTTTTCCATTTTTTTTAAACTTAAAGTATAGTTGAGTTACAATGTTGTGCCAATTTCTACTGTACAGCAAAGTGGTCCAGTCATACATATATTTACATTATTTTGTTCATATTATCTTCTATCATGTTTTATTACAAGTGACTGGATATAGTTCCCTGTGCTATACAGTGGGATTTCATTGCTTATCCATTCTAAATGTAATAGTTTGCATCTACTAACCCCAATCGCCCAGTCCATCCCACTTCCTCCCCCTCCCTCTTGGCAACCACAAGTCTGTTCTCTATGTCTGCGGGTCTGTTTCTGTTTTGTAGATAGGTTCATCTGTGCCATCTTTTAGATTCCGCCTAAAAGTGATATCATGTGGTATTTGTCTTTCTCTTTCTGACTTACTTCACTTAGTATGAGAATCTCTAGATTCATCCAAGTTGCCGCAAATGACATTATTTCGTCCTTTTTTATGGTTGAGTAGTATTCCACTGTGTGTGTGTGTGTGTGTGTGTGTGTGTGTGTGTGTGTGTGTGTGTATCATATCTTCTTAGTCCATTCCTCTGTCGATGAACATTTAGGTTGTTTCCATGTCTTGGCTCTTGTGAATAGTGCTGCAATGAACATAGGAATACATGTATCATAAAAAGGCCATTTTCTAAAGTTTATTTCTACAGCAATATGATCATGTAAGCAGAAGAGTGAAGCAGGCCAAGCTTTATTCAGTATTCTCTTTCCTCTCTATTATAGTATTCTCAGTTTTTCTTCTCCCTTCCCCACCTGCTTTCTTCCCAACTTTCAGGAAAGAATCAATGGCATCAATTCTTTGAGGTTATGTTTCACTGCTTACCTCTCACAGGGATGTGTGCATTCCAGTAAATGCCAGTGGGGGAAAAAACTGGAATCTCTATTGGAACGTATTTGGAAATTGGTAGGAAGATGGGAGGGAAACTTTCTGGTGCCCTCAGGCTCACCCTAGTAGGCAAACACTTATTCTGCCCACTTAACCATTCCTTCAAGGAATGATCTGAACACGTCATAAGACTAAAGGGTAAAGCAGAAACCAATACCACACACCTTGAATTGTAGGTCAAATTACATTAAGGTGAATTCCAAGGGCTGCTCACCTTCTTTAACTTTCTTGGAAGGAAGTTGTAGACTGAATGAACTTAGCATTGGTTTAGAAATAGAGGATATAATGGGACAGATGATCTCAAAATTCTCCAACTCTAAAATTCTGTGACTCCTAAAAAAGAATGGATCTGTATGTGTGTGTGTAACTGAATCACTTTGTTGGACAGAAAAAATTATCACAACATTGTAAATCAACTGTGCTTCAAAAAAACTTTAAAAAAAATTCAGCTAAAATAAATAAAGAAATTGTGTCCTGAAAATTGTTACATGAATAATATACAAAGAAGGAAAATGAGAATTTGGGTTTTAAAAAAATGTTCAGATTCGTAGAGCCTCTTCTTTCTCACTAAAAATATCCTATTAACTCTTGGTGCTTTTTGACATATTCTTAAATCATTTTGAAAACAGTTTTTCTTTTCTCTTTTTTTCTTTTTATGGCTACACCTGTGGCATATGGAAGTCCCAGGCTAGGGGTAGAATTGGAGCCATGACTGAGGCCTACGCTGCAACCACAGCAATGCCAGATCTGAGCTTCATCTGTGACCTACATCACAGCTCGTGGCAACGCTGTATCCTTAACCCACTGATCAAGGCCAGGGACTGGACCTGTATCCTCACAGAGACCATGCTGGGTCCTTAACCTGCTGAACCACGATGGGATCTCCCAGGTTTTATTTTTGACAAAAAATAAGTTCCTAATAAAAAAAAATAAAATCCTGGAATTCTCTGAATTAGACCCCTCTTAAATTGTCCTTGTAACCTGAGGATAAGGTTAATAAAAATTTTTAAAAGCTTAGGTTTGGCTATTTTCTTTTTCTTTTCTTTTTTTTTAAGGCCATGCCTGCGACGTGTGGAGGTTCCCAGGCTAAGGGTCAAATACGAGCTACAGCTGCCAGCCTACACCACAGCCACAGCAATGCAGGATCCAAGCCACATCTTTGACCTACACCACAGCTCACGGCAATGCCGGATCCTTAACCCGCTGAGCGAGGTCTGGGTTGGAACCTGCAACATCATGGTTCCTAGTCGGATTCGTTTCCAGTGTGCCACAATGGGAACTCAGGTTTGGCTTTTTTCAGCTAATTTCTGTGATACAATAATGCATGACAGTGTTATAAAATCCATGACATAATGAGTATGTAAAATGGGAAGTAAATCTCTCTCCCACCTTTGGTTTTAATTTCCAGAGTCAAATGCTGTTAATATTTTTTTATAGATCCTCCCAGATATTTTCTATTCACACACAAAATCTTAGCCTTTTTAAGTGAAGATTTTTTTCCATTATACAGTACTTTAAGAAACAGATACAATGAAAAATATATTTTATATTTTTATGTATTTAACTTATTCTTTCTAGCATCTCTCCTGTTAAAATTTGCTTTTTAAAATTGATTTTCTTAAAATACACATATAAGTAACATAATATTCTTGGATCATTTACATAGACTTGAGAAATTCTGGAACATGAGATTTTTACTGGCCATTGAATTCTTTTCAAAACATACATTAGTCACAGATATATTTACACTAAATTAAAAGTGAGCAAATTAATGACAAGAATGAATTTTTAATCTGTCTTCAGAAAGGAGCACACATGTCATTTTGCATTCAGTGCTGATGTTTCATTAATGGATCCATATTTCATGAAGTGCACATTTTCAGAAAATTTCATCAGTGTGCTCGTTGTGCTTCCTTGAAACGGTGACAATTTGAGATATTAGTAACTTCCTGGCATGGTGCTATTTTGAAAGAACCACCCTAGCTCTAGTCTCTTTTATGAATGACAAGTTAGATAATATTAGGAAAATATTATGCCATAGTTAATAGTAATTATCAGATAAGATCTGTGGGATTTTTGTGTTGTTGATTTCTAAGGAGAAGAATCCCGGGGAAGTGACTGTTGAGCTTCCTGAAATGCCTTTTAACAAGCCTTTTTTGGCCTTATGGAAAGCCTAACTCCAAGCTCTTCATTGTTGCTAAATTCTGTAATTCAGCCAGACCTCCTGCTGCCTAAATAGATCCCATTAACCAGAGTTGCGAGATTTCCACTTCAACCTGAAATGAGTCTCCCAGAGACTAGAATGGGGCATTTTAAAAAATTAAAGCATTGTTGATTTACAATGTTGTGCCAATTTTTGCTGTACAGTGAAGTGACCCAATGCTACATATATATATATATTCTTTTTTTGATATTCTTTTCCATCATGGTCTGTCCCAGGAGATTGGATACAGTGCCCTGGGCTATACAGTAGGACCTTACAGTCTGTCCTTTCTAAATGTAATACACTGCATCTACTAACCCCAAACTCCCCGTCCAGCCCACTCCCTCCCCTCCCCCTTGGCAACACCAAGTCTGTTCTCTATGTCCATGAGTCTGTTTCTGTTTTGTAGGTAGGTTCATTTGTGGTATATTGTAGATTCTACATGTAAGTGATATCGTATGGTATTTGCCTTTCTCTTTCTGACTTACTTCACTTAGTATGAGAATCTCTAGTTGCATCCATGTTGCCGCAAATGGCATTATCTTGTCCTTTTTATGGCTGAGTAGTATTCCATTGTATATATGTACCACATCTTAATCCATTTCTCTGTCGATGGACACTTAGGTTATTTCCATGTCTTGGCTGTTGTGAATAGTGCTGCTATAAACATATGGGTGCATGTATCTTTTTGAATTGACAGTTTTTGTCCGGCTATATGCCCAGGAGTGGGATTTCTGGATCATATGATGGTTTTATATTTAGTTTTATGAGGAACCTCCATACTGTTTTCCATAGTGGTTGTACCAATTTACATTCCTACCAACAGTGGAGGAGGGTTCCCTTTTCTCCACACCCTCTCCAGTATTTGTATTTGTTGACTTTTTCATAATGGCCATTCTGGCCAGTGTGAGGTGGTACTCACTGTAGTTTTGGTTTGCATTTCTCTAATAATTAGCGATGTTGAGCATCTTATTCATGTACCTACTGGCCATCAGTATGTCTTCTTTGGAGAAATATCTATTTAGGTCTTCTGCCTATTTTAGAATGGCATTTTGAGATGAAAAACTTAACCCCTACATAAAGTCCTTACATCAGCAATGGGTTATGTCCTTGAAAATGGTGTAAAACAGCTTGTTCTTTTTTCTTTCTTATCTTTTTTTGGGCGGAGGGGGCATGCCTATGGCATGCAAAATTTCCTGGGCAAGGGAAGGAACCCAAGTGGCAGCAGCGACCTGAGAAACAGCAGTGACAATGGCAGATCCTTAACCTGCTGAGCCATCAGGGAACTCCAAATAGGTTGTTCACTGCTTCGCCATTTGAAATGTGGGTAGATGATAAAGAACACAGTGGGTACAATGGCATTAGTGCATGTGGGCTGTCAGCTGATGAGAGGGAGATTTTCCTGAACCTACACATCCTCTAGAAGCTATCCAGATGGATAGACACTTAGGAACTCCTCTTTCTATTATCAAGAGGCACATGATCAGCATTTGCTGAAACATGAAACACAAGAGCAGCCCTTGAACATTATGTGAAGAGAGCAGCCTCTGTTTTGTACCCAGTGGGATGTAAGGGGAAAGCACCACAGAAGAGCAAGAATAGACCTGTGTAAGAACCAAGCAATGAGAGCTGCAAAACCTTATGAAAGAGCCTCTCAGGGATCTAAAGAAGAGAGGTGGGAAAGAGCATGGACTAAGGGAGGCTTAAGACAAGGTGCTTACATTTTTCTGGGTGGGGAATCATATATAGAGGTTAAGTGATTGAGAAGTTAGCATTTTATTTTATTTTTGGTTAGCATTTCATTTATTTTATTATTTTTTATTTTATTTTAATTTTTTGACTTCCATGGCATGCAGAAGTTCCTGGGCCAGGGTTAAAACCCAGGCCACAGCAGCAACCGAGCCACAGCAGTGACAAGGCCAGATCCTTAACCCACTGCACCCTTTTAAAGCATGTTGGATCTAGAAAAATTAGGGTCCACCTCAACAGATAAGGAAAGCTATAACAATAATAAAAATAAAAGTGGGAAACTTGTTTGAGGCTTTTTTTAATACAAAGGAATTCAACCTCTGATGGCTTCCGGAAGCAGGCCACATTGCAGAAACAGTAGTGTGTTGGGAAGCAAAATTACAAAATGGAAAGGATCATAGAAAAGAAATTCAAATACTAAATGCTGGTTAATTAAATTGGTACATGCTAACCCTGAAGAAAATCTGGAATTATGGTGGGGTAGACTGTTGCATTGGTAGCATCCAATAAAACACACCTCCCAGTATTCAGGTCCTTGTATAGTCCCCTTCAAAACTGACTCTGGGAAATGATATTCAATATTTTGTAATAACCTATAATGGAAAAGAATCTGATGTAGGTATAACTGAATCACCTTGCTGTACACCTGAAACTAATGCAACATTGCAAATCGACTCTGGTTCAATTTCAGAAGAGGGAAAACAAAACAAAACTTACTTGGGCTTGGCCATCTGACTGGCTTTGGTCAATGGAACATTAGCAAGCAAGATGACACGGAGGCTTAATAAACCCTTCACATTGGGATTTGTCCTTTTGGAACACTCCAGCTTGGCAGCATTGTTGTAAAGACTCTTGAGCTAGACTATGGAATGAGGAGAGGACACGAGGAGAAAGACCCTAAAGGATGAAAGGCCACTTTCCATGTTACTGACTTAGCCAAACCCTCAGATGAATGTAGCTACTTGAGCGACCACAGTTACACCACATAGAACAAAAGAACCTCCCAGTTGCTGCCAGTCAACCCACAGAATCACTAGAATAATGAATTATTTTTAACACATTTTATTTTATTGTCTTTTTTTAGGGCTGCCCCTGTGGCATATGGAATTTCCCAGGCTAGAGGGTCAAATTGGAGCTACCGCTCCCAGCCTACACCACAGCCACAGCAACGCGGGATCTGAACCGCATCTGCCACCTACACCACAGCTCATGGCAATGCTGGATCTTTAACCCACTGAGCACGGCCAGGTATCGAACCCACGTTCTCACGGATGCTAGTTAGATTCGTTACCACTGAGCCACAATGGGAACTGCCAGAATCACAAGAATAATGAATTATTGTTGGGTTAAGACCCTATGCTTGGTTTATTCTGCAGTACTAGATACCTAAAACAAATAGTCCTGTAAACATCCTCATGTATTGAAGAGGGAGCTGGAACAGAAGGTGACCAAAGGATGTGCCCAGAGTCCTACAACTAGTTAGTGGCAGAACTAGTACTAAAACTCAAATCTCTTCATAGCCAATTAAGTGCTTCCTTCCCTACATGACCCCAAACCCTATGGTTAACATACCACATTTATTGAAGAATTTCTGTGCGCCATGCACTATGTGAAGTATTTTACACTCACTGAGGCAGGTACTGTTACTATCCCCATTTTATAAGCCAGGAAACCAAAGCTGAGAGAATAATTTGAAGTCACACAGCGGGTAAATGATAGAGCTGGGCTTCTAATCCAGCACTCTGACTTCAGAGATATTTACCTTAAGCACTACATTATAAGAGTGTTGAAATATAGATTAATTAAACATGAGTAAAATGAACAGCCTGCATAACAACTGATTTAATGCAACTCATCTTCTTGATCACTCATTCAAATTGAAAAGTAATTGATTCCCAGCAGCTACAACTGTTGAGGATTAAGTCAGCTGGTCCTTGGTCTAGTTCAGAAGGTGTGCACATAGATTTAGTCTGCTACTCGGGGGCTTTGGAGACTGACGTTAACACCATGTCACTCTACATATTTGGCAAAAGGAGCTTTTTCTGTAGGGTCACATAAAACTTAAACCCATGGCTTTTTGCAATAAAAGTATCCATATGGTATTTTCTCAGTTACATTTGAATGATTGATATGTTGTTTAGAAGAACTGTTTGCTTCATAAGGAGCCTTAAAAATGCATATCTTTTACATTTGAAAAACCGTTTTTGGCAAATAAAGTAAGTCATTCAAGTAGACCTCTTCTATAAAGCCTTCCTTGACAAATCCCAGTCCTCAATGGCTCTCTCATTTTTCATTCTCTTTATTCAATATATATTAAAGCATATTGAGTACTATTAAACATAAGGGGCATAAAAATGACAAAATAGAGACTTACTTTAAGAAGTTCAAAACAATGGCAGTATAAGTCCCATACCTTTGTAGGTATGAGTTAAGTCCTTTTCATCTTCATTAAGCCAGTTTTTTTTTTTTCTTTTCTTTTTAGGGCCACACCCGTGGCATGTGGAAGTTCCCAGGCGAGGGGTTGAATTGGAGCTACAGCTGCCAGCCACAGCCACAGTGACAGCAATGTGGGATGCGAGCCACGTCTACAACCTACACCACGGCTCATGGCAACGCCAGATCCTTAACCCGCTGAGCAAGGCCAGGGATCAAACCTGCGTCCTCGTGGATACTAGTCAGGTTCGTTTCCACTGAGCCATGATGGGAACGCCATTAAGCCACTTTTGATTAAGTGCTGACATGGTTCCAGATAGAGAGCTAGGTCCCGGATGAACCAACTGGATAGTTCCTGTCTTCAAGATCCCAGAGTCCAGTAAAGGACGCAGTTCGCTATCTGGCAAACACTCTGAGAAAAAATAATCAGACGAAATGAGCAGGTTGCACAAGAATGGTTTGAGGATGGAGAGCTGAAGAAGGGGTATTCTCAAGAGAGGAAGATCTGGGAAGATCCCAGACATGGTAACATTTAAACAACCAGACAGACACATGAGGGAGGGAGAGGAAGAGGAGATGCATTACAGAGAAAACTGAAAGTGCAAAGGCACTGAAGTGGGACCAAACTTGGTTTAAAAAAAAAGAAAAGAAAAAACTATGGTAAAGATTTTATTCTCAGTGGGATGAACAGTCATGGACAGGGGGATGGTGTTGAGATCAAGGGCTCTGCAGCCATGCTGTCTGGTGCATGTATCATCTTGGATAAGCAACTTAACCTTTCTGTGCCTCGTTTTGCTCATCTCTAAAGTGAGAATAATAATAATGATCTTTGTTGTTGTGAAGATTCAATGAGTCAGTAGACATAAACGGCTTAGAAATGTGCTTGACATTAAGCATTCAATTTGTGTTAGCAATTAAAAAAGGAAGAGGCAGGATCCAATTTACATTTTTTTTTTGGTTGTAAGCTTTTTTTTCTTAGTACTTTGAATATATCATGCTAGTTCCTTCTGGTCTGTAGAGTTTCTGCTGAAAAATCAGCTGGCAGTTTTAAGGGGTTTCCCTTACACATAACTAGTTGTTTTATTCCTATGAATACATGTATTAGTCTTTTTAAAATTAATTTTTATTGAAATATAGTTGATTTGCAATGTTGTGTTAGTTTCAGGTGTGCAGTAAAGTCATTCAGTGATATATATCTATATCACCAAATATATATATTCATTATATATATTCATTTACATTCCCTTCCATTATGGTTTATTACAAGAGACTGAATATAGCTCCCTGTGCTATACAGTAAGTCTTTATTGATGATCTGTTTTATATATAGTAGTATTTATGTGTTAATCTCAAACTCCTAAGTTATGCTTCCCCCACCCTTTCCCCTTTGGTAACCATAAGCTTGTTTTCTATGTCTGTAAATCTATTTCTGTTTTATAAATAAGTTCATTGTATCCTTTTTTAGATTCCACAGGTAAGTGATATCATGTGACATTTGTCTTACTCTGGCTTTCTTCACTTGGTATGATAATCTCTATGTCCATCTATGTTGCTGCAAATGACATTATTTCATTCTTTTTTATGGCTGAGTAATAGTCCATTATATATACGTACCACATCTTCTTAATCCATTCCTCTGTTGATGGACATATAGGTTGTTTCCATGTCTTGGCTATTGAAAATAATGCTGCTATGAACATGAGGGTGCATTTTCAAAAGACCACTCTTTCTGCAGTGTGAGGTTAGAAAGGGGGTGGGGAGAAAGAAGAGAGACCAGGTTTTGCTATTTATTTAAGCTGGAATGTGAGGGCTTGAACTCTCATGCTCTAGTTTAAGAACATATGCCTCTCCAGCCATCTGAGTTCCTTGGACAGGTATCTGAAAGGAGATATGCCCAGCATAGTTAGAAATGGAGCTTGGTTGGAGGTAGAACAAATGACTTGTATCCACTAAGACAGTTAGTGAAAAAAAGATTTTTTTTTTGGCTGAACCCACTGCATGTGGAAGTTCCCGGGCCAGGGATTGAACCTGCACCACAGCAGTGACAACAGTGAGTACTTAACTGGCTGAGCCATCAAGGAACTCTGAAAAAAAGAAAAGATTTTTTTTCTGATGTAGTAAACATACAGGAAGACAGAGTAAGTATCTAGGATCAATCGGAGTCATCTAGCAGGGGACTAACAGTTTCCCATAGGCAAGCTGAGAGAACTTGGTAGAACTCATTTTAGCTCTATCGACAGAGGAGTGAATAAAGAAGATGTGGTACATATACACAATGGAATATTACTCAGCCGTTAAAAGGAAAGAAATAATAGCATTTGCCGCAACATGGATGGACCTAGAAATTATCATGCTAAGTGAAGTTAGTCAGTGAGACACCAACATCATATGCTATCACTTACATGTGGAATCTAAAAAAAGGACACAGTGAACTTCTTTGCAGAACAGATACTGACTCACAGACTTCGAAAAACTTATGGTTTCCAAATGAGACAGGTTGGGGGGGTAGGGAAATGCACTGGGGGTTTGAGATGGAAATACTGTAAAATTGGGTGTTGATGATCATTGTGCAACTATAAATGTAATAAAATTCATTGAATAATTAAAAAATGTTTCCAATCCTAAAAAAAAAAAGAAATCAATTTAGCTCAACAAGAATTTCTGAGTGTCTGCTGTGTGTATGCCAGGAATCCCAGTGGACATCCAGTTGGCTCAGTGGGTTCTGGCCTTCCTTTGATATTCAGGAGAATCGTCATCTTCCAGTTAGATTACAGGAATTTGTCCTGAGCACACTTTCTTAAAAGTTAGGAAGTTACCTTACTCATTATTATTTACAAAAATGGTAGCTTTATTAAGATATTATTCACATACCATAAAGTTCAAGTGTATAGTTCAGTGTTTTTTATGATTGTATGGAATTGTGCAATATTTGTCGTGTTTTATGTCTGGCATCTTTCACTTGGCATGTTTTCAAAGTTCACATATGCTAAGGCATGTATCAGTGCTTTATTCCTTCTTAGGGCTGAGTAGTATTTCATTGCATGGCTATGCCACATCTTGTTTATCCATTCTTCAGTTGATGGATATTTAGATTTTTTTCTATTTTTGGTTTTCAAGACTAATGTTGCTATAAATATTCATGAACAAGTTTTCGTGAGGACATATGCTTTCTTCCTTTTTTTTTTTTTTTTTTTTTTAGGGCTGCACCTGCAGCATAAGGAAGTTCCCAGGCTAGGGGTCAAATTGAAGCTGCAGCTCCTGGCCTACACCACAGCCACAGCAACACTGGATCCGAGCCCACAACTTCATCCTGCACTGCAGCTCTTGGCAACTCCGGATTGTTAACCCATTGAGTGGGACCAAGGATTGAACCCACATCCTCATGGATACTAGTTGGGTTCTTAACCTGCTGAGCCACAAGGCGAATTCCAATATAGGCTTTCAATTCTCTTGAGAATATACCTCAGAATAGAATTTCTGGTCATATGGTAACTGTATATTTTGTTTGTTGAGGAACAACAAAACTATATCCCAAAGAAGCTATACCATTTTATTTATTTGTTATTGAAGTATAATTGACATAAAATGTTACATTGGTTGCAGGAGTACAACATGGTTACAATTTAAAGTTATTACAGTACTATTGAATATATGCCCTATTCTGTATATTATATATCCCCATGACTTATTTATATTGTAACTGGAAGTTTGTGCTTCTTAATCTCCTTTACATATTTTGCCTGTCCCCCTACCCTCCTCTCTGGCAAGCACCAGTTTGTTCTCTGCATCTATGAATCTGTTTCTGTTTTCTTATTGTTTAATTAATTTTTCTTAAAGTATAGTTGATTTATAATGTTATGCTAATTTCTGCTGTACAGCAAAGTGACAAAGTTACACACACACACACACACACACACACACACACACACACACACACACATATATATATTCTTTTTTTATATTATTCTCCATCATTGTCTGTCCCAGGAGATTAGATATAGTTCCCTGTGCTATACAGTAGGACCTTGTAGTCTATCCTTTCTCAATGTAATAGCTTGCATCTACTAACCCCAAACTCCCATTCCATCCCTCTCCCTCCCACCTCCCCATTGGCTTGGGTATGTCTGTAAGTCTGTTTCTGCCTTGCAGATAAGTTCATTTGTGCCATAGTTTAGATTCCACATATAAATGATATCATATGGTATTTGACTTTTTCTTTGACTTACTTCACTTAGTATGAGAATCTCTAGTTGCATTCATGTTCCTGCAAATGGCATTATTTCATTCTTGTTTATGGCCAAGCAGTATTCCATTCTATATATGTTCCACATCTTAATCCATTCATTTATTGATGGACATTTAAGTTGTTTCCATGTCTTAGCTATTGTGAATAGTGCTGCACTGAACATAGAGGTGCATGTATCTTTGTGAATTATAGTTTTGTCCTGATATATCCCAGGAGTGGGATTGCTGGATTATATGGTAATTCTGTATTTAGTTTTCTGAGGAAACTCCACACTGTTTTCCATAGTGGTTGCATATTTTTCTTTTGTTTGTTCCCTTTTTATCATATCACATGGTATTTCTCTTTCTGTGTATGACTTGTTTCACTTAGCATAGTATCCTTTTAGGTCCACTGTATGTATGTATGTACATGTATATATGTATGTATCTATATCTCTCTATATAGCACATCTTTTTTTTTGCTTTTTTTTTTAAGGACTGAAGGTGTGGCATATGGAAGTTCCCAGACTAGGGGTTGAATCAGAGCTACAGCTGCTGACCTATGGGCACAGCCACAGCAACGCCAGGTCTGAGCCACGTCTGTGACCTACACCAAAGCTCATAGCAACACCGGATCCTTGACCCACTGAGCGAGGCCAGGGATCAAACCCATATCCTCATGGATACTTGTTGGATTTGTTTCTGCTGCACCACAACAGGAACTCCCTATATCACATCTTCTTTATTCATTCATCTGTCAACGGACATTTGGGTTGCTTCCATATTTTGGTCTTTGTGAACAGTGCTGCTATGAACATTGGGGTACATGTATCTTTTTGAATTAGTATTTTTGTTTTCTTCAGAAAAATATGCAAGAATAGAATTGCTGGATCATATGGTAGTTATAGTTTCAATATTTTGAAGAATCACCATACCATTTTCCACAGTGGCTTCACTAATTTACATTCTCACCAATGGAGCACAAGGGTTCCTTTTTATCCACACCCTCATCAACACTTGTTATTTCTTCTTTTTTAATAATAACTATTCTGACAGGTGTGAGGTGACGTCTCATGGTTTGATTTGCATTTCCATGATTATTAATGATGTTGAGCATTTTTTCATGTGCCTGTTGATCATCTGTATATCTTCTTTGGAAAAATATCTATTTAGGTCCTCTGTGCATTTTCTAGTCAGATTGTTTTTTATATTAAATTGTGTGATTCTTTATATATTTTTAATATTAACACCTTGTTGGATATATGATTTGGAGATATTTTTCCCACTCAGTAGGTTGCTTTTTTATTTTATTGCTGGTTTCCTTTGCTGTGCAAAACCCTCTTAGTTTGATGTAGTCCTATTTGTTCATCTTTGCTTTTTTGCCTTTGCATGAGGATACGGATCTAAAACAGAGTTGACTGCCTACACTTTCTTCTAAGAGTTTTATAGTTTCAGGTCTTACATTCAAGTCTTTAATCCATTTCGAGCTGACTTTTGTATGTGGTGTAAGATAGTGGTCCAAATGTATTATTTTGTATGTAGCTGTCCAGTTTTCCCAACAGCATTTACTGAAGAGATTGTTTTCTCCCCATTGCATATTCTTGCTACCTTTGCCATAGATTGTGTGACCATATGTGCATGGGTTTATTTCTAGGACCTCTATTCTGTTCCATTGATCTATATGTATAGTTTTGTGCCAGTACCATACTATTTTGATTCCTATAGATTTGTAGTATAGTTTGAAGTCAGGAAGCATGACACCTAAGTTTCATTCTTCTTTTCACAAGGGTTTTTTTGGCTACTCATGGTCTTTCACAGTTCCATACAAATTTTAGAATTGTTTATTCCACTTCTGTGAAAAATGCCCTTGATATTTGATAGGGTTTGCATTGAAGTGTAGCTGGTGTGGATGCAGCTGCAACAGTTGAGGAGCACTGGTTGACCCCCTTGGTTCAGAGCCCCTTTGCCAGGAGGGCGCTGATCTTGGCGGAGGCTGCCCCACTTGTGGCAGGGTAGGAGTGCTTTGAAGGATGCCAGATCAACTGAGGCTGCCTACTAGGCATGGCAAGGCTGGAGCTTCTTTGGAGGTACACTGGCTGGGGTGGGTGGGTTGGGTGGAGCAGATCCACAGAGTAATACCAGGGCAGGGCAAGCAGTGCTAGCAAGGTAGATAGAAAACCCAAAATGGGAGTTCCTGTTGTGACTCAGTGGTAATGAACCCAGCTAGTATCCATGAGAATGTGGGTTCGATCCCTGGCCTTGCTCAGTGGGTTAAGGATCCATCATTGCTGTGAGCCGTGGTGTAGGTCGCAGACACGGCTCAGATCCCATGTTGCTGTGGCTGTGATGCAGCCCTAAAAAGCAGATTTGACCCCTAATATGGGAACCTTCATGTGCTGCAGGTGCAGCCCTAAAAAGCAAAATAAATAACCCCCAAATGATAGAAAAGGCCCAAATGGTGCCTGCCAGCACCAGGCCAGCTAGGTAGAGGAAGAATTTTTTTTAATGGCATCTCACTGGTGCTTCAGCCATAGAGAAAGTGCCAATATATCCCCGCACCTTCAGCACTTGCCCTAAAGTTAGTTAATGCATCTTCTCACATATAGCCTAGTGCTTTTCAAACTGCTGCCTCTATGCTGGGCTCAGAGCAAGTGAGTTTGTGCATGAGCCCTTTAAGAGCGGAGTCTCAGTTTCCCATAGCCCTCCACCTCTCCCAGATGTAAGCCCCACCTGTTTTCAAAAGCAGATGCTATGGGGGCTCATCTTCCTTGTGCAAGTCCCAGGACCAGAGTGCCTGATTGTGGAGATCAAACTCCTCACTCCTTTAGGGAAGAACTTCATGTTTGTGAACCCCTCCCACTTGTGGGTTGCCATACTGGGGATGTGGGTCCTGACTAGACCATGTCTCTGCCCCTCTTACTTGTCTTGATGTGGTTTCTTCTTTATTTCCTTAGTTGTAAAAGAGCCGTTCTGCTAATCTTCAGATCATTCTCGGTGAGAGTTGTTCTATATGTAGTTATAGTTTTGGTGTGTCCATGAGTGGAGAGGAGGCAGGATCAGGATCTTCCTGCTCTGCCATCTTGATCTGCACCTCACCAAGAGGGTACCATTTTATATTCCCACCAGTAATGTTCCAATTTCTCCACATCCTCACCAACACCTATTTTTGTCCATCTTTTTCATTATAGCCATCCTAGTGAGTGTGAAGTGGTATGTCACTGTGGCTTTAATTTGAGCTTCTGTAATGACTAATAATATTAAGCATGTGCTTCTTGGCCATGTGTGTATCTCCTTTGGATAAATGTCTATTCATATTTTTTGCCCATGTTTTAATTCATCTAATTATCTTTTTATTGTTGAGTTGCAAATGTTAGTTATTTATTATGGGTATAAGTTGCTGTCACATATATCATTTACAAGTATTTTCTATCTTTATGTGATTTGTATTTTCACTTTCTTAGTAGTGTCAGTGGAAACAGAAATTTTGTTTTTAAATCCAATTAATGTATTTTTTCTTTCATTGTATGCTTTTGGTGTGATATCTAAGACTTTATCTAACCTAAAGTCATGAGGATATACTCTTTTTGTTCCTTCTAAGAGTTTTATATTATTAGCTCTTACATTTGGGTCTATGGTCCTTTTTGAATTAATTTTGCATATGTTGTCAAGTAGAGGTCTAAATTAAGTTTTTGCATATGGATTTCTAGTTGTCTCAGCGCTGTTTATAGAAAAGGCTATTCTTTACCTCATTGAATTGTCTTGGCACATTTGTCAAAATCAATTGACTGTGAAATCATACTCGTCTGTGATTTCTACTATACAACTTAAGGCCCTGAGCCTTGAAAATTCCTAGTTTAACTAATTCAGACTTTAGTTATATTTAACTCGAATTGATGTTTTAAGTCTGCCACTTGTGTATGCTGATCCTTTCTAACCTCAAGCTCAGGGACTCCTCCGTGTTTACTGCTATCAATTTCCAAATTATTGTACCTCTCTGGTGTGTATATGGACAAAAGGAGTAGAGGTAGATGAACTGTGGCGGGTTATTAATGTTTAACTATGGTTTTCAAGTGTAGCAGATGGGTAGAGGACTAAGCAGGAAATAATCATAGATTTAAAGTAGAAATATGTGAGCCATCAATGGTAATAGTTGGAGACTTCAGTAACCCATGTTCAATAATGGCTAGAAAGAAATAGAAGATCAACAAGTAAATGGAAGATTTGAACAACACTAACTTGCACAATGGACATTTTTAGATCACTCCATGCAACAATAGCAAAATGCATATTCTTTTAAAGTACACAGGGGGACCCTCTCCAGGATCGACCATATGTGGGACTATATAATAAGCCTCAATAAATTTTAAAGGATTAAAGTCATACAAGGTATGTTCTCTGATCACAGTGGAATGAAATTAGAAATCAGCAACAGGAAAAATTTGTGAAACTCACAGATATGTGTTAATCAAATAATATACTTCTAAATAACTAATGAATCAAAGAATAAATCACAAAGGGAATTAGAAAATACTTTGAGATGACTGAAAGTGAAGAAACAGTATACCAAAATCTATGGGATGCAGCTAAAGCAGTGATTAGAGAGAAATTTATAGCTCCAAACATCTATATTTTTACAAAGAAAAATCTCAGATCAATAACCTAATGTTCCACCTTAAGGAACCAGAAAAAGATGAAGAAACTAACCCAAAGAAAGCAGGAGGAAGGAAATTATAAAGATGAGAGCAGACTTTCATGAAACAGAGAAATCAAAATTAATTGAGAAAATCAAGAAGACTGCACATTGGCTCTTTAAAGAGATCGACAAAATGGACAAGCCTTTAGCTAGACTGATCAAGATAAAAAGAAGTCTCAGGTTACTAAATGTGACATGAAAGAGGGAACATCACTACCAACCTTACAGAAATAAAAAAGAATTAGAAGGAAATACTATGAACAACTGTATGCCAACAAATTAGATTGCATAGATGAAATTGAAAAGTTCCTAGAAAGACACAAACTACCAACATTGAATCAAGAAGAAATAGAAAATTTGAATGGAGGTAAACAAATAAAGAGATTGAATTACTGATTTTAAAACTTCCCACAAAGAAAAGCCTATTCACAGATTTACTGATGAATTATACTAGTATTTGAGCTTGTAGGACTCAAAAGATGAGATAAAACTTATCAGCTTTGTTATTGC
Organism: Catagonus wagneri; assembly: GCA_004024745.2. Lineage (NCBI taxonomy): Eukaryota > Metazoa > Chordata > Mammalia > Artiodactyla > Tayassuidae > Catagonus > Catagonus wagneri. Next base: position 4,206,238 of record PVHT020000193.1, read on the forward strand.
TAAAGTTGTTCGGAGAATGGAGCTTCGGGGTGGTGAGGGGCAGACTAGGCTTCCTGATATTGCACCAAGTTATTTCTCCCAATCTTGTCCATAAAGTAAATCTGAGTAAGGGCCGGACAGAGGCCTGAAGGATGACCACAGGCAACCAGGAATGGTGGGAAATAGGTTTCCCACCTCCAGCCAAACTGTAGACAATTTGTTTATATGTGAACTAAGTTATCCTTTAAAAATAGTGAGGCCTTATGCTGGAAAGCTTTCTGTACTTAGAATAGGAGCAATACAATGAAAAGAACTCCAATTTAGGCATTAAGAGACCTGGAGGCCCAACTTAGTTCTGCCCCAATGTGTGACCACGGAGATTACATTTCATTACACTGGATTGCCTTAACCTGGCAAAGATGAAAAAGATGTCATATTCATATCCATCTTTCCCAAGCCTCAGAGTTTATTCCTCTAGGGTTTTCAGCATTAGTTATACTTGAGAAAATTCAAAAGGATTGAGCTAAACTCTGTCATTGTCTCCCTTTCCTCTCCATTTGTGGATAAACTTCCCATGAAGTTCTTGCTCACAGAAGGCTTGACACATGTGTTCTGGCAATTAACAACAGGTAAGGTTACTTTTTTTCCCTCCTGATTTTTGCTGGGGGCCAACAACAGTACTTCCTAGACCGCTGAAATTTCCCTAAGATTGGCAGTTAGTACAGGCTGGGATTTTTCATTCCTGGTGGTATTTCAACATTTGTTCTATTCATAGGACTGTTATTTCTTGTTCTTAATGAACAAAGAAATTTCCTCCTACAGCTCCAAGAAAATCATTTTCACCATTCCTTCCCTTGCCGATCCTTCTTTTTGAAATACAAGCACTGCCCTACATAATGCTGCAAACGGTTGGTCCAAGCTGAAGAACTCTTAGTTAAAGCCACATTTCCTTACCTGTGAATGCATTTCACACCAAACCAATGCATCTCAGAAACTTCTGAGGCTTCCTTAAGCCCTTTTGATAGTTTTTCACCAGGAGGCAAGCAAAATGGTGTGTAGTTGGGTGGCAGGTGTTCCATGGGCACTAGTTCTTTTCTTTTGGTTATTATCCTTATAAATTTTATTATTATTTTATTAGCCAAGTGTGAAACAATGGGTTCTTTCTGAAAGAATACAATAAAGCTGAAAGCTTTGGATTGTGTCAACGGTGGTTTTGGCCCCAGGCTACAGTGATTGCTAGGTTAACTCTTTAATCCAACTCTTTCTTCTTTGTTAATAACTAAGTATCTGCCAATATAATGGGGGAAATATGCAAACAAATATGGTAAGTATTCTCCATGACAGCTGAGGACATCTGGGTGTTCCATCAAAATGTGACCTCAAACTCTTGGGAGTTTGACTTGAAAACAGAAAAATGTAAAGTTTAGATTAGATGAATAATTGTATACTTGTTTCTAAAAAGTCCCAGGCTTAACAAGCAATTGCTGCAAACATAGTCTAATCATGGAGTTCTATTTTATTTGTTCCTCACACAAGAGAAAGATGTTTTAAACAATTGTTTTTAAAAAAATGTTTTCTCATCACAAAAGAAGGCTCAGAAACTGCTTATTTATTAGCTTTTAACCCACAGAGAAATCATAGTTCCTGGGCAGCGGGACAGGAGGCTAACTTTCTCTTCTATTAAAACGGAGATTTAAAAAATCGTTAAATGATTAATACAAAGCGAGTGGTTTGATTTTTTAATCTTTCTCCTACATTCGTATAAATGGTTCATACTATTTCATCACTCTTTTAACCCCTAATTAAATGAATGCAACTTTTCAGTCATAAGAAAATGGGTAAAGCAAGAAAATAAGTAATTTAACTTTCCATGGGCAGCTCTGTTACTAGATTAGAGTGGGTTTAAAAATATGATAAGGAGTTCCCATCATGGCGCAGCGCAAACGAATCCGACTAGGAACCATGAGGTTGCGGGTTTGATCCCTGACTTTGCTCAGTGGGTTAAGGATCCAGCGTTGCCGTGAGCTGTGGTGTAGGTCGCAGATGCGGCTCGGATCTGATGTTGCTGTGGCTGTGATGTAGGCCGGTGACTACAGCTCTGATTAGACCCCTAGCCTGGGAACCTCCAAATGCCACGGGTGTGGACCTAAAAAGCAAAAAAAAAAAAAAAAGAAAAAAGATAATAATAATAGAAAATATAATCTTTTCTATAGCATTGATCATAATGGGAGTCAAAGTGGGTTTCACTTGTTCCAGTTTTCTGCATTGCACATAGCAGGTTTGGGGATTCTTTTAAAATTTATGATAATTAAATCCCATCAAGTTCGCTAATCTTGCCCTGCATTCAATTAATGCTCATGGGTATGGAAAGAAGTGAGTCCTACTAAATATAGAAGTCCAACATGGAGATAAAAACAATATTCTTAAACTCCCGTTTATTTCGAGAGCCTCAATTGTGCTGGGCTGGGCTACACCAGATTAGAAAAAAAAAAGTCTTTATTTAACTGTCTTCTTTTATTTATTTATTTATTTTGAAAGTCATTATCCCCAAATATGTGGAGATTAAAGACATACTTCTCAATCATACATGGATCAAAGATGAAGTCTCAAGAAAAATTTTAAAATATTTTCAACCACATGAAAATAAAAACACAACTTATCAAAATTTGTGGAATGTGGTAAAAGCAGTGCATCTTTCCTAAAAATCTGTTGAATGCATATATTAGGAAAAAAATCTGAAATTAATAATCTAAGTTTTTACCTTAGGAAACTAGAAAAAAAGAGCAAATTAAATCTGAAGTAAGAAGAAGAAAAGAAATAATACAAATTAGAGCAGAAATCAATGAAAATGAAAATAAGAAATCCATTTTTTAAATTAATTAAACCAGGAATTGATTCTCTGAAAAGATAAATAAAATCGGTAAACTTCTAGCCAGGCTAGAAAAAAGAAAGAGGACACAAATTACTAATATCAGAAATGAAAAAGGAAACATTATTACAGATCCTATGAACATTAAAATCTAAATAAAAGACTAATATGAACTCTGTGCTCACAAATTTGATAACCTAGATGAAATGGACCAGTTCCCTGCAAGACACAAATTACCAAAACTCACACAAGAAGAAATAAATACATAATCTGATAGAACTATTAAAGAGATATCATCAATAATTAATAACTTTCCAAATCAGAAAGCACCGAGCCTAGTTAGATTCATTGGTGGGTTTATTACCAAACATTTACAGCAAAAATTATACCAGTCTTCTACAATCTCTTTCAGAAAATAAAAGCAAAGTGTTACTTCCTTCCTAACTCATTCTATGTGGCTACTATTGCCCTGGTACCAAAACTAGAAAAAAATTAGAAGAAAACTACAGATAAGTATCTCTTATGAGCATAGATACAACAATCCTCAATAAATATTAGCGAATCAAATCCAACAATGTATAAAAAGAATTATTTACCATGACCTTGCACAGCCATTAATACACAAGTCATGCTAAAGAAGGAGGCAGCAGAAACTTGAATTCATTTTGAAGGACCAGGTTAAAGCTGACTTAACCAGTCAGGTATTCCTCAAAATGTAATCCTCCCTCATCTGGAGCAGAATCACCTAGGCCTCTGGTCAAAGTGGCAGAAGTACCAGCTATGGGGCACAAGAATCTACATTTTAACCAGATCCTCGGGAGATTCTAATGTTCATAAGCATTTAAAAATTGCTTATCTCAGAGGCTGGTATGTTGCTCATATTTAATTACCAACAGCACGTGTTGTCCTAAGAAGTATATCTCAGTGGTTGTACCAATTTACATTTCCACCAATAGTGAAGGAGAGTCCCCCCCCCACCTTTTTTTTCACACTCTCTGGCATTTGTTATTTGTGATCTTGTGAATGATGGGCATTCTCACTGGTGTGAGGTGGTGCCTCATTGTCGTTTTGATTTGCATTTCTCTCATAATGAGTGATGTTGAGTATCTTTTCATGTGGTTATTGGCTATCAGTTTGTCTTTAGTATTTCAACCTTAGTATGTGGTGATATTATTCCTTGAGCACTGAGTGTGTGCTTTAGAAATGGATAATAAGCTCATGTGTTGAATCTTTTAGACAAACTTAATGCAAAAATTTGTGAGTTGACAGTCTTTTAAATAAACAATACAAAATGCAATGCATCTGGCTATGGGCTGAGCTGTGTTTCCCCCAGATTCATATGTTAAAGCCCTCCCCCAAATGTGATGGTATTCAGAGAGAGGGCCGTTGGGAGGTAATTAGGATTAGACAGGGTCATGAGGGTGGGATCCTCATATTGGGATTAGTGCCCTTATAAGAAGAGAGACCAGAGAGCTTGTTCTCTCTCTTTCTCTGCCATGTGAAGACAAGCCAGCCAGCCAAGCGAGAAGACAGCCATCTACAAACCAATGAGAGGGCCCCCACCAGAACCTGAGCATTCTGGCACCTTAATCTCAGATTTTCAACCTCCAAAACTGTGAGAAAATAAATTTCAGTCCATGTTATTTTATTATGACAACCTGAGCAGACTAAAACACATCTTTAACAACAGGCTTGACTTTCCTTGAGTTGAATCTCTTCACTAGGTTTTCCATTCCCTATACACTTCACTGAAGGCAACTATACTTCACCACATACCCTAGATCATCCCTGATTGTCTGTGACTATTTACTATACTCTGAAATTCTGTCCAAAAAAACCCCACCAAATTCATTGTATTGTATTTCAACCATTCATCCTGTTATTCATTCATGTTTAAACAATTTATTGAGGTCTTGCTATGGGTTGGGTCCCATGTTAAGTGCTGATAAACAGAAGTGAATCGGGTTTATGTGCTTCCTGCTTTTATGGAACTCTCAGCCTCATTGGGAGATAGTAAATTAATAAACAGACATGTAAGCATAAATTAGGAAGTAGGAAGAAGGAAACCAGGAAGTTCTCACTGTGGCACTGATATCTTAGCTACTTTCTTAAGGATGAGGATGAATCATCTATGCAAATAGCCAGTGAGAAGCACAGCAGGTAGAAGGACAAGTACATACAGACTTGTGGTTGCCAAGGGGGAGGCCAAGGGAGTGGGATGGACGGGGAGTTTGGAGCTGGTGGGTGCAAACTGTTACATTTGGAATGGATAAGCAATGGGGTCCTACATACAGCACAGGGAACTATGTCCTATCTCTCGGGCTGGAACATGATGGAAGATAGTGTGAAAAAAAGAAAGAACGTACATATATGTACGACTGGGTCACTTGGCTGTACAATAGAAGTTGAAGGAACACTGTAAATCAACTATACTTTAATAAAATTTTTTTTACAAAATTCTAATGTGAAAAATGACCTTAAACTGAAAGACAGTGTGGTAGAACACTGTCACGTGCCACCTAGATCCCCCTTCATTGAAGTCCTTATTGTCCCAACTGCTGGGAGTGCTAAGGGCAAACAACTTTCAGTGTCAGTACCTTCAGGTGCCAGGTCACCAAAGTCACATTTTTCCCAAAATGGGCCACGTCTGGTGATCAATTCATGTGGGGAGTGTAAGCCTTGGCCATCTCATTTCAAAGGGGGACCACTCCAACAGGCCATTTCTAGACTTGTGTTTGCTGAAGGGGAGGGGGGAGGGAGTGGGATAGATTGGGAGTCTGGGGTAAGTATATGCAAACTATTACATTTAGGATGGATAAGCAGTAAGGTCCTACTCTATAGCACAGGGAACTATATATAATCTCTTGAGATAGAACATGATGGAAGAGAGTATGAAAAGACTATATCTATCTATCTATCTATCTATCTATCTATCTATCTATCTATCTATCTATCAAACTAGGTCACTATGCTGTAGAGCAGAAACTGACACAACACTGTAAATCAACTATACTTTAAATAAATAAATAAAATGTAATAGAGGAAGTTCTCTAGATGCAAATGTAAGTTTGGCAAGTTATAGAATTGGCTAGATTTGGTACAATACAAACCGGAGACAGCCTTATTCTTCTTTATTCTTCATTCTACTCCTACCAGTGACTCCTCTAAGGAAGGAATGGAGAAAGGAGAGCTTGGATTTGTTGTTGTTGTTCATGTTTCAATTGACTGTTGAATGACCTCTCATCTTGGTAGGCATCCAGACCCTAAATCTTTCATGAAATGCATTGCTGGAAACTACTTCACTATATCTTCCTTCAGATGTTGGCAGTAAGCTTTCTGATAGACTTATTTTTATAATAAATACCCCCTCATCTCCTGCTTCCAGAGAACTGCCTACAGTCTCTATTCTTGTGGGGCCCTTTCACCACAGCAGGTAACCTTTTTGGGTGAAATCCTTTCAAAGGTTCCCTTCATGACCAGGGTTCCCTTCATGACCTTGCTCACTAAAAGGTGATAGTGTGGCTTGACCCAGTGCTAACCCTTCTCTTCATGCCATGTCATCATGATCTGTTCTACCAGCATCAATACTCATGTGCATTGAAATCTCCAGGGACGCATGTCTGGTGTATCAGTTATCTATTATAGCATACAAACTATTAGGTTAAAACAACTGCCACATTCACAGATGAAAACTAAACTTTTGGTGGTGAGCATGCTGTAGTATATACAGAAGCTAAAATATAATGTCATATACATGAAACATGTAAAATTATAAACCAGTGGTATTCAATTTGAAAAGCACTTTATTTGCTCAAAATTACGTGGCTGAGCAATTTAGGATGGGCTCAGATGGGTAGTTTATCTGCTGTTCTGGCCTGTGGTAACACATACAGCTGTAGTCATTTGGTGGCTTGACTGGGGTGGGATAGTCTAAGATGACCTTACATGTCTGGTAGTTGGTGTTGGGTGCTGGCTGGGTCACATATCTCTAAGTGATTGTTCTTCCTCCATATACCAGCCTTCTTTACATGATGAAGCACTCCAAGAGGTTTGAAAACTGTTAAAGCACAAGAACTTTCTAAGTCTCTGCTTGTGTCAAACTTGCCGATTTCCCATGACTGAAAGCAAGTTGCATGATCAAGCCCATAGTTAATATTAAAGGAGTCTACAAAAAAGGCATGAATTGGAAGCCATTATTGTAGAAACATGAAATTTACCTCAAATCGGTGGTGTTCTGGAGCTGCAAGCTGATTGTAAGCATCTCTTCACAATTTCATATCAGTGACTTCAGGCTTGTAGCTTGAAATTGGCCATGATGGAAATATTTACACCACAGAAATTGGCAAGTGCTACAAATCAGGGCTTCCCCCACCCTCAGCCCCTTTCCGGAGAGCAAGTTGTTAAACAATTACTAGCACACCACTGCCTAAAAAAATTGAGAAAGCGCATTAGGCATGTCGTGAGAGTCTGTGGCTACCCTTTTAGGAAGCAGTCCCTCAGCAAGTACTTCTCTTGAAACTCCAAAATTGACTGGGCAGGAGAAAACCCCTATCCTTCCCCACAGGAGGGGGGAAATGCCACATTTCTCTTCTCTATAAATTCCCTTCAAAGATCATACTAGTGACTACCTAGCTTTCTCATATATATTTCTAGAAATTGGTGATAAGGTAGATAATTGAAGGACCAGTTGGTCTACATCCTAGCAAATCTCAAAGGGCTGTGCTTGTTGGAGAACTTGTCCTCAGCCTCTCGTTACACAATTTTTTCCTGAACTGCCTGCATATATATGATTTATGTCTATATAAATAATCCATACTAAAGGATATGCAGTCCTTCTATCCTAGAGATCCTAAATGTTATCCTTGAAACAAGCTGGAGCATCAGAGAGCCATAAGTCTACATATTGGCACCAGGCCATTGGCCAATGTCGATGCACACATTATTAACAAAATTTAAACTAAGAGCTTCGCATTCTATTTCCTCTCTGAGCAGGTTGAAGAATGTTGCTGACTGCTTCACCTTAAGCGTCCTGCATGGTTACCCACAGGAAATGATGCCCCTGGTGCTCGATGCTACTTGCTTCTGCAGAGCACTGGAAAGGTTTTCTCTCACAAACACTGTAAGACTTGTGACAGAGCAAGTAGTCCATTTTGTTCTGGGTATTAAAAAGCACAGAAATACTTTCCCTCCTCTAGCAATTGTTCAGGGCATGATGATACCCATTTCCTAGGTCAACTCATCCTCCCAAACTTAGGCTTTTTTCCTTTGCTGCTTCCCCCCCTTCATTTCAATTTCTTCTTTATTTTTTAAAATCTCATTTTATTGCCCATCACTTTATGAATGGCAATGATTTTTTTTTCTTGGAACAAAGAGAATTGTAAATAAAGAAGTCATAAAAGAGCCTTGGTCAGGCACTGGATTGACCAAGACTCTTCTCCATGAGTGTGGTCCATGGATCATTGGCATCCCCTGGGAATGGACTGGACATGTGGAATCTCAGGCCCTACTCCTGAGCTACTGAATTAGAATCTACATTGAACATGTTCCCCGGGTGATTTGGGTGCACATTAAAGCTTGAGAAGTGCTATGATAGTGCATGCCCTCCATTTGGTACCTTGGGATGAATCCTCAGGATTAGATTGCAGCATCTTCACATCTATGGATGCATGTTTCATACCCATGAATTTCTGTTTGCCTCTTCATTTTCAGAGCTTTCTGTCCTCTTAGAATAAGGACCCTGCCAAGTCCTTAAGACCACATTCCTAAGAGTCCTGAACAAAATACTGAGAATGTTCTTGTAGCGTGTTGGGTGTGTGGCATAGGTTGCTTTGCGACCCTGAGTTTCTGCTTTGGCCATAAAACATATTTCTTGGAGTTCCCACTGTGGCTCAGTCAGTTAAGGACCCCATGTTGTCTCTGTTAGGATGCAGGTTTGATCCCTCACCTCCCTCAGTGTGTTAAGGATGTGGCATTGCTGCAAGCTGTGGCATAGGTCGCAGATGTGGCTTAGATCCGGTGTTGCTATGGCTGTGGCGTAGGTTACAGAGGTAACTCCGATTCAACCCCTAGCCCAGAAACTTCCATATGCTGCAGGTGTGGCCTTAAAAAGTAGAAACAAAATTTTTAATACCTTTCAAGTAAACTATCCCTCAAATGACACAGACCTAAACTAATCACAGACGGTGAGAGAAATTACAAAGTACAGACACAGAGCAAAAGATTAATTTTTAAATGGGAAGCAATGAGGTAGAATGATGCAAGGAAGCTGTTCCAGATAGAAGAGACTGTAAAATAGAAAGTTCTCACAGTAGGAATTTGATGTGAATTGACATTAATTTCACTCCTGAATCCCCACTCCTTAAATTACAATTTCTAAATGGTGTATCAGAATGATATGATTCTGTTTTTAAAGATAAGTGGTGGAAATATTAATTGTATGACTTTTTAAGATCCAATTTTGGGGCAATATGAGACAAGAATAAATTTCTTATCACCAATCATTATTGTTTTCATGATTTCTTTTTTTTTTTTTGTCTTTTTGCCATTTCTAGGGCTGCACCCGCAGCATATGGAGGTTCCCAGGCTAGGGGTCTAATCAGAGCTGTAGACGCCAGCCTACACCACAGCCACAGCAACGTGGGATCTGAGCCGCATCTGTGACCAACACCACAGCTCATGGCAACACCGGATCCTTAACCCACTGAGCAAGGCCAGGGATCAAACCCGCAACCTCATGGTTCCTAGTCGGATTCAATAACCACTGAGCCACGACGGGAACTCCATTTTCATGATTTCTAAGGTCAGTCTACCTTTGAAAAATGCAGGCTCAATGTCAATTTCTTTTCCTTTCTTTCCTTCCTTCCTTCCTTCCTTCCTTCCTTCCTTCCTTCCTTCCTTCCTTCCTTCCTTCCTTTCTTCTCTTTCCCCATGCTATGTGAAAGTTCCGAGGCCAGGGATCGAACCTTTGCCACAGTAGTGACAACTCCAGATCCTTAATCTGCTGTGCCACCAGGGAACTCCTCAAGATCAATTTCAACATTATCTTTCTTGAACACCCACAACCGTTGTTCCTGTCTTATGCGGGCACGTTGCTTCTTCTCATCTTTGGAACTGCATTAAATACCTATAGAATGGAAGAGTGAATAAGATCCTCCTACCTTCTTATACAGTTTAGGCAGAGATCTCTGATAGACCCATCTGCTGTGAAGCATGCTTCTGGACAGACCCTGGAGGAATGATCCTGGGACTCAGAATTTTGTCCCTGTGAGCAGCATCTTGGCATACCTAAGTCAAAGGAGTCATAAGTTCATGAAGCCAACAAACATGTGATTACAGTACTTTCAGAAATCAATTCCATCAGAGGGGTCAGTTGACATCAAAGTGCTCCTATCTTATAGGATTTTTATCTTTTTAATTTTTTTATTAAAGTTGATTTAAAATGTTCTGTCAATTTCTGCTCTACAGCATAGTGACCCAGTCACACATATATGTACACTCTTTCTCATAGTATCTTCCATCATGTTCTATCACAAGTGATTGGATAGAGTTCCCGTGCTATACGGCAGGACTTCATTGCTTATCCATTCTAAATGTAATAGTTTGCATCTATTAACCTCAAACTCCCAGTCCATCCCACTCCTTCCGCCTCCCTCTTGGCAACCACAAGTCTGCAGTCCATGTCTGTGAGTCTGTTTCTGTAGACAGCATTATTTGTGCCACATTTTAGATTCCACATATAAGTGATATCCCATGGTATTGGTCTTTCTCTTTCTGACTTACTTCATTTAGTATGAGAATCTCTAGTAGGATTTTTAACTTAGGGAAACAATCCAAAAAGAAAGTAAATGCTGTACAGCTAAAGATATTTTTGATACGAGTTGCCTAATGTTGAAAAATAGGGAACAATATAGCTGTTTGATGGTAGAGGCACACAAAGAAATTGTGGTATGGCCACTTTATTGAATATGTCTAGCACTAAGAATTACAGTGTTGAAAACTTGACATCTACATGATAAGATATTTAGAAGGTGGGTAAAAAGCCCCCAGTTGCTATACCCTTTTATTAAAACTATGAGAAAGGAGTTCCCGTGGTGGCACAGTGGAAACAAATCCGACTAGGAACCATGAGGTTTGATCCCTGGCCTCGGTCAGTGGGTTAAGGATCCGGCGTTGCCATGAGCTGGGGTGTAGGTCGCAGATGAGGCTCGGATCCTGCATTGTTGTGGCTGTGGTGTAGGCCATCAGCTGTAGCTCTGATTGGACCCCTAGCCTGGGAACCTCCTATGCCGCGGGTGTGGCCCTAAGAAGCAAAATAAAAAAATAAAGAAAGAAAGGAAAAAAAAACTATAGTGAAGAACAAAGACTGGAAGGCAGTACACAGAATTGAAAAGCATTATTGTTATAGGATGGTAATGTTTTTCACTTGCGCCTCCTCCTCATTTTGCTAAATTTTCTGCAGTGCTTTTATATCGTCAAGTGAAAAGGAGAAAATGTGAAACAATCCGCCTCACTGATATCATATTGAAAGTATTCTAGACTATAAGAAAGAAGAAATCCTCAGGAAATGAAGAATGGAAAAATAGCTGCAAGTAATAAATTCTTATTGACAAAAATGACCAAGAGGAACATGAATACTTAGATGCCACAGAATATGTGTGAAAATATATTGGAAAGTATAGGTCCAGAATTTGTATTCAGGGAACAAAATGGTACTGACATTATTGCTATCTAATAAAAAAAAAAAAATTCCTTTAGTGTTTTCTTTCCCCCCTCCCCGAGTTTGGAATGAGCTGAACTATGGATGAAATGATATAGTGCAATGCTGGATTTCCCGTTGTGTCTCAGCGGTTAATGAACCTGACTAGTATCCATGAGGAGGTGGGTTCAATCCCTGGCCTCGCTCAGTGGGTTAAGGATCCGGCGTTGCCGTGGGCTGTGGTGTAGGTCACAGATGCGGCTCGGATCCCGCGTGGCTGTGGCTGCAGCGTAGGCTGGCGTCTACAGCTCTGATTTGACCCCTAGCCTGGGAACCTCCATATGCCGCGGGTGCGGCCCTAAAAAAAAAAAAAAGACAAAAAATTAGCTCAATGCCTAGCACATAGTAGGCCTCCAGTTCATATCCATTTCCTTCCTCCCTAGGTACCATAACTCTGAAATCAGTGTAGCTTTATGGTCTTAAAGAAACAATAGTTCAGGAATCAAAGCCAACCTCATCTCACATTCCGTGTTATCGTCAGCTCTTTTAGTTTTAATATTTTAAAAAGGAAAAAAAAACCTCTAATTATTGAAATGGTTTTCCTGAATTTCAGTTTTAAGAGAAAAAGATATATTACAATTTGAAAGAGGCTATTGGGTATGTTAGTAATGATCCTGAGAGACTGCAGATTCAGTCCAATATTATACCTTCTCTCCACTGGGTCCATCAGCTAAGAAAGAACCAGTGTAATTTAATGTTGCTATTTTACTTCTCTTAGTGGAAATAGTGGGGATCGGACCTATCTGGAATTTTTAATAGACATTACAGGAAACCTGGGGCTTTCTGGGCAGCATTTATGAATTTTAAGGAGGCAGAAATAATCCATTTTTCTGGGAAACACTCACTTGCATAGAATGGACTCTTCTTAATGATGTGTTAATGAGGTGGCTGCACAGACCTGATGCTGCTGGCCCAAGTGAAAGGGGCTGTGGCCTCCTGGCACCCTCGCCCCCCTGCTGCCTTACTTGCTCCTCCTTCTCCGTTTGGGGACTAACCTCTCTGTGTGTAGATATATACACAGCCTGATGTATCCACAGTACTCCTCTCTGCTCCAGGGACCAATCAGCCCAAGCTGCGGTGTGGCTTCTTACCTGGTTTTAACATTTATTATTCTGCATCTAAACACCATCCATTTGTTTTGCATGAAGTATCTGTGATTCTTTTAATGACAAAAAACTAGAGATTTTTTTTTCTTGTCTTTGTAGGGCCCCACCAGCGGCATATGGAGGTTCCCAGGCGAGGGGTCCAATCGGGGCTGTAGCCACCGGCCTAGGCCACAGTCACAGCAATGCGGGATCCGAGCCACATCTGTGACCTACACCACAGCTCACGGCAACACTGGATTCTTAACCCACTGAGCGAGGCCAGGGATCAAACCCGCGTCCTCATGGATACTAGTCAGGTTCATTAGCCGCTGAGCCACGACAGGAACTCCTAGAGATATTTTTTGACCTCCGTTTTCCACTTTTTAATTATATTTTTATTAAAGCATAGTTGATTTACGTCATGCCAATCTCTGCTGTACAGCATAGTGACCCAGTCATACATATATATTCATTCTTTTTCTCATATTATCTTCCATCATGTTCTACCCCAAGAGATTCGATAAAGTTCCCCATTGCTTATCCATTCTAAATGTATAGTTTGCATCTAGTAAACCCAAACTCCCAGTCCATCCCACTCCTTCCCCGCCCCCCCCCTTGACAACCATAAATCTGTTCTCCATGTCTGTGAGCCTGTTTCTGTTTTGTAGATGGGTTCATTTGTGCCACATTTTAGATTCCACATATAAGTGATATTATATGGTATTTGTCTTTCTCTTTCTGACTTACTTCACTTAGTATGAGAATCTCTAGTTGCCTGTATGTTGCTGCAAATGGCGTTATTTCGTTCTTCTTTATGGCTGAGTGGTATTCCATTGAATATATGTACCATATCTTAACCCATTCCTCTGTCTAAATGGGCATTCAGGTTGTTTCCACGTCTTGGCTATTGTGAATAGTGCTGCAGTGAACATAGGGGTGTATGTATCTTTTCGATTATGGTTTTCTCCAGATAGATGCCCAGGAGTGGGATTACTGGATCATATGGAGGTTCTGAGGACCCTCCATATTTTCCCCATAGTTGTTGTACCAATTTCCATTCCAACCAACAGTGTAGGAGGGTTCCCTCTTCTCCACACCTTCTCTAGCATTTCAAAATAGAAACCTTTTGATTTTGCAAACCACGTGTCATTAAAGGATTAATTTGATTATTTGGGACTAGACCTGCTTTTTGTCTTCTAATCACCCTGCATCCTGTACCCAGGTTAGTATTTGAGTGCAGAGAGTGGCGCTTCTCTCTGGTCTGTTCTCAAATGTCGCACATACTAAGAAGGTGGATTTAGGAGGTAACTTTTGGGGCTACCTTTTTCCTTTGATTTAATTTCAAATTGCAAAAAGAGTGTAACAATCTCTCCTACATCCTTTGCTCAGATTCAGCAATCGTTTACATTTTCTCCACCTGGCTTACTTTTCTTTAATCTGTGTTCATATGCATAATGTTTTCTAAACTAAATACTCTCAAATGAAAGTGAATTGGCAACATCAAGGCCCTTTACCAAATCCTTTAGCATACATTTTCTAAGATCAAGGACATTCTCTTAATTAATCACAGTACGACAATCAAAATCAGGAAATTTAGCATTGATACAATGCTGTTACTTAATCCACACTTCATATTCAAATTTCACAACTGTGTTGATAATGACCTTTCTAGCTATTTTGTTTTTCCTAGTCCAGTATTTTGATTTGGCATCACGCATTGCATTTGGTTGCCATGTCTTTCTGGTCTCCTTCAATCAGAACAGCTCATTAGCATTTCTTTCTTATTCATCACCATGCAGTGTATGGGCCAATTATTTGGTAGAATGTCCCTCAATTTGAGTTTCTCTGATTTTCCCTTCTGATTGGATTCAGGTGAGACCTTTTGGCAGCAATACTATCTAAATAACATTGTAGCCTTTCCAGTATCTCATCTATATTGGAAGGCATGTGATAATGTTGGCCTTAGTTTTGGTAATGCTAAATTTTGATCATTTGGTTAAGCTAGTGTCCTCCAGGTTTGGCAACTATAAAACCATTATTTTTTCCCATTGGAATAAGCATGTAATTTATGGAGAGATGCTTTGAAACTATGTAAATGGTCTGCTCCTCCTCAAAGTTTCAACAAATTGGGATTTTTAAGTGGTCGTTACAATGGGGACTCAATTTTGAAAATTAAAGATGGCTTTTTCTTTAGTCCCCCTGTAACTCAATATCTCCTTGCACTCTGCTCGCGTCTGTGCCTGCTGCTAATTGAATGGACCAACAGTACTTGCCTCCTACTTCCAACATCTAGCAAGCACATGTCAGGCACAAAGTTCTGTACATACTTAACGCCCATTTTTGACTGTAAATATTTTAAGCATAGAAAGAAGTTGAGGGAATGATTTCATGAACATCCATATACCCTCCTTCCAGACTCAACAAGGGCAAATATTTTGCCATATTTGCTTCATCTCTTTCTTTCATTTGACATTATGACACTTCATTCCTAAATTCTGCACACATCTCCTTAGAATGACAATTTTCTAAGTTATCACACTTTATCACATCTTCTAGTGTTCAGTTCATAGTGGTAGCTGTTTTAAAGTATATCTACGAATTCTTTGATTCACCTCCTTTTAAGAGCCAGAGCCTAATTATTCTCCCCATAATTGTGGGCTGGACTTAGTGACTCATTTCTAATGAATAGAATGAAGTGACTTTGTGTAAGTTCAGAGACTAAGTCTTTGCTTTCTCTCCCTCTCTCTCCCTCCCTCTCCCTCCCTCTCTCTCCCTCTCTCTCTCTCTCTCTCTCTCTCTCTCTCTCTCTCTCTCTCTCTCTGTCTCATATCACTTATTCTGGGGCAAGTTAGCTTCCATGTTGTGGGGACACTCAATCAGCTTATAAAAAGGCTCATCTCTTGAGGAACCAAGGCCTCCAGCCGACAGCCATGGGAGGTAACTGAGAAGCAGATCTTCCAGTCCCAGTCAAGCCTTCTGGGCAGTTCTGGCTTCAGCTAAAATTCTGAGCCAGAACTGCCCAGCTAAGTCCTTTCTAAATTCCTAACTACAGAAATTGTGAAATAATAAATATTTGTTGTTTTAAGGCACTAAATGGTAGCAATATAAATACAATGTTCAGATTACCCCACTGTCAAAATAATGTCTTATTTGAGTTCCCATTGTGGCTCAGCGACTAGTAAGCATGAGGATGCGGGCTCGATCCTTTGCCTCTTGCTCAGTAGGTTAAGGATCCGGCATTGCCATGAGCTGTGGTGTAGGTGGCGGAAGCACCTTGGATCCTGCATTGCTATGGCTGTGTCATAGGCTGGCAGCTGTAGCTCTGATTTGACCCCTAGCCTGGGAACTTCCATATGCCATGGGGGCAGCCCTAAAGAGACTAATTAATAATAATAATAATGTCATTTAGCTATTGCTTTAAAACCAAGAAACACTCTAGTTTTGCAATATGGTTGTTATATTTCTTTAGTTTCTTTTAGATTAGAGCCTTGCCCCCTCCCCTGTACTTACTTCATGATATTGACTTATTGAAGAATCCAGGACAATTGTCTTATTCTGCATTTTAGATTTATCTGATTGTTTCCTCTTGAGCTCACGTAACTCATTCCTCTTTCCGCTGTTTTCCTTGTAGACTGTGAGGTTAAGAGTTGACTAGAATCAAGTTAAACCAATTTGACAAGAATACTTCCTAAGTATTCATAAATAATGCTGTGTACTTCAAATTACATCACATACAGGAGCAGATAATGTCAGGTTGGCCCTCTGTTGTTTAGGCTAAATTTGATCACTTAGTTAAGGTGGTTTCCTGCTGAGTGTTTCCACTGTAAAGTCACATTTTTCTTCTTGCAGATTAAGAAATCTGTGGGGGATACTTTGGCATTGGACTGTATCCTCTTCCCGAGCAAATGCTCACTTACTGACATTTTAGCATCTATAGATCTTTGGCTGAATCAGTTATTACTGGAGGACATATAAAATGTTGACTTTCTAATTATTTCTTCTGCACTTTATTAGCTGGTATTCTTCTGTAGAAGTGTTTTATCCTCCCCCCCCACCCTGTCTCTCTCTCTCTCTCTCTCTCTCTCAGTCCCTCCCTCCCTCTCTTTGAATATCACTATGGGCTTTATATGTTTTTATTTATTTCCTATTACAATAAAATACAGCACTTTTCTCATTCATAATCAAATTGCCAGATTACTTTATTCTAAACTATATTCACCTGAGACCGATAATATTAACAGTAAACCTACTGCGTAAAGTGTAAAAAAATTTTGCAGTTCTTTTCGTCTTTAGAGCCTATGCTGCTAAATATACAGACTATTAGAGATGGAGAAACATGTTCAAACGTTGTTTCAAATAATTTGTAATTCCTTTTTTTTTTCCTGTGTGGTTCTGTTATCAATTTGATTTATAACAAAGGTCATCTGTTTGTTATGGTCTCTGTAAGGGTTTTCTTTTTCTATTTTTTTGATGTAATTTTATTTTTGAATATGTAAAATATTACTATATTTCAAAAGTGAGAACTGCAGAGAAAGGGATATTCAGAGATGTGTCCAATTCCATCTTGATACCCTCCTCCCATTGATTTAGACCTCCATAGTAGCAATTTTTATTAGTTTCTGATTGTCCATTCTGAGATTTTTTTTGCAAATATGAGCATATATATAGTTACATATTGTTTTGAATATATCTTATCTATTGTATATGTATACAATATATACAATGTAAATTGTATATGTGTATATATATTATATCTATATAAATATGTGTATATATATTATTTTACATTGTTTTACATATGTGCATGTGTTGGGGGGTGTTTCTCCCTTCCTTCAAATACAAAATATAGCAGACCATATAGACTGGTCTATACTTCGATTATTTTTTACTAGCTACGTCTTATAAATGATTCTGTATCAACTCATAGAGTTTGTCCTAAATTCTTTCTTTATCACTGTATAGTACTCCCTGATGTGGCTAGTTTATTAACTAGTCCCTGCATTGTTTTCAACCTGTGTTGTTACAAAGAATGCATGATTACTAAACTGCTATATTTGGTATTACACAGGTATATCTTTAGTACTGCTTAGTGAAAGAGTATGTACCTATTTAATTTCATTAGGTATTTCCATATTCACCACGAAAAGGCTTGTGCCATTTCATATCTCCCACTGTCAATGATGAGAGCCTATGTTGATGCACAGCCTTGAACAGGGTGCTTTGTCAAGCATTTCATTTTTGCCAGTTTAATAAACAGAAAATATGATTGAGTAGTCATTTGTATTTCTGAGTGATTTTAAGCATATTTCCATTTGCTTAAGGGCCATTTCACTTTTTTTCCTTCAATTTCTCTGTCATTTTTCTCACTTTTCTGTTGCACTTTTGGTATTCTTCTTCTCAATTTAAATATATGGTTTTTTCTGTTTTTATTTTATTGTGGTAAGAACATTTAGCATAAGATCTAACCTCTTAATATTTTGTTTTTGTCTTTTTAGGGTCACACCCATGGCATATGGAAGTCCCCATGCTAGGGGTCGAATTGGAGCTGCAGCCTCTGGCCTTCACCACAGCCACAGCAACGCAGGATCCGAGCCGCATCTGCGACCTACACCACAGCTCAGGGCAACGTCCGATCCTTAACCCACTGAGCAAGGCCAGGGATCGAACCTGCATCCTCATGGATACTAATCAGATTCATTACCTCTGAGCCATAACGGGAACTCCTAACCTCTTAATAAAATTTGAAGTGTGCATTATATTATTGTTGACTATAGGTATGATGCTTTACAGAAGATCTATAGAACATATTTATCTTGTTTAACTGAAATATTATGCCCGTGGATTAGTAAGTCCTCCATTCCTCATTTCCCCAGCCCCTGGCAACCACCATTCTACTCTTCTAGTCTATGAATTTGACTATTTTAGATACCTCAAATAGGTAGAATCATGCAGTATTTGTCTTTTTATGCCTGACTTGTTGTTTGTTAGTTATTTGTCTGTTTGTTTTTGGCCATGCCTACAGCATGTGGAAGTTCTTGGGCCAAGGATCAAACCTGCACGACAGCAGCAACCAGAGCCACTGCAGTAACAACACTAGATCCTTAACCTGCTGAGCCACATGGGCACTCCTATACCTGTTTAATTTAGTTTGGCATAATGTCCTCAAGGTTCATCCATGTTGTCTCATATTGCAAAATTTCCTTCTCTTAAAGGCTGAATAGTATTCCATTGTATGTATAGACCATTTTTTTATCCACTCATCTGTTGACTGACATTTAATTTGTGTCCACATTTCAGCTATTATAAGCAATGCTTCAGTAAACATAGGAGGGGTAATAATATCTCTTTGAGATCCTGATTTCATTTCTTTTGGGTCAATACCCAGAAATGAGATGGCTGGATCTTATGGTAGTTCTATTTTTAATTTTTCGAGGAACCTCCACACTATTTTCCAAAGAGGCTACACTATTTTGCATCCCCACCAACAGTGTGTAAGGGCTCCAATTTCTCCAACATACTCACCAACATTTGTTTCTTTTTTTTTTTTCTTTTTGATAATATCCTGCCAGTTGTGAGATGCTATCTTGTTGTGGTTTTGATTTACATTCCCCTGATGAATCATGATGT
The DNA here is from genome assembly GCA_004024745.2 of Catagonus wagneri. Lineage (NCBI taxonomy): Eukaryota > Metazoa > Chordata > Mammalia > Artiodactyla > Tayassuidae > Catagonus > Catagonus wagneri. The sequence goes on from PVHT020000193.1 coordinate 4,225,553, forward strand.
TGAACATTTTTTCATAGACCCATTGGCCATTTGCATGTCTTCTTTGAAGAAGAAGTCCCCAAAGTTTATTCAAGCCCTTAGCCCATTTTTAAAATTTACTTATTCACATGTTTACAGCTGAGTTGAGTTTCCTTATATATTTTGGATGCTAACTCCTTCTCTTTACCAGATATATGACTTGTAAATATTTTTTCCCTTTCTGTAGGTCACCTTTTCACTCTATTAATTGTTTCCCTTACTTGAGCATTTCTAGTTTGGTATAATCTCATTTTTTTTTTTTTTTTTATGTGTTTATTTTGCCTGCGCTTTTGGTGTCGTAGCCATGAAATCATTGCCAAGTCCAATGTCATGAAGCTTTTCAGCTATGTTTTCTTCGAGGAGTTTTACAGTTTTGAGTGTTACATTTTGAGTTGATTTTTGTGTATGGTGCAAGATGAAGGGTCAGTTTCATTCTTTTGCATATCATTATCCAATTTTCTCAGAACCATTTGTTGAAGACACTATCCTTTCTCCACTGTGTATTTTTGGTGCCCTTGACAAAGATCAGTTGACTGTATATCTGTGGATTTATTTCTGGGCTCTTTATTCTGTTCCGTTGGTTGATTTGACTGTCTTTTACGCCAGTACTATATATCCTCTTTTGGTTACTATTTGGTTTGTAATACATTTTGCAATCAGGAAGCATAATGTGTACAGCTTTTTTCTTTGTTCTCAAGATTGATTTGGCTATTCATGGTCTTTTGTGTTTCCATATGAATTATGGAATTTTTTTAATTTCTGTAAAAAAAACCATTGGAATTTTAATAGGTAGTGCATTAACTCTATAGGTCACTTTGAGTAATATGGACATTTTAACAATACTGATTCTTCTATTCCATGAACATGGGATGTCTTTTCATTTGTTTGTGTCTTGTTTAATTGCTTTCATCAATGTTTTGTAGTCTTTAATATGTCTTTTACCTCCTTAATTTATTTCTAAGTACATTGTTGTTGTTTTTGATTCTATTGTAAATGGATTGTTCCCTAATTTTCTTTTCAGATGGTTCATTGCTGGTGTATAAAAATGCAACTGGGGAGATCCCTTTGTGGCTCAGTGGTAACAAATATGATTAGCATCCATGAGGACATGGGTTCAATCCCTGGCCTTGCTTAGTAGGTTAAACAATCCAGATGCAGCTTGGGTCCCACATTGCTGTGGCTATGGTATAGGCCAGTGGCTACAGCTCCATTTCACCACCTAGACTGGGAACTTCCACATGCCGTGGATGAAGCCCTAAAATATATATATATATATATATATATATATATATATATATATATATATATATAACTAATTTTTGTGTGTTGATTTTGTATCCTGCAAATTCGCTGAATTCATTTACTAGATATAATAGTTACTATGGAGTCTCTAGGTTTAAATTATGCCTCCAAGTTGTCCTGACATGAGGCAAGGAGGGTGAGCTTTCATGCTGCTACATACATTAGTCACTGGCTAAAGACTGTCCCAGGTAAAGAAGGCAGTCATCAGAAGAGTCTGAGATGTAATCTTTAGAGGCAAAGCACACTAGCAGAAGGGTGCATAGAAACAGCAAGAAAGATCTGAACTGATCTGAGTGTGTACCAGTGAAGCTTTCACCACAACTGGAAAAACCTACAAAGCAGAAGGCTGTGGGAGGGGCACTGCTGGTGGTAGGAGGGAAAGGGAGAGAAAAAAAAAAAAACGGAAGAAATAATTACTTCTTGTCTCTGCAGTTTTGTTATTTACATTCCCAGAGCTCAGAAAGAGAGCAGACCTTAGCTTAATTATCTTTGTTTACACTGAAGTCCTGGCTTTGTAAAAAGCTGTGATCGGAAGGAAATTTCCAAAATCTTGTTGATTATGTGGGGCAGAGAATGCCTTAGGTAAGCAGTTCCCTTACCAATAAAAAGTTTTCCCTAACAAGAGCCTCTCTTCATATTTCTCCCCTGGAGCTTGAGTAGATTGATTGTTTAAATATAGTAAGAATTAAGACCATATGTAAAAAGCCATGAATTTGTCCCTCCAACCGAGGAGACAGGTGTCTCCCTAGATCTGATCACTCTACCACCACACTCTCTCATTCTTTCTTTGAGGGCACAAATACCCTCTGCCCATATTCCATCTGAAACTGAAGACAGACAGCTGATCCCGACTGGAGGCCTCTGCCATCTGGAAGACCCTATAAGCACATGTCTACATTTTCAGTTAGTTGGACCCACGAGATTTCCTATTCTATCACTGGAAGCCCCTCCCCAGCACCTTCTTCTCTTTTATCCTCTCATTTCAAACCCAATCACAAAATGGGCAGATGAGGAGTTCCCGTCATGGCTCAGTGGTTAACGAATCCAACTAGGAACCATGAGGTTGCGGGTTTGATCCCTGGCCTCGCTCAGTGGGTTAAGGATCCAGCGTTGCCGTGAGCTGTGGTGTAGGTTGCAGACACGGCTTGGATCCCTCGTTGCTGTGGCTGTGGCGAAGGCCGGCAGCTACAGCTCCTGTTAGACCCCTAGCCTGGGAACCTCCACATGCCACAGGTGTGGCCCTAAATAAGGCAGAAAGACAAAAAAAAAAAGTTAGCTCAAGATGGGTGAAAGACCTAAATATAAGACTTAAAGTCATAAAACTCTTAGAAGAGAATATGGGAGTTAAGTATTTATGAACTTGGATGGCACAATAGATTCTTAGATATTATAGCAAAAGCATGAGCAATAAAATAAAAAATAGATAAATTGGACTTATTCAAAATTGAAAACTTTTGTGCATCAAAATATACTATCAAGAGTGTGAAAAGACAACCCACAGAATGGGAGAAAATATTTGCAAATCATATGTCTGATTAGGATCTAGTATTCAGAATATATAGAGAACTCTTGCAACTCGAGAACAATAGAATGCAGAGTTCCTTCTGTGACACAATGGGATTGGCATTTCTGCAGCGTCAGGATGCAGGTTTGATTCCCAGCTTGGCACCGTGGGTTAAAGGATCCAGCATTGCCACAGCTGCCGTGTAGTTCTGATCCATGGCCCAGGAATTCCATATGCTGCGGTGAAAAAAAGAACAATAGAACAGACATACCATTTTAAAAATGGACAAAGGACTTAAAAAGACATTTCTCCAAAGAAAATATACCACTTGCCAATACGCATATGAAAAAATGCTGTCATTAGCCATTAGGATTAAGACCACAGTGAGTTATTGCTTTATATCCAATAAGATGGCCATAACAAAAAATAAATGTTGGTGAAATGTGGAGAAATTGGAACCCTCATACAAGGCTGGTTGGAATGTAAAATAGTACAGTTACTACGGAAAACATTTTGGCAGTTCCTTTAAAAGTTAAACATAGGGTTACCATATGACTCAGCAATTCTTGTCCTAGGTGTATCTACTCAAAAGAATTAAAACCAGATGTCCATTAATGGATGAATGAATAAACAAATTGTGGCATATGCATGCAATGGAATATTACTCAGCCATTAAAAAGAGTGAAATACAGATACACCATACGATGTGGATGAATCTCAAAAGTATTATGTTAAGTAGAAAAAAAAAAAACTAGGCCTAAAAATTCTGTCTTGTGTGATCCCATTTATATGAAATATCCAGAACAGGTAAATCCATGGAGACAGAGCACAGATTGCTGTGCAAGGGGCTGGAGGAGGAGGGAATGGAGAGAAACGTTTAACGAGAACAGGATTTTATTGGAAATGTTTTAGAGCTAGATAGAAGTGGTGGTTGCACAACACTGTGACTGTACTAAAAGTCACTGCATTGTCCACTTTTAAATAGTTACATTTATATTAGGTAAGTTTTACATCAACAAATTTTTAAAAATCTGCTCCTCCTCGTATGCTTGTAAAGCTTAATTAATGGTACCACTATCTAATTATTCATCCAAGTCAGAAAAATGGAAATAATTCTAAATATCTCATTTTCCTCACTGAGAACATCCTACTAATGATGGAGTCCATTGGCCCAAATTCATTAAATTTCTTGGGTATTTTTCCAACACTGCATTTGATAGCAGTGTCTTAGTTTAGGCGACATACTACTAGGTTCCTTTTCTTCAGCTTTCAACCCTTTAAACCTCACCTGCCCCTTCACACAGCAGCGAGAATTATGTAGAATAGTGATTCTAAAATTTTAGAGCACATCAAAATTATACAGACATGGATTGCTGGGCCTTATGCTCGGAGTTTCTGAATCAATAGGTCTGATTCAGTGGAGCCCTAGAATTTGCGTTTTTAACAAACCCCCATGTGATGCTGATATTTCTGCCTTAGAGAGCCACAGTTTGAGAACCACTGATCTATGACTACATTCCAGTCTAAAAGCCTGTAATCCTTATCTTAAGACATTCCGGGGTTTGGCCCCTGTGCATCTCTCCAACTTTACCTTTCTCTGTGGGCCATCTTGACCCTATCCATCTTAATAGACAACATCAGCATATTCTGTTCCTTGAAGCTATATCCTTTAGGGCACTTATAAGCCACTGAAACTGACTCGGGTTTCTTTAGGTTATAAAAAAGGAAATTTATTAGACTGCATTATAGATATAATAGGAAGGTTGGATTACCAGAATCAGAAAAAGATAGGAATCAGGACCTATCAGGGATCCAGGAAGCAAGGATTGATATTTGACCATCTGGCTCAGGAGGTGGTTCCGGAATAAGTGTGCTGTATCTGTTTTTCCATCCTTGAATTTCTCAAGATGCAAAATCCATGGAGAGAGAAAAAAAAAGCAGAGTGTTCCAGCTTGGGTAAAAACAGGCCTCTTGGTAAAGGAAGGCACAGTCACCTAGACTAATAGTTGCACTGAGTCAGCAGAGAGTGGAGAAAGGTAATTCCCCAGAAGAGAATCAGGCAGTGGTTACCAAATTAAAATGAAAGAATTCTCAGGGAACACAAAACCAAAACTACCCACCACCATTTCCTTCCTTGTGCCCTACTGTACATTGTATAAACTTCCATACTGCTTAAGACTTCCAGCCATTTATATGTCTTTCCACCTGGCTAGACAATGAGTTCCTTGGCATCAGGGACCATGTTGCTTTCTTTTCTATTTCTAGAATTTAGCATAGCATGTGGCATTAAGCAGGTGCTCAACAAATGTTTGGTGAATGGAAAAAGAACAAAGGAGTGGAATTGAATGGATCCAAGACTCAGCTGAATTACAGATGAGAGGGAAAACTAAGCACAATGTGAGAGGAACAGAGGAGTGCAGTGGCTTGGGTGGTTGGTCAAACTATTACATTTGGAATGGATAAGCAATGGGGTCCTACCGTACAGCACAGGGAGCTATGTTCAGTCTTGGGGTGGAACATGATGGATGATAGAATGAGAAAAAACATGTATATATATTTATGACTAAGAAACTATGCTGTATAGCAGAAATTAGCACAATGTTGTAAATCAACTATATTCTAATAATTGTTTTAATTTTAAACAAGACACCTTGCTTCATGAGACAAGGTGGATGAGAACAGCACAATCTCAGGTGAGTTGTTAAGCACAGCCTCTCTGGAGAGAGAGGCTGATGAAAGGACAAGCTGCACGCCCACAGGTTGGTGTTTGCAAGTTCTAAGATTTATCCATCTGGCACCTCTTAGGGAAGCAGCAGGCCTATGAGCAGCATGCAGAGATTCACTTTGTTTTAAGGGAAAGCGTCCCCCCCTTTTTTTCTTGGCTGCCTCAGAACTATTTATCCTAATATACACAGAAGATCCCTTTTCTCTAGAAGAAAAATTTCTAGGGGCTACTAAACAGTTAATTATGTTTCTGGAGAAGAATGATTCTTGGAGATTCAACTTTTTTTGGGGGGGGGGGCTTTTTAGGGCTGCGTTGGTGACATATGGAAGTTCCGAGGCTAGGGGTTGAATCAGAGCCACAGCTGCTGGCTTACACCACAGCCACAGCAGTGCCAGATCCGAACCATGTCTGTAACCTACACCACAGCTCATGGCAACACTGGATCCTTAACCCACTGAGCAAGGCCAAGGATCAAACCGATGTCCTCATGGAGTCATGTTCATTATCGCTGACCCACAACAGGAACTCTGGGAAGTCCTCAACTGTTTAAAATTAATGAAAATTTGGGCTTCACATTTGCTGAGAAATCAAAGTTCCTCTCAATAGCCATCAAGGGCAACCAGTTGAAAAGAAAAGAGTAGGGAATATGGGAAGGGAAAACAGGTGTAGGTAAGATATGAAGAAGTCTGAGAGAAGATGAGAAGGAGATCCTGAGCAAGGAGAGAGGTTAGAGAGTGGGTCCATTGCCTGGGAGATGCATAGAGAGCTTGTTGAAAGGGTAACATCCTGGTACCCATGTTTGGATTGGAGACTTTGCCATCTAACTGCCTCAGTTTTGAGAGAGAAAAATATTGTACAGACAAATCCTGGGCTTTCCAAATTTATAACTGAAACAATGGTACCATCTAAATGCTGTTCCTGGCACAGATCAGGCCAAGAAATCCCTAATTCATATTCATCTGCTAGTTTGTAAATGTCCATGGAGAGTCTAGATCGATGGCCTCAATCCTGTTAATAATATCTTGATTCCTTTTCTGCTATATGTCAAGCAGCCAGAGCCTTTTCTGTAGAAATCCTACTTGATTGCTTCTCAAAGCTCAGAGATGAAAAAGGTCCCACTTCCTTTGCATTAATGCATTGGGCCACTATTTCCTTGTTTGCAAAAGGAATCGGACAGCAAGGGGGGGGGTGCTAGGTTGTGCTGTCCATACTTTGAGTGGGGTAGACAGAATGACCATCAAACTCAATGTCCTATATTCTAGCAAGGTTGCTCCAGATGAAATTGAAGCAAATTGTGTAGCTGAGTTGTGTAGATTCTATTTCCATCATGGTTAATACGGATACAACTAAATCACTTAATGAATGATATGATTGTGCTTTCCTCCCCTTTAAGAGCAAGGTATCATTTTTTTAAACCCAAGTCAGTGGTGAAGTGTTCCCTGTTCCCTTCCCACCTCCCTGTTCTCTTCTAGTTCCACTGGTCCAGGCTGCCCCAGTTTCCGAGCTCAGCTGAATGGTCCCCTCTTATTTTCTGTTCTCCATCCCCTTTGTCTGTAATCAAAGCAGGCATCCTTCCATCCTCCAGCCTGATCCTTGCTGCTGTTCTTCACATTACATGCTCATTATTTCAGCTGTATTTTCAATGCTCCCTCATTACCCCTCTTATGTGTCCACCCACATCTCCACCTACAGTGTCTATAATGTGCTTTCTATCTACTCAGCTTAATAAAAGAGAAATTATGCTAATTTTATTCAGATTTTAAAAAGGTAAAACCTGTACCCTTATTATTCTGCCCCTCTTTCCCTTTTATTTATTCATTTCAAAAGAAAAAGTGTCTAATCATCTGAGAAAATTGTGCTTGCACGATGTTAACCACTTTCCTATTTTCCCTTCTAATTAAGTAGATTTTTTCCAATTGAGTTTGGATGGAGTAAGAAAGCTGGCCTTCTGCATAGATCAGGTTCTGATGGAATTAAAGCCTGAGTCCAAGGAAAGTTTAGTGTCAGCTAACAATTTTTGTGCCTGGGAGATAGCCTGGAAGGTCTGCTAAATGTGCTGAAGCGGGGGTTAGGGGCGCAATTCCTGCAGGCATGAGTCAAAGGCTTTGTACATAATTAAGACCTTAGAGCCAAACAGACCGCTTCCACATTGAATACAGTTTTCAACAAGTAGGGGAACTTCGCTTGCAAATGCCTAGAGGTGGAAAAGTTGGCCTTGGTGTCTAGGAGCACTTCTTTGTAGGCACAGCCCAGCTTTGTTGAGAAGATACTTGGATAAGGATATGGAGGAGGAGAGAGTCTCCATTGGCTCGGAGCCCTCCAAGGAGGAGGAGCTAACCAAGCACTCTTTGGGGCAAAGTAGGGGGAAGGACAGAGAGGCAGTGGCTGAAATCTCAAAAGAAGAGACTCCGAGGAGAGGTGGTTCTGATTGGGAATATTCACATGAGATACCGTGTGTATCCAACCTGATTCTTCCCTGTAGCCCTACCAAATTTCCCATAAAACTTAGGAAATATTTGGTATGATTGGCTTTCTTATAGAGGTTACATCAAGTTCAGCTCAGGGGAAAAAAAAAAAACACACTCAAGGCTTGTGGATGAGAACTGCGTCTGGCATCTGGATTATACAAAGATTTTTTTTTTCCTTCCTAGGAGGTGAGGTTATCACTGTGAAGAAGGACTTTTAAGAGTCTCAGTGTGTGGATAGTGTTATGTTGGGGGCTGCATAATTGAGTCAGATTAACATAGATTGTGCGTACACATTGCCCGAACAAACAGGTGATTGTGTTCCACTCTGAGAAAAAGTTAACCACATCAGCTACCTAATTTATCACATAATTGAAAACACACACATGTTTAACTGAAATTTTTACATTTTCACAAGTTATATAAAATGTTTCCTGCTCCATCAATCACCTTTGTTCTAAACACATTTAGGTCTGAGCCTATCTAATCCAAATCTATCATTTTCTGGATGAAAAAAAAAATAAACACTGAGAAATTTTCCCAGAAGCAAGCAGTTTGCTATAGGTAAAGCAGGGTTGGACTCTGAGTTCTTTCGATTCAGATCTCCTGTTAATTTCTGTGAATATGTGCCGTCTGCATTGGCTAGAAAACAAATTCACAAATGGGATTTAAATGAACTGAAACCCACAAGCCAGGAGGAAAACAAAGAGACCTCTGGACAGATAAATGGCAGGAGGGAGGAAGAAAGATTGGAAGTTTTTGCATGTTTCTACCCCCATTCTGGTCAAAAAAGAGTAGGCCGTGGAATAAGCATGAAATGTGGCATTAGAAGTCTTTCTTCTTTCTGCCCGCCTTGGATTCTGCTTCCCTCTCATGTTGGAAGCATCTTAGCCCACTGAGAGTGATCATACTTTTAAAGATAGATAGACAGGGAGGGAGTGGGGTGAACTGGGAATCTGGGGTTAATAGATGCAAACTATTGCCTTTGGAATGGATAAGCAATGAGATCCTGCTGTACAGCACTGGGGACTCTATCTAGTCACTTATGATGGAGCATGATGGAAGATAATGTGAGAAAAAGAATGCATATATGTATGTCTGACTGGGTCACTTTGCTGTACAGTAGAAAAGTGACAGAACTCTGTAAACCAACTACAATGGAAAAAATAAAAATCATTTTAAAAAAGATAGATGATAGAGATGTATATATATTATATATGTATACATATATATGTATGTAGCTATACATACATATATCTATACATAGAGATATACATACAGATAGGTATATATATGGTGGGGAGCTGGCTGTTAACATGCTCTCCTGTGGCTGCAGGTCTCCCTCCAGGTGTATAGTACAGCAGTGGAAGCCAGTGATGGGTGTCGGGCTGGGGAGCATACAGGTACACAGCTGAAAGTTCTAGCCTCAAGCATGCGCATAGAAGTGTGGATCAGCCACAAGGGTCTAGGCTGGTGTCTTGCTGTAGGACAGCTGCAGAGGGCTGGGCTGGCTGCTAGTGCAGTGCCTGGACTCTGAAGGATGCTGATGGCAAGAAGAAGGAGTGGGGAAGGACCCAAGCAGCTGGCTCCAGAGAAGGCAAATACCCATGGGCCATGGGGGTGGGATGGCGGGTGGGCAAAGCCATTGCAATCAGCAGAAGGTCTGTGGTAGCTGTGCTGGCCCTTTGCTTTTTCCGTGGCAATAGCTGCTGGGTTTGTCTACAGAGCAGATCACTGGGGACCTCAACTGCTCCCACTGTATGACTGCTACTAGTAGCCGCTGCTTTTAGTTCTTATTTCTTGTTGTCTCTATACATGTCTGCTTTGTCAGTCTCTGGGTTGGATGAAACCAAAGCGGAAACTTTGTGCAGTGCCCTGAAAGGCTAGGGAAGCTGGTCACTCAAGCCTCTTTTCTTTTCCCCGTGAGAACTCCTTTTTAGCTGAGAATTCCCTCCTGGCACTGAACAGTACCAGTGAGTTGTAGGATGAGGTGATGCAGGCAAAACGAAGCTGTCTTCCTTCTCTTTTTGTGTGGTTATTCTCAAGCTTTTTTGTTCCACTCTGTTGCTGAGGTTTCATTAGTAGACTCCAGAGCATTCCCAGAGCTGTTTTTGTTCATGGTTAGTTAATTATTGATCTTTGCAGGCAGATGGACACTGAGGTCCCTTACTCCACCATCTTGATGGCGTCATCTGATTTTTCTTTTTTATCTTTACTAGCTTTTATTCTGCTTTGGGCTACTCTGATATTTCTTGAAGTTCTTAATTTGGCTGTAGTGATTTTCTTTTTAAAATATATTTTCTTATTGTGAAATTGTTATAGATATTCATTTTTAGGAGTTCCCGTGGTGGCGCAGTGGAAACAAATCTGACTAGGAACCATGAGGTTGCAGGTTTGATCCCTGGCCTCGCTCAGTGGGTTAAGGATCTGGTGTTGCTGTGAGCTGTGGTGTAGGTTGCAGGTGTGGCTCGGATCCCTCTTGCTGTGGCTGTGGTGTAGGCCAGCAGCTGTAGCTCCGATTGGACACCTAGCCTGGGAACCTCCATATGCCATGGGTGCAGCCCTAAAAAAAAAAGGAAAAAGAGAAAAAGAATATTCATTTTCAAATTGTTTTTAAGTACTATGAAATAAAACATACAGAACGAAAAATACGTAAAATGTATGCCATTTGACAAATAATTGTAAAGCACTATCCAGGTCAAGAAATTGAATATTGCCAATTCTTTAGAAGCAACCTACCTTGTTCTTCTCAATCAAAACTCCCTCTTATCTCCAACATTTGCTCATTTCCTAGACTTTCGTTATAATTTGATTTCTTTATAATTTTACCACCTAGGTATGCATCCATAAACAATATAGTTTATTTTTTCCTGTTTGAGTGTCATAAAATGGAATTATGGTATGTGAATGTTTCTGTGTCATGTTTCTTTCTCTCAGCTCTATGTCTGTAAGAGGAAATATGTAATTTTGCATAGCTATAGTTTGTTGATTTTTGAATTACTTCATATGATTCCATTGTATGAACATATAACAAAAATCCTTTGCATTGGTAAATCACACTTTTTCCAAGTTGTGCTATTACAAAAATTGTGTGCATACTCTTAAACATATAGCCTGGTACACAAGTGTCTGAGATTAAGGTATATATTTTCAACCTTACTGGATAGTGTCAAACCCTTTGGCAAGTAATTATACAAATATACACTCCAGTCAGCAGTGTATGAAACTTCCCATCTTTGTACAACCTCGCCAATGCTTGATGTTGTCAGACTTCATAATTTTTGCAAACTAATAGAGCTTTTACATTGATATCCCATTATCGGTTTCCCTGGTTACTAATGATGAGCTCCTTTCCTTAGGTTATTTGGCCATTTGAATTTGCTCTTTGGTAAAGAAAATAAATATTTTCTTGGTGGTTTGATTTTTATTCATTTGCAAGTAATCAGATCTTCTTCTAATCACAACTGGCAAAGATTCTCTGCTTAAGAATTCAGGTGATTAAATTGAACCCACACTATCAAAGATAATCTTCTCATCTCACCGTCCCTAGCCTTTGCAGACTCTCATCTGCAAAGTCCCTTTTGCCACATTAAGTAACATATTCACAGTTTCATGGGGATTAGGATGTGGACATCTTTGGGGCCCATTATTCTGTCTACTTGAACTCCCAAGTGGGAGTTATTTCAGGTATGGCTATCATTGTAATCCACTGTATCAATGGGCTAAAGAAGAAAAAATAGCATGATCCTATCAACTGATGCAGAAAGAGTGTTGGACAAAATTCAACATCCTTCAGCACTACTTGGGTTGCATCAGACATATTTTGATATGTTGTAATTTCATTTAATTTCATTTGAGATTTCCTCTTTAGCCCATGGGTTATGAGAAAGTGTTTGATTTAGTTTCCAAGTGTTTGGAGATTTTCCTGGTATCTTTCTGTTATTGATGTTTAATGTGATTCCATTATGGTCAGAGAATATACGCTTATAATTTCAACTTAAAAGATTTGCTGAGGTTTGTTCTGTGACTCAGAATATGGTTTATCTTGATAAATATTTCATAGGCACTTGAAAATAATGTGTGTTCTACTGTTCTGGGGTAGAGTATTCTATAAATGTGAAGTAGATCCTGTTGGTTGATGGTATTATTGTGTTCTCTATCCTTGAACCTTGATAATTTTCACCTAGTCATTTTAGCAGTTGTTAAGAGAGGGCTTTTGAAGTCTCTAGCTGTAATTGTGGTTTTGTCTATTTAGCTATTCAGTGCTACCAATGTTTATTTTATACATTATAGTAAATATCACTTGTTTATTCGTAGGATTGGTTATTCTTTAGAAATTGTTTATTCATAGGATTGGTTATTCCTTGATTTCTTACAGTCTCATCAGAGGTCTACAAATTTTGTCTTTTCAAAGAAACATCTTTGAGTTTTTGATCTGTTTTTCCTATTTCATTAATTTTTGTTCATATTTTAATTTTTCCCTTTTTATAATTTGTTGTGTTTATTCTACTGAGATCAGTTTTCAGATTTTTTTTTTTGGCTTTTTAGGACCACATCCACAGCATATGGAAGTTCACAGGCTAGGGGTCGAATCAGAGCTACAGCTGCCAGCCTACACCACAGCCACAGCAACGCGGGATCAAAGACACATCTGCAACCTGCACCACAATTCACAGCAACGCTGGATCCTTTAACCCACTGAGCAAGGCCAGGGATTGAACCCGCATCCTCATGGATACTAGTCGGATTCATTTCCACAGTGCCACAACAGGAACTCCCCAGATTTCTTTTTTAATATGTGCATTTAAAGGTCTAAACTTAACATACTGCTGCATATGCATCTCGTAAGTTTTGATATATAAAATTTCAGTTATCATTCAGTTTTACATATTTTCTAACTTCCATTGATTTCTCCATTGGCCAATAGTTACATGAACTGTATTTCTTAGTTTCTAAACATCTTTTAAAAAATTATGTGTAGTTATCTTCCTGTGAATGATTCTTATGTTAATTGCATTATGATTGGAAAGCTCACATTGACATGAATTGCTCCTCCTCTGCCATCTTCTATCTCTGTTAACGGAGTTACAGTTAACCACACCTCTAATAAATTTTGGTTCCATTTAGTATATCATACTCTCATATATATATATATTTCCAATCAATCATCAGACATAAATCTCAAATCTGGACCCTATACATCAACCCACCTACACTGACTTAGTTCAGTCCTCAGGATCTGAGCAACGTACCTTCTTCTTTCATCTATTGCTTTCTCTGGCCTTCCTGGGACCAGTCAATTCCCTACTCTAGTTCATGCTGGCTTATATCAGGCCATTCCTGGAATGTATCAAGAATGTTCATGATCTGGGACTAAAGTTTTTTCAGGTCCAAGTGAAGCAAAAAGCGATGGACTCAAGGTTTAGTGTTCAACCTCTTGCTCTGTCCTTGTCAAGCTGGATAATCCTGAGCAAGTTCCTTAAGCTCTAAGCCTATTTCCTCGTCAGCAAAGAGGTCATAATAATGCTTATATTATAGGATTATTGTGAGAATTAAATTATAGGTAAACATAAGTAGATGCTCAATAAATCACCAGTAACAGTAGTAACTGAAATCATATACTCAGACTTGCCCCAATTTTCGCCAGTTTCCAGCTGGGAGAGTGTGGCATACTTCACCAGAAGGTAACCTTCTCCCCTCAAAAAGGTGTCTATTTGACAATAGTGGCAATAAAGACAATTCTATGCCCAGGGATATGGAGTCATGTTATTTACCTGGCTCTGTGGGACTAAGTATTTAAAGAAAACTTATTTTAGGTGACCATTAATTGCCCTATCACTCAATTTCCAAAAGTAAGCCTCCAAAAGGATAGGCTAACTTATAAGGAAAGCAGGAGGTAAATAACTGCTTGAACATCAAATACTTTTTACAACACCGTATTTTTATTAATTAAGTGCAAATGGATCAAAACTACCATGTGAATTAATTTCCTTTTAAGAGTTCCCGTTGTGGCGCAGTGGTTAACGAATCCGACTAGGAACCATGAGGTTGCGGGTTCGATCCCTGCCCTTGCTCAGTGGGTTAACGATCCGGCGTTGCCGTGAGCTGTGGTGTAGGTTGCAGACGCGGCTCGGATCCTGCGTTGCTGTGGCTGCGGTGAAGGCCAGTGGCCACAGCTCCGATTAGACCCCTAGCCTGGGAACCTCCACATGCCGCGGGTGCAGCCATAAAATGACAAAAAGGCAAAAAAAAGAATAATTTCCTTTTAAGACAGAGTGGTTGAATAATTAAAGGACAGAATCTTTGCAAAATTTGTTTGCTCTTCTGCCAAAATATAAAGTGGTATGTAGTATCTGCATTCTCTAAAACACATCAGTCTTACCCAATATTAATCTAGCCCTTTAGAAAGTGCTATGTCTTTGGGCCTCCCCAACACACACAACAAATACTTAAAGAAAAAGTTACCAAAACAGCAGCAATGAGGTCCTACTGTACAGCACAGGGAACTATGTCCAATCCCTTGGGAAAGGACATGATGGAAGATAGTATGAGAAAAAGAATATATATATATATATATATATATATATATATATATATATATATATATATGACTGGGTCACTATGCTGTACAGCAGAAATTGGCACAACACTGTACATCAAACCCACAACCTCATGGTTCCTAGTCGAATTCATTTCCGCTGTGCCACAATGGGAACTCCTGTAATTATTTTAATTCACAGTTTGTTTAAATTGACTTGATAAAATGACTATTTTGCATGTGTTTTAGGCAATGTCAAGCACCAGGATATGTCTGAGAGTTCACTCCACTTGTAATTTAAAAACTTAGTCTGACACAGTTTTATGGGTGCCATCATAAGACATGAGACTCCTAGGTCAGAAGTGAAGTGCAATTTATTACTCAAAGAAACAGCAGCAGCTGGATTATCAGCATTTTGTACAGGTTCCCGGAGCCCCAGTTCCCACAAGATGATGGGTAGAAGGCCAGATGAGACCCACATACCCAGTGGGTTGTATTACAGGAGAAGAATTCTGAGCGTAGGGAACCCAAATCTTTTTATTTTATTTATTTTTTATTTTCTTAATTTTATTGAAGTATAGTTAATTTAGTGTTGTGTTACTTTCTTCCGTACAGCAAAATGGCTCAGTTATATATTCTTTTTCATAGTCTTTTTCAAAGTGGTTAGTCTCAGGAGATTGAATATAGTTCCCTGTGCTATTCAGTAGGACCTCTTGCTTATCCATTCTAAATGTAATATTTTGCATCTACTAACCCCAAACTCCCAGTCCGTCCCACTTTCTCTCCGCCCCCTTGGTGACCACAAGTCTGTTCTCTATGTCTATGAGTCTGTTTCTGTTTTGTAAATAAGTTCATTTGTATCATTTTTTTAGACTCCACATATAAGTGCTATCATATGATATTTGTCTTTTTCTGTCTGACTTATTTCACTTAGTATGATAATCTCTAGGTCCATCTATGTTGCTGCAAATGGCATTATCTCATTCTTTTTTTATAATGATTTTTATTTTTTCCATTATAGCTGGTTTATAGTATTCTGTCAATTTTCTCTATATAGCAAGGTGACCCAGTTACACATACTTTTAATGGCTGAGATGTATTCTGTTATAAATACACACACACACACACACACACACACACACGTATACACATCTTCTTTATTCATTCTTCTGTTGATGGACATTTAGGTTGCTTCCATGTCTTGACTATTGTAAACAGTGCTGCTATGAGCATTGGAGTGCCTGTATCTTTTTGTTTTGTTTTGTGTTGTTGTATTTTGTTTTACATCTCTCTCTCTCTCTCTCTCTCTCTTTTTTTTTTTTAGGGCCGCACCTGTGGCATGTGGAAATTCCCAGGCTAGGGGTCAAACTGGAGCTGCACTGTCAGCCTACACTACAGCCACAGCAATGCGGGATCCGAGACTCGTCTGAGAACCACACCACATCTCAGGGCAACGCTGGATCCTTAAACCACCGAACGAGGCCAGGAATCGAACCTGCGTCCTCATGGATACTAGTCAGACTTGTTACCACTGAGCCACGACAAGAACTCCTCACGTATCTTTTTGAATTATAGTTTTCTCCAGATATATGTCCAGGAGTGGGATTGCTGAATCATATGGTAACTCTAGTTTTTAGCTTTTTGAGGAACCTCCATACTGTTTTTCAGAGTGGCTGCACCAATTTACATTCCCACTAACAGTGTAAGAGAGGAACCCAAATCTTTTTGAATGGAAAGTCAACATTCTTGCCCTTTGCTTAGGAGGGAGACACTATTCACTATACAAATATCCTTGAAAAGACAGTCCAGAACAAAGACAGTCTTGTCCTGCTTACAAGATGCTTATCTTGCTTACAAGATGTACAGAAACATGAGAGAGCCGTAGAAAACTGTCTCCCGATAAGCAGATGAAAAGTGCTCAATTTCTGAAATGTGAATCACACAAGAAAATAAGGTTCGACAGAGTTAGACTGAGAAATCTACTGTACAATGCCTGTGGTAAAATGGCTGCAACAGATTAAAAGTGAAACCCAAGCTCAAGTATATTAGCTAAAATAAAACTTTACAAAATCTTCAGTGGCTAGTGAGCTGTCTCATTCGACATAGCTTGCTACAAATTTTATACTAGTAAACAGAAACAATTTGGGGGTGCACCAATAATATTGCAACTGGCAATTTGTCATGTTGGCCATTCTACAAGTTGAATTGATTTTTGGCAAATAGATCTCCGTTTGACTTGGCCTGCTTCCTAAGCCCACATTCAGGGAGCCTATCCCCTATTACATGGCAATCACAACTAGCTCTCAGCTAAGGCTCTAACTGAAAAGAATACAGCCTTTTTTTCCCCTTTCTCGATAATGTCTGCATTTTAATAGAGAATTTGACAAATTGACAAAATGACTGTGACAACTCCCAGAGCAACTAATTTGTATTGTTAAATTTCTAGCTCTTGTGAAGTACGTGCCGGCTTCCCCAAATTTCACAAATCAGAACATATGTGTTAGTTTGTCAACCTGACCGGAGTCTCTAATTCATTGACTTTTCCATCTCAATCCAAACTCTCCATTCTGTCATTGCTTGATTCTTTGTCCAGTTTAGTTTCCTCAGTTCATGATTATATAAATTGTCTTGCAAATTCTCTTATCTCCTTTACTTACTTCTCTCTCCCTTCCTCCAAGTGGGCACTGAATAACAATTGGCAGTCTTACCAAAAATCGTACATTTTTTCCTTAAAACTGCTTTCCCACTGCCCACAAGGATATTTCACATTGTACCCACTCTTTAAATTCCCTATGCTTCCTTCTCCTCCTTAAAAGGACTATATTATGATTTTGTGGACCCTAGACACTTTTGCATTCATGACTCTCTTCCTCTATTAAAAAAAAAAAATAGCTTGAGTTCCCTTGTGGCACAGCAGGTTAAGGATCCAGCATTGTCACTGCAGCAGCTTGGGTTGCTGCTGTGGCGCTGCTTCAGCCCCTGACCCAGGAATGTCCGCATGCTGTGGGCGTGGCCAAAATTTTTTAAAAATTTTAAATAAACCCAAAAAGTATGTTTTACCACTGAGGTGGTATAAAAGCAGATATGATCCCAGCTTGATTCATATTTTCATTTCATTGTTACCCTATTCATTTGTTGCCTTCTGATTTCAAAAGAAATTAAAAGTAAACCATTTTCATGGGCCCCTAAAACAATATCACAGGCCCCAGGCAGGCATTGTGACGGCCTGCTGCAGCTAATGGATAAGTCAGTCAGTGCTGCTCCCCAGTACCTCTATATTTGATGACCTTGCTTTTTACGTTATTTGGAAAAAAGGTCAAAGATGCCTCATCTTGCAGCTGCTGTTGTGGCTCAGC
This sequence comes from Catagonus wagneri, assembly GCA_004024745.2. NCBI lineage: Eukaryota > Metazoa > Chordata > Mammalia > Artiodactyla > Tayassuidae > Catagonus > Catagonus wagneri. The sequence continues at coordinate 4,243,461 of PVHT020000193.1, forward strand.
GGGTTAAGCATCCGACATAGTGTCTGTGAGGATGTGGGTTCGATCCCTGGCCTTGTTTAGTGGGTTAAGGATCCGGCATTGCCATGAGCTGTGGCATAGGTTGAAGACACAGCTCAGATCCCGCGTTGCTGTGGCTGTGGTGTAGGCTGGCAGCTGCAGCTCTGATTCATCCCGGAGCCTGGAAACTTCCATGTGCCACAGGTATGGCCATAAAAAGAGAAAAAAAAGATTCCTCATCTTGCCATGTGGAGCTTATGTAGGATATCTGGAATGGGATTTGTCTCCATACAGCGGGGTTTCTCACCCTTGGCACTATTGAGAATTTGGGGTGGATGATCCTTTGTCGTGAGGACTATAGGCTATTTAACAGCATTTCCTGTCTCTATCCTCTAGAAACCAGTAGCATCTCCCCAATTATAGTAACCAAAATGTCTTCAGAAATTGCCAGAAGTTCCCTCTATGAGAGGCTAAATAGACCCAAGTTGAGAACCACTACTATACAAGTCAAAGTTGAAGAGCCGTGGCATTGGGTGAGTTCTCCTCTGGGAAGTGTTTATAATAACATGAGGACAATAGGAGTTCCCGTTGTGGCTCAGCAAGTTAAGAACCCGATATAGTGCCCATGAGGTTGCAGGTTCCATCCCTGGCCTCGCTCAGTGTGTTAAAGATCTGGCGTTGCTGTGATTGTGGCATGGACCAGCAGCTGCAGCTCCAATGGGAGCCCTAGCCCAGGAACTTCCATATGCCGCAGGTACAACCATTAAAAAAAAAAAAAAAGGAAAACCAGAAAAGAAAAAAAAAGAAGAAGAGGATAATAGTAAATTCCAGTATGTGAGGGACTACTAAAAAAAAGGAACCACCAGAAAAAGACTGCCGTTTTTATAACCTGGGGTAGACCTGGAGGATTTAGTTAGAAGTTTTCAGAGTTCCTCGGTGGCTCAGGGGGTTAAGGATCCAGCATTGTCACTGCTGTGGCGTGGGTCACTGCTCTGGCATGGATCACTGCTGTGGCATGGGTTTGATCCTTGGCCTGGGAACTTCCACATACCATGGGTGTGACCAAAAGAGAAAGAATGAAAGAGAGAGAAAGAAGAAAGAAGGAAGGAAGGAAGGAAAGAAAAGAAAGAAAGAAAGAAAGAAAGAAAGGGAAAGAGGAAGAAAGAAAGAAAGAAAGAAAGAAAGAAAGAAAGAAAGAAAGAAAGAAAGAAAGAAAGAAAGAAAGAAAGAAAAGAAGGAAGGAAGGAAGGAACAGAGAGAGAAAGGAATTTTCAAATGTCCACAGTCTCTTAGTGAACTAGTTGAGCAAAGGACTTGTGGAACCACCTTTCTGGGCTTCTCAAAAATTGAAAAGTTCCTCACGCTCAGCACGATTCAGTGCGTCCCTCTCGAATGATAAAGGGTTGACATGAACAACTTCTGAGAATTTGCCTAAGTCCCGGAGGTTGTGTGAAATAGTTCTCATCCTTATAAACAGGGGCCAGATATGACAAAGCCAGAGAGCTGCTTGATTTTTTTTTAACTGAAGGTCAGATCTGTGACCTCTGTGGGCCACATGGAGTTGTGGCAGATGTCACATTCCTTCTCCAGATCCTGTTTCCTCACGAGTGTCACTACCCAATAAACCTTTGGCCCTTCTGACTTTATTTCAGCATCTGCTTCCTAGAGAATCCAGGCTAACACAGGAGGATAGTTTATTTCTTATTTCCACAATGTGGAAAATATATGAAGTGTATGTTACTTTCCCTTCCCACATTCGTTTTCGCCCCTAATCCTGTTTATGTACAGGAACAGATGCTAAAGAGAATGCATACAGAATATAGCATTTTAATTGAAGACCTTCAGCAGACGTATGCTTGCAGAAGGGGAACTGTGGCCCTTCATTTTCCATGTTTTACTATTTACTATGTTTTTTTTTTTTTTTTAACTCACATGAAGGTAGGGTGTTTAACCTCGCTTCTGTTTGATTCTCCTCATGAGATGACTAAACCCACTGCTGACATTCAAGGAAGACTGTATTTGCAGTGGCTGAAGCAGACCCTCAAGGATCTCCATGCCTGTTCACTTGAGTAGGGGTAATTCATGTAATTCATCAGTGATGCCCCAAACAGGATTATCTGTGCTTGCTATACTTATATACGACCCTATATATGGTGGACAGGGTGGACCCGTGAAGTCTGTCTATTACCCAGAGCTGAAAACTGGCCAAGGCCACAGCAGGGCAGTGGGCTCTGCTAGGTTTTGCATAGCCAAAAGAGTCTTTCAACAGGTAACCTTTAAATCCTTGAACTACTGGGCAATCTTGCAGGAGCTAATTTGTGGTTGCCAAGGCGGTTGGGTGGAGGGACTGGGACGGACTGGGAGTTTGGGGTTAGTAAATGCACACTGTTACATTTAGAATGGATGAGCAATGAGGTCCTACTGTACAGCACAGGGAACCATATCCAGTCTCTTGGGATAGAACATGATGGAAGATAGTACGGGAAAAAGAGCATATAGAGATAAATGTATGGCTGGGTCACTATGTTGTATGGCAGACATTGACACAACATTGTAAATCAACTATACTTTAATTAAAAAATAAATAAATCAGAGTTCCCGTCGTGGCTCAGCTGAAACGAATCTGACTAGCACCCATGAGGCTGTGGGTTCGATCCCTGGCCTCGCTCAGTGGGTTAAGGAACCGGCGTTGCTGTGAACGGTAGTGTAGGTTGCAAACGGTGGCTTGGATCTGGTGTTGCTGTGGCTGTGGTGTAGGCTGGCGGCTGCAGCTCTGATTCAACCCCTAGCCTGGGAACCTCCGAATGCTGTGGGTGTGGCCCTAAAAAGACAATAAGTAAATAAATAAATAAATAAATAAATAAATCTTTGAACTACCCAGGCATCTTGTGGTTACTAATCCTATAAATACCAACACATATTTTATTTTTATTTTATTATTTATTTATTTATTTTGTCTTTTTGCCTTTATGTAGAGCCGCACCCGCGGCATATGGAGGTTCCCAGGCTAGGGGTCTAACAGGAGCTGTAGCCGCGGGCCTTTGCCACAGCCACAGCCACTAAGGATCCGAGCCGCGTCTGCAACCTACACCACAGCTCACGGCAACACCGGATCCTTAACCCACTGAGCGAGGCCAGGAATCGAACCCGCAACCTCATGGTTCCTAGTCGGATTCGTTAACCACTGAGCCACGAAGGGAACTCCAAAGGGCACTCTCTTTGATAAACTGTCTGCCTTGGACTTTTTTAACATTTCTTTGAAGTGTGTTTCAAATGTGTGGGAGAGAGACCTCTACCCCATGTTATGACGTTAGGGTGGCCCTCATGCTCACACTGTATCATCAGCTCCCCTTGAGTGCAGCCAAAACTGGTGACTTGCTTCTAACCAACAGAATACTGCGAAGACCGTGATATCTTTCTCCTGTGATTACCTTACAATTTATATAGAAGCCTCTGAGCAGACTAGCGCTTCACTCTCCTCGTGACCTTGAAGAAGAAAGCTGCCATGAGTTTTACAGCCATAAGGAAATAAATCTTTCCAACAACCTCAGGGAACCCAGAAGTCTACCCTTCCCCAGCCGAGCCTCTGATGACAACACAGCCTAGCTGACACCTTGACTCTAGCCTTGTGAGGGAGGACCCAGATGAGTGGGGACCAGATTCCTAACTTATGGAAGCTGTAAGATAATAAGAGCATATTGTTTTAAATTTCTAACTCTGTGGTAATTTGTTCTACAGCTGTAGAAAGCTCATACAAACTGTTTATTTTAAATTAGTCCTTCTTTTTTTCTTTCCTACTTCTGTTACTGTTTATTATTGGAGGTGGTAAATCTCATGTTCGTTTCTTTCAGAGGAAGCCTTTATCATTTTTATAGAAAGGAATAATATTTTAAAACTTTTTTTCCCTCAAACTAGTAACAAAGGCTACAAAACATTCAAACCTTTTCTCTCATGAAACTGTGTTTTAGTTAAGTCCAGAAGCTGATTAATCACTATAAAGTTGACCTTATTTATATTTCGCTCTGACATTCAGTTTGGCCTTCATCTCCTAAATGTTTCATTTGCATTTGATGATGAAAAACAAAACAAAACAAAACAAAAACCTGACCCCTCAAAAAATCTAAACAATATAAAACAGGCTTTGCTTAATGGCTGATTTTACTTCAAGTCATCAAACATTTGGGTAGTATGTTTTCACTGAATTGCCTATTAAATTATATTTCTTAAAGGAAGAGAGGACAATTTAAATGTTTCAAACATTTAAAGTGACTGTACTAGTGATTATTATGTAAGTAGCTGAGTTTGCTATTTTAGTGATACTGAGAAGAAAATTAACTATGGAGAGAAATGTTTTTGTGCTAGCTTCATGGTTTACATCCCTCAGGGAAGGCTAGCATAAGTTATTTTATGCACAAAGTCATTTTCTAGAGTGACCTTTTGGTATATTTATTTTATTATTCTGGATAATGTGTAATAAACACATTTCGGTATCTCTTTACATAATGTAAAGGCTTCTTTGTCATTTGAAAGGAAATTATTATCCAAATTTCCTTTGAAAGAGAGAGAATGATCTTTCAGCAAGTAACAGAAAGGGACATGATGGATGGTGCAGGTCAAACTAAAGAGGTTTGATATGAATTATAAATGTTATGCAATATCTTTATAAGTCTGCAAGAGTAAATGTCTTCTCTCCTTAGTCTTCCTTTTTTCTTTCTTTTTTTCTAATAGAAAGTAGATGGCTTACTATAATCACTTACAAAAAGTATCTCAACATGCCTGTAATTGTAAAATTCCTGGGAAGTGAGTTAGTGTGTGTTAGTTAATATCCTCTTTTTATAGCACTTGAGATGCATTCTTCCTTAGAAAGGGAAGCATATATGCTTTAGAAAACTGTCTTTTTTAAAACATGAGAGAAAATTGCAGAGCAAAGAAAAATTGTGTCAAAGAATGGCTTAGAAAACAAACTATTTTAGAAAAACTTGAAGGTAGTAGAGTGGGGTGGCTGAGAAGAAGAGGAAATGTAGCTACATGGTGAAGACCTCTAAAATGAATGAGAGGTTTGAAGGTTTTGGAGAGGATTCCGAATAGAGAATATATTAAAGTGATAGAAGATAGTGCATATGAGGTTTTTGGGTTTTTTTTTTTTTTTGTCTTTTTAGGGCCCCACCTGCAACATATGAATGCTCCCAGGCTAGGGGTCAAATCAGAGCTACAGCTGCCAGCCAATACCACAGCTCATGGCAATGCCAGATCCTTAACCCACTGAGCAAGGCTAGGGATCAAACCTGTGTCCTCATCAATACTAATCAGGTTCGTTTTGGCTGAGCCACGACAGGAACTCCCCACATATGAGTTTTTTTAAAGCTAAAAGAACCATAAATTTGTTCAATGTCTGTGGGTCTAAGGCGAAGGGACAAACTAGGAGTTTGGGATTATATATACGCACTACTATATATAAAATAGATCACTAACTAGGACCTACTGTATAGCACAGGGAACCATACTCAATAGTTTGTAGTAATTTATGAGCAAAAATAATCTGAACATATATATATATATATATATATATATATATTTATATATATATAAACTGGAAAGCTTTGCTGTACACCTGAAACTAACAAAACATTTAAATCAGCTATACTCCAATAAAATAAATAAGCTAAAAGAATAATGATTCCCACACATAACACACATTCAGGAAGATATGAAGATTGTTTATAGCATGTAGTACTCACATCAACTGTGTCATCCCTTTCATACAGTCTAGAAAGTCCTTCAAAGACCATTTGGTATTTAAAGAGAATTTAATAACACGGGTCATAACTCGTGGCCATCCAGAACCTTTGAACACCTAGAGTTGGAGAATAACCCACCTTATGAGTCTGGTTATCCTAACCTAGAATCCAGAAATTCACTCCTCCAGCCTTCCTGGAAGCTAGGACAGATACACTTTAGTTAATGAATAGGCTCAGCCAATGAAGAGCACTTAATGAGATTTCAGTTTAAAAGAAACAAACATGAGTAAGAAGACATGGCAGAGACCATTCTCTGAAGGTGATGGCAGAGGCAATGGCTTTTGGGGACAACGATGACAGCAGTTCAGCATTGGTTGCCCAGGATCAATAAAGCAATCTTCAGTGTCTTGTGCCCAGAGGCTACAATGGTGGAACCCTTTCTGGAGTCATCCCGAAGTGCAATTTGAGTGCTTTTCTTGCCCATATGTCTTCAAACCTGGCTCTCTAATCCTTGCAGAGGGTCTGTTGAGGCTTCTCAACGCTGTTAGATATAAGTTTTCTGCTTAACCAGCTATAGTGAGTTCTAATGTTTGTAACCAAAACATCTGACTGATACAGATCCTTTCCTAAACAGAACAGCTATGAAACCCTATGTACAAGGGACTCACCCATGGAGAGCTTTTCTAAAATGATTGCAATTTTATTTAATCCAAAGTCAGAAGAAATAGCACCCTAGGGAATTTCTTTGCAACTCAATAATATACTAAAAAATTGGGAAATTACAACACCTATAAATGAGTACGCTACTATAAGATAAATGGAATGCTACCTTTGTTTTATCAGATGTAGGAAAATCTGCTTTTAAAAATAATCACAAAAAAATAAATAAAAATAAAAATAATCACATATAATCCAATGGGAGTAAAAATTATGAGGTATAAATGAGAAACTGGTATTGTAGAATGTTGATAACTGCTGAATCTGGGTGATGGGTATTCTATTTACTACATGCTTTGAGATTTTTCTTAATAGAAATTCAAAAATAAAAAATTATTAGTGAGTTAACATTATTCAGGAAAAATACATGCTTCCATATTTATCTTTAAAATGAAGAAGAGGAGCGAGACTAAATATTGTTTAGAAACTTGGATATCAGTGTTTGCCAGACAATAGAACTAAGCAAGAAAAATTTGTAAAAATAAAAGGACAGACCTATAGTTGATGTGTCTACTTTTTAGGCCATTTTTGTCTTCAGTTTCCCAGGAGTAGCTCTGTCAATCAGTCTACAAATACTTTTTTTATTAAAGAGTAGTTGATTTGCATCATTGTACCAATTTCTGCTGTATAACACAGTGACCCAGTTATATATGTATTCCTTTTCTTATATTATCTTCCAGAATGTTCTATCCCATGAGAATGGATATAGATAGCTCCCTGTGCTATACAGCAGGACATCATTGCTTATCCATTCTAAATGTAATAGTTTGCATCTACTAACCCCAAACTCCCCGTCCATTCCACCCACAAATGTTTTTATTAGCACCTGGCACACGTTGAATCATTCTAGGTACTTGTTACATATAAAGAAATAAAATAGGAACTCCTGTCGTGGCTCAGCAGAAACAAATCCGACTAGGATCCATGAGGACGCAGGTTCGATCCCTGGCTTTGCTCAGTAGGTTAAGGATCCAGCATTGCCATGAACTGTGGTGTAGGTCGCAGATGCAGCTCGGATCTGGTGTTGATGTGGCTGTGGTGTAGGCCGGCGGCTACAGCTCCAATTGGACTCCTAGCCTGGGAACCTCCATATGCCGCGGGTGCGGCCCTAAAAAGCAAAATAAATCAATAAATAAAGATCCTTGCCCTTACCTAAACGTTTTCCTTTATGTGTTATACAAGAGCTCCCTCAAAGCTTTGTATGCAGATCTCCAGTCTATAAGCCTACTTACCTCATTTTTAAATTCTAAAACCATCTCCTGTTTTCTACAGTTCAGAACTGTAATGCTTTTATAGTTGAAAAGGAGCTAAGATTGCCTCAAGTGCTACTGCTCATTTTATTATAATTGATATAATGCTTTGCCTTTGTAGAGGCTTTTAGCAGTTACGACATGCCTTCCTGAGACCCAGAGAAGACAGGGGACTTGCCAAGTTTAAACTGCCTGAACAAAGACCTCCCAATTGGCGCGTTGGTACTCTCTCTGCTACATCAAAATTTGCCTGCTTACACCGCAGTGGCGGTGGTTGACTGGAAAGGCTTTAGCCTAAAAATCTTACTGTTTCTCCATCCTGAGCCTGTCTCTTCCGCTTGACTCTATTGCTCTCTGTCCGCCTTCTTCCTCCTCCCTCATTGGCTTTCACCCAAAGCTACAAGTGACTAAGATATGCCTCTCTCTTTGGCGCTGATGCCTTCATACGCTGCTTAACCATTGTTCGGCTAGGCTCGCCTAACTCAGAGCCTTTAATCTTCTTTGATAACATCGTCTCTTCAGTACTCCGAATAACTTGTCAGGACATTTCTTTTTTGGTTCATCTTCCAGTTAATCTACATGTTTCAGGCGTCTAGGTACTCAGGAACGAACAAAGAATTGGGGGGTGGGGAGCTGACAATTCTACTGTTGTACTGAAGGTCTTCCAGATTCTCTCTGACTTCCAAGCTCTGTGGAGAGAATGTCCCCATCTGATGCCACCCCCAAGGGCATTCTGTTTCTGTCTTCACGTTACTTCGTGTCTAGGTTCCCTTAGACAATATTGGAGGTTCGGGCCTTATTCAAAGTGTTTGCAACTACCTAGTCAGTTACCTGATCAATTTCTCTCTCCTTCTCTACCTCCCTCCCCCCCCCCCTTCCTCTCTGTCTCTCCCTCTTTCTCTCTCCCTCTTTCTCTCTCCATCCCTCTCTCTCCCCCTCCCCCTCTCTGTCCCCCTCCCAACATGAAGAATGTTTGCCTATCTATTGCTGTGTAACAAGCCACACCAAGACATAGTAGGTTAAAAAATGTTGAGTTCCCATTGTGTCTCAGTGGTGACGAATCCGAGTAGTATCCATGAGCATACCGGTTTGATCACTCAGTGTAGGTTAAGGATCCGGCATTGCTGTGAGCTGTGGTGTAGGTCACAGCTGCAGCTCCAATTCGACTCCTAGCCAGGGAACTTCCATATGCTATGGGTGCGGCCCTAAGAAGACAAAAAATATATCTGTAATTATCTGTCATGGTCCCATAGGTTGCCCGAGCTCAGGGAGGTGATGTCGGGTTCTCTCAGGTGGTTGTAGTCAGACAGATGGGATCAGCTGCATGTCCAAGTGGCTTCTTTAGTCGTGCATCTGGCCAGTCAGCTGGGATGCCTGAAGCAGCCTGGGGCTGACCAGGCATTTCTCTCTCCACTCAGACTCTTCAGGTGGCAGCTGGAGCTTCCTGAAAGCATAGCAGACTCAAGGTAGTCACACTTCTTACATGGCAGCTGTCTTCTCGCAGAGTGAAAGTTCCAAGAGACCCAAGTAGAAGCTGCAAGGCTTCCTTTGACTTCAGAAGGGACCACACAAAGATGTGAATGCTGGGAGGTGCAGTTCATTTGCGGTGCGGGGTGGGGGCGGGGGTGTCTTTGGAAACTAGCTACCACAGGAAGGGAAGTGGGACCTGCAGCTAAAAGTCAATGCTGGTGTTAGTCCTCTGGCTGGCAGGACTCTTATTTTCAATGAATATAATTGCCTAAAATACAGCCCATTTGTTTTTTTTGTTTTTTGTTTTTTTTTTTTTTTTGGTTAAGCAGAGCAGATCCGAGTTCCTCTTAATTAAACAAAACAAAAAGAAAAACTTTGAACTTAGATGCCTTGTATCTCTCTAGACAGTATTTAATCGCCCATTTATTGTGATAATAGCTCAGACTTTGTTCTGTCGGGGGGCTGGAGGCAGACTTGCCACCATTCTAGGGCTGACAAGCCAAAACAGGTGAGTCCATCTTGCATGATTCACCTTGGTCGGAGCAAATGACTACCCAGCTCTGGGCTGGCGGACTACCTGCTCCCTTTCATACACAGCGTGCTCACCCACAGCCTGCAGCGTACCCCGTATTCTTTCGGAAATGCTTGGAACACGTGCGGGGAGACATCCGAAGGTTTTTCTTTCCAACGAGAGAGACATTTTGTGAAGTCTTTGGCAGCAGGCTGGCTGGCAAAGTCATCTGGCTGGCACACTTCTCCTGCATCGAGTTATGGCACTGCCACCTCTACTCTGGAGAGTTTCGAAATTTCAATTTGCACACCCTGTAAGATGTGAGTCATGCGGATCGCAGAGGAGGAGGAGGAGGAGGCCATCTGCTAGTCATAAGCAGATGACAAATACCCTGCGCTGCGAATTTCCATCCTCGTTTCACAATATTTAAGTAAACACATTTTGTAACCATTTTTTTTTCAGAGTTCCATAGTGCTTAAAATGGATTTTTTTTTTTTTTTTGGTAAACAATATATAGAAGCCACCTTTTCTCCTCTAAACGATTATATTACCAAAGTGACACTGAAGGAAACCACGGCAAAGTGCTGTCTGTTGAATGACTGGAACAAAAAGAATCCACTTCGAACAAAAAGAATCGAATGGTTAAGCTTCATGTCATTTCAGACCCACTGGGCTAGGTTTACCGGGCTGCGAGCTCCATCATGCACAGCTCCATGGCGACCTCTGCTGTCCGCAGGCAGGAATCCCAGCAAAGACAAAGGGTTTCCACATAAAATCTGTTTATTTAACATTTCGGTATACTGTATCATGGGGAGGAAAGAAATGGAAGAAGGAGAAGATAGATGCTCTCCCCTTAAATGATAAGAAACAGATTACATCCATGAAAGAACTGGGAACCAAAGCAAGATCTAATTTGGTGTTGGCTTCAAGCCGTGCAACATGGTTCAGAGCGAAGCTTATTCATTTCTTCCCCACCTTTATCTGAAGAAACCTACAAGAACAGGAAAAAAAATAGCAAAATAGAAATAGAAATTTCAGATTATGGAGAAAAGTGAATGCAAATGTGCTAAAAATAAAGGTCAATGTCTGAAGGAGTTTCCTATTTGGCTCTGAGCATCCTGAAAGCCAGAAGGAAAAAAAGGGGGGGGGCAGGATGGATTGCCTAGACCTTCCTATCATGATGAAGAAAGACTGACATTTCTCAAGTGGAATCATTTTTCTGGGTGTTAAATTCTGAAGGAAATTCCTGGGGGGATTCGGTGACATACCCCAGGTGGTATAAGGGTTAAGGATTCTCCTTAGAATTTGTACGGCTGCTGCAGGACCAGACTTGGTAGGGCTGTTTCTTTTAACTTTTGTGAGAAAGAAAGGGTGTGCCATCGAGAAAATGAAATACATCCTGCTGACAAGCAGAGAAAGTGAGAAACGGTCCTGCTGGCAGCCGGGTCTCAATTAGTAGAAATAGTGCTGCGACAAGGTCACTCCAAGATCATTTTGGGAACAAGATAAAGCCACTCAGTAATCACACACACACACACACACACACACACACATGATGAAACGTCCTTCTCCTCTGATTAAAACGAGGGACTGCTATTCCTTTACCAGCGACAGTCCCAGCCCTGTTAGTGCTATGTGAAATCTAGGGAGATATCAAAACATTGAATTGCCCCTGCTCTTGAAAGGGTCCAATTAGAATGGCCGCTGCTCCCCAAATTTCTCTTGGAGTAAATTCAATTCCAGTGAGAGTGTCCCTGGCCGCTCCCCCTTTCCAAGGAATTCCAGGCACCCCCAGTACCTGTTCTCGTTTGCTGCAATGAGCTCAGTGATGGCTAGTGTCTTCCTGGAGGTCTTTGGTCAGCGGGCTTTCAAAGCATTGACTGACTGTACAGTGAAGGTGGTTCTAAGAGGAGCTAAACCAATATAACCAAGTCCGTATTTCTGTTCTCTGTCGTGTATGAGGACAGAGGACAGAGTTCCTCATGGAGAAGAATGGCTTTTCCCATAGATCACCTCCTCTAAATGTTCCTTGGCTTGTCCTGGCTGTCCATATTGGATCACTTGCAGAGAGTGGAAGATATATTGCTTCCTGGAGGTCTTGGTGAATGAGCTGGTATTCTGTTCCTGGTTGAGAGCAGATCCTAACTTTTGAATAACCCCTGATGAATCCTGGGTCAATAAAAATATCTTCCCACTGTAGCAGATACTGCCACTTTTCTAACCCGAGCCCTCTTACTCCTATTGTTTCCTTTGAACTCCTCTCCCAGCTAGAACTTGACTTCTAACAGCCCATAGCAAACCTGAAACCAAACCACCCCGCAGACACAGAGAACTGGAATTCGCAAGAATTCGCAATCATCCTCGACCCTAAGGCCCTTGGCCAATGACTGGCTGGAACAGCAAAGCCCAACTCCCTTCAAGTCCCATCAGCTCTTGGGTATAATTTACTTTCCAGAGCTCCTTGCAGTGGGGCTGAGACTGGGTTTTGACTTGCCTTAGTTTCTTTCCCATCCCATTCCTGCTTCACCAGTGCCTTACTGGTCTCTGGGGGGCGGTGGGGGGCTTCTTTAGTCAATCGCATGCACAGAATCCACATCTCAGGCTTGACTTCTGTACAGCTCAACCTCTAACACTCATCTAGCCCCCAGTCTATCCCTACAAAGTGGAAATTATATCGTAATTTTTCAGATGCCGAAAGAAAGGCTGAAGACCAGTCCAAAGTTAACGCAGCTGGTTAAAAGTGGGCTAGACCTAAAATTCTCACCTCCACCTACAGAGTTACTATGCTGTTACTATGCTTTCTCCTTTGGGGCCGTGTATCTAGCTTTATCTCCTGCCTGTGCACATGCAGAGGGAAGGTTCTGAGGCATGGAGTGGAAGCAGAGACCCAATGGTCCTCTGCCAAGCATCCGATGTGTAATTGAATGTTGGCTAATGCAGACAGCAAAGGATTCAAGTGTTTGGGTTAGATGACACATGATTAGGGAGCTCAAGGTGAAGGGTGTGTGTGTGTGTGTGCTGTCATGGTTCAAAGAGTATTACAAATGTCCATTGACAGATGAGTGGTTTAAGAAGATGTGGCACATATGTACCATGGAATATTACTCAGCCATAAAGAAGAATAAAATAATACTGTTTGTAGCAACGTGGATGCAACTAGAGATTTTCATACCAGGTAAAGTAAGTCAAAAGGAGAAGGACAAATACCATATGATATCACTTATATGTGGAATCTAAAATATGGCACAAATGAACCTATCTACAAAACAGAAACAGACTCACAGACGTAGAGGACAGACTTGTGGTGGTCAGTGGGGAAGGGGGAGGGAGTGGGATGGACTAGGAGTTTGGGGTTAGTAGATGCAGACTAATGCATTTAGGATGGATAAGCTATGAGGTCCTACTGTATAGCACAGGGAACTATACACGATCTCTTGAGTTAGAACATACTGGAAGATAGTATGAAAAAAAGAGTGTGTATATATGTATGACTGGGTCACTTTGCTGAATAACAGAAATTGACATAACATTGTAAATCAACTATAATAAAAAAATTAAAAAACAAAGAGTACTATAAAGTTAGAAAAGTCTACCAAGACCGGCCATGTAGACCTGTCCTAGTCATTTCAGCTCTTTTTCCCCATTTTCCGTATTTGTTACAAGGATATAATACCTGACCCATCAATGTCCAATGGAATAAACTCACTTGGAGGCGTGAAACATAGTGGTGTTTCCATAAATAAACGTAAGGCAGTATTACTAGAAAATCCCTGGAGACAAGTGACTAATTGGCTAAATGTAAAGAAAGTCAGAATAATTAAAAACAAGTTAACTCAGGAGTTCCCGTCTTGGTTCAGTGGAAACGAATCTGACTAGTATCCATGAGGATGCAGGTTCAATCCCTGGCCTCGCTCAGTGGGTTAAGGATCAGGCGTTGCCGTGAGCTGTGGTGTAGGTCGCAGACTCAGCTCGGATCCCATGTTGCTGTGGCTGTGGTGTAGGCCGGCAGCTGTAGCTCTGATTGGACGCCGAGCCTGGGAACCTCCATGTGCTGCAGGTTTGGTCCCAAAAAGACAAAAAAAAATTGACTCAATGGCAACAGGTAGTAATGTGAACAACAATATTTACTGAGCCCTTACTTTGTGCCAGGCATTTTGGTACATGCTGCACAAACATTACCATACCTAATAATTGCAACCAACCAATGAGGTAAAAACTACTGTCATCGCCGTGGTACACATGAAGACTCCAAGGCACAGAGAGATGAAGGAAGGTGGCTAATACTGCAGATCTAACAAGCAGTGGAACTGATAGGAATGGAGTAGGACAGCTACACAGGGAGCCGTAGAAGTCCCCATAGGGGACCATAGACAGAGAGGGAAACCTAGGGGACTTTGGGAGACCACTGTAAGTTAATAATCACTCCAGAAACCCATCAGAATGAAGCAGGCTTGCTAAACTATAAAACCACAAATAAAAGCACAAGATATGACTCAGGTCATTAAAATGAGGCCTGCATTCAAGTTCAGCAAGACAATGACCCTTAGGACCAAGAGCAGGAGTTTAAGGACCGCCCTTCTGCTGATTGGAATAAGCACCTAGTTTGACCTTCTAGAGTCAAATGCTCTCTTACCAGATACCAGGGAGGAGCTACTCCTGGAAGAAAGAGGAAGAGGCGGTCTTTTTCCAACCTACACTCCCCTTGGATTATGAAACTGTAGCCCACCTAATCCTCAGGGCAGAGCCTGCTTGCCTGCCCGCTTGCATCTCTCGCAAGCATCCTACCTTAATACATCTATTTCTTGCCTATCACTTTGTCTCTGGCTGAATTCCTTCTGCGCTGAGACACAAAGAATCTGAACCTCAGTCAGTCCAGACACAGGGTGAGTGATTCTAATTGAAAAACTGTGGGTTCAAGTCCCAATCTGGGTTCTGGCTGGGTTCAATTCCCAAGTGTTGTCAGTTTCAGAACCAGGATTTGAATCGATGCTTCCAGAGCAGAAACGGTTTCTTCATACATCTTTAAGCCATCTGCAAGTATTACAGGGGTAGAGCAGTAGCTAATAACAATGAGACCAATGGTTATTCTTACATGGTATCTTACATGGTATTTTACGTGGTTTAAAAACCATGGTTAGGGAGTTTCCGTCCTGGCGTAGAGGAAACAAATCCAACTAGGAACCATGAGGTTGAAGTTTCAATCCCTGGCCTCGCTCAGTGGGTTAAGGATCTGGCGTTGCCGTGAGCTCTGGTGTAGGTCACAGATGTGGCTCGGATCTGGCGTGGCTGTGGCTGTGGCGTAGGCTGGCGGCTGTAGCTCCGATTGGACCCCTAGCCTGGGAACCTCCATATGCTGCGGGTGCGGCCCTAAAAAGACCAAAAAAAAAAAAAATGGTTGTTCTTACGTGGCACTTCATTTTTCTCATTAATATGCTAGCAAAGAGCTTAACATAGCAAGGTGCACAATTCTAAGGAGGTTGTATCTGGCTCTGAACTTACTAAAGGGTGTGATCTTGGGCAAATTCATTAACCTGTGGTTCTGGCTCCTAATCTGCAAAATGAAGATCGTATTAGTACCTATTTCCTGTGTTTATAACGAATGAAATGAGTTAATATTTGTAAAGGCCTTAAGTTGGCGCCTGGAATATAGTCAATGCTCTGTGTGTTTGTTAAATAAAGAATGGATATATGTATACACATTACTGTATAAAATAGATGGTTAACAAAAACCTACTGAATGGCACTGCTCAATAGTTTATAATAACCTTTATGGGAAAAAAGAATGGGTATATTTTTATGTATGACTCATTCACTTTGATGTACACCTGAAACAAATACAACACCCTACGTCAACTATATTCCAATAATATTACATTTAAAAAAAGACATTGGAGTTCTCATCGTGGCTCAGTGGAAGTGAATCTGACTAGCATCCATGAGGACACAGGTTCGATCCCTGGCCTTGCTCAGTGGGTTAAGGATCCGGCGTTGCCGTGAGCTGTGGCATAGGCCAGCAGCTACAGATTCAATTGAACCCCTAGCCTGGGAACCTCCATATGCCGCGGGTACACCCCTAAAAAGGCCAAAAAAAAAAAGAAACAAACAAACAAACAAATGATCCAGGGAAAAATCTGATTGAGCCTGCTGGGTTTCCTTTCCAGAGGCCTTGCATTGAAAACTGGGCCCTCTGGGAGTTCCTGTTGTGGCTCAGTGGTTAACGAATCTGACTAGGAACCATGAGGTTGCAGGTTCGATCCCTGGCCTTGCTCAGCGGGTTAAGGATCCGGCGTTGCCGTGAGCTGTGGTGTAGATCGCAGACGCGGCTCGGATCTGGCGTTGCTGTGGCTGTGGCGTAGGCCGGCAGCTATAGCTCCTGTTAGACCCCTAGCCTGGGAACCTTCATATGCCACGGGTGCGGCTCTAGATAAGGCAAAAAGACAAAAGAAAAAAGAAAAAGAAAACTGGGTCCTCTGGAGACACCATCCCTTAATCTCAGGGCATAGGTCAAGGGATAAGCAGCATGGATTTCTGGCATGTTGCTGGGGCCCAAGTTTCAGGCCCTGTCCACATCTGGACCCCTGATTGTTCGCTGAGAACAGGGATTAGGTCCAGCTTTGGTAACTTCTGTGATTTGTTTTCTTTTGGTTTCTCCTAGAGCCGGGCTTACAGGGGGTATCATCCTTCTCCATAGTCTAGGGTATAGTAAATAGCAAGGATTGGTTTGTTTGTGGTTTGTCTTTCATATAAAGATAGCAGTTGCATTTCACACTGTCCGAGAATGAACTGGGTTCTCTTGTCATTGCAGCTATTATAGCGGGTGGTAATAGAAGCAGGTCTTTCCATCCTACTCAGCTTTGAATCCTGTCTTCAACACTATCTGCTTAAGGGGCTTCACTTCTGTAAACTTCAGTTTCCTCATCCATTAAATGGGAATTTGAAATATCTATGTGATTGGATGAGTGAGCATTCGATAGGTTCCTGCTACACGGTAGGTGCTCAATCAATGTGTCACATCCGCAACCTCTAAGGTCATGCTTGTTGACATTCCATAATGCTCGATACATAAGGAATCCAGTGATGGTTCTGAAGGTTTGGTGAATATTCATCCAAGTCATGCCACGTGACCAGCACACCAGCCTGCTTCTAACAGAGGATGTGTCTGCCTTGCCCTCAAGTACATGGCTACTGTTCTGTTACCCCATGAGGCCAGAGACAGGAACCAGAGAATTTCTCTGCTCTGATTTCCAGGAAAGGCCAACAACATCAGGACGATTTAGTTGGAGCCAAGGAAGAGGTTTTTGGGGCCCACCAGCAAAAGAGTCCTCTTACCGAAGAAATATCTGTGTCTATAATAGCTTCTGCTTTATAAATGCCTTTTCGAATGCCTGCCATTTGACTGAGGAAAACCTTTCAGCTTTCAGGGTTTTTTTTTTTTCCCCTTTCAGGCTTCTGACCTCTCACCTACTTTGAATGATTCACTCAAGCTATTCATGGCTCAGGAATGTCGGCTTGGGCCAAGAACCGCAAGTCTCTTAAAATAAACACAACTGGGCTTTCATCTCATGGCGGATCGCTGCTGGCTGCATATTTCACACACTGTATGGCAGGATATGTTAAATTAAAATCATAACCTCCCAAGTGGAATCCAGGGTCTGGTTAAGCCACGTGAGAATTACTCATGCATTTACTTCCAGTGAAGTGTATGAGTAAGATATTCAGCCATTAAGTTTCTCAGGTAATGGCCTTAGCCTCTCCCAATTATCCTAACCCACCGTAAATTAAACCCATCCAGAAGAATGGCATTTGGAAAGGAAGAAGTCAATGCCAACACCCTTTTAAATCCGAAGGTCCCGGAGAGCTGAGCTTGAATTACCTTGTCAGTTCTTTCAAGCACATCTCAAATTTGAACTTAAACCTTGCTAAGTCAATATCCTCAATCCATATGGATTAACCATATCTTTGGCACTATGAAATGTTTTGAGTAGTTCAAAGAAGTCTAAGACACTTAGCCTTCAGGAGCTTAAAGTCTTCTGGGAGATCAATAAGATTAACACGTGCAAAAGAGAGTAACAGAGGCCAGGTGCACACAGTAGTATGTGGAGGAAGCAAAGGCCTTTCTCGGACTGGGGTCCGAGGCCACGCTTCCTCCGGCTGTCTGATTGTAGCATAAACACTTGACTTAGTATATTGTTACGATTTTCCCACCTATCAAATGAGGGCTACTTTACTGACCTTATCGACCTCACAGGATGGTTGTAATGATTAAAGAAGATAAACTGCAATATGTAACACCACTTATTATGACCTGTGATAAAACAAGTGGGACAGCTTTAGAATTAAGCCCCCAAAATTTATTTGTCTTCCTGGGTTGCCTTTAAATGGTAGTGAACAGATAAGCCACCAGGCTGTAAATTTCTTGAGAACCAAGACCATTCCTTTTTGATTTTTTTTTTTTTTTGGTCTTTTTAGGGCCAAACCCACGGCATATGGAGGTTCCCAGGCTAGGGGTCCAATTGGAGCTGTAGCTGCTGGCCTATTGACACAGCCACAGCAGTGCAGGATCTGAGCTGCATCTGCGACCTACACCACAGCTCACGACAACGCCGGATCCTTGACCCACTGAGCAAGGCCAGGGATCGAACCCAAGTCCTTATGGATGCTAGTTCAGTTCGTTAAACACCGAGCCAAGACGAGAACTCCCCTTTTTGCTTTTTAAATGTAGTTCCTACCTTGCTTAGAGTCTGGCACGTAGTAAGTACTTCATATGGTTAAGTGAGTGAATGAATTCTCAAGTAAGTTAGCTTACATTTATTTTAAGTAACCAGAGGGCCTACCTTCCAGGTCTCCCAAAGTTTCCTGCTCATTGATCTTACCTAGAGAACTAAAAAGAGGTAAAAATCTGAGGCCTTTGGAAGAGCCTTTGCCCTGTCAGCTTTCTTGAGATTTTGCTAATAGCATATCCCCGGACATCATGAAAATGGGCTTTTCTGGGCCCATCCACAACAAACGCCAAAAGAAAAGAGTTTTCTTTAACCCTCCCAAACTTTGGGGGAATAGATGTATGAAAGGCCCTCTGTGCTTCAGTTTTGCATGTTGGCTAAAACAAGCCTGAAAATGCATCAAGTTTCAGGCAACTGAGGATATGAAGATATTCCTATCTTAAGAAGATTCGTAAGAAGATATGAAGATACTCATCTTATTATAGAGACTAGATGAGAGGTTAGTCTCAGCCCGGAGAAACACTCATCACAGGGAGTTCCCGTCGTGGCTCAGCGGTTAACAAACCCGACTAGGATCCATGAGGACGCAGGTTCGATCCCTGGCCTCGCTTAGTGGATTAAGGATCCAGCGTTGCCGTGAGCTGTGGTGTAGGTCGCAGATGCAGCTTGGATCCAGCGTTGTGGTGTAGGCCGGCGGCTGTGGCTCTGATTCAACCCCTACCCTGGGAACCTCCATATGCTGCGGGTGCGGCCCTAAAAAGACAAAAACAAACAAACAAAAAACCCCAAAAAACAGTCATTGCTCAGCTCAGGAACACATACCCAGGCAAGCAGTAGAGAGCAGGCCATTTGCATGGGACACACTATCTTGCTTAAGAGAACAGCAGCAACGACATCAAAATACTTATAGGGTTAAAGCTGCTCTTTTTCCCCTCTCCGAAACGGAATGTGCTTTTATTTCCTCTGGGCTATTATAAAGGGAGACAGATACACAGTGTTTAGGAAATAACAGACTTGAGAGAAACAGGAAAACAGAAAATACCTTCAAACCAAATGATTTTCCTCTAAGGAAGCATTACCTTCACCAAATGAAACACAGAGCAACCAGACCTGTCCCCGGTGACTGGCAAGCTAACATTGAGGTGACCCTGAGGTAACATTGAGTTATGATCACCTTGCCAGATAAGAGAGTTCACAGCACAAGCAGGCATCGGGGAGACTCACTTGGGTAGGAACAGGGGTTCAGAAATGCATGTTTATCGGCCCCATTTCCCTACTTATGTCGATCTTGCACCTGTCTCTATACATATGGAGTAGATATGGTTCTTGTTGATTGGGTTTGGGGACTCGTGTCCCCGTGTGTGTGTGTTTGTGTTTTTCTCACTTCTGCAATGATGCCGTAAGATCAGGGATGCTGTCCTTTGAAATTTCCCCAGTACTGTTCTACACGGAATGCTATTCATAAAAGGACTATAAGAGAGACCTGGAGGAACCATCATATCAGTCAGGATCCCAACAGGAAATAGAATCCAAGGCATAAGCGTTGAATGAAGAGACTTTAATGAAGGGACCACCTACTGGGTTATGAGAAGAAATAAGAGGTGTGCAGGCACCCAGAGATTTGCACCAGGAAGGAAGCTCTTACCGTCTATATGGCTGAGGAGAATATGGGAAAGAAATAGAAGTCAGTGGGAGCTGGCATGCGGAGGAGGGACGGGCCGTCCAGTGGGAGCCACTGTTTGAGAAGAAGGGAGGGTGCGTGGGGGATACCTCTGTGTGGTTCTCCTTCTGTCCTCCTGTCTCGTGCCTGTGCCTCCTGCTGACCCAACCCAAGCAGATCTTGGGGAGGAGGAGTCCAGAGATTCAGTCCATGGGGTGCCTCCTCCCAGTACACAGAGCAGGGCAGAGAAAGAGAATGGATGGTAACAGAGAAGAACCTTCATGCCAGGGAAGACTTCAGTGCTTCTGTGCTCAGCCACATCCACCACGGTGTTCTGAGCGGAATAGGACTCAAGATCTATTCTAGGACAGTCATCAGACAAAAGCAAGAGAAGACAGCATCCATGGAATGCTGGCATCTGTGAGTTCTTGGTTGTTGCTTTTTTAATTTTTTAATTTTTTTTTTTGGTTGTTGCTTTTTAAAAAAAATTATTATAGTTGACTTATAATGTTCTGTCAATTTCTGCTGTACAGCAAATTGACCCAGCTATACATCCATATACATTTTTTTTTCACACTATCCTCCATCATGTTCCATCACAAGTGACGAGATATAGTTCCCGGTGTTACACGGCAGGATCTCATTGCTTATCCACTCCAAACATAATAGTTTGCATCTAGTAACCCCAGTCCATCCCACTCCCTCCCCCTCCCCCTTGCAGCCACAAATCTGTTCTCCATGTCCATGAGTTTGTTTCTTTTCTGTAGATAGGTTCATTTGTGTCATATTATTAGATTCCAGGTATAAGTGATATCATATGGTATTTGTCTTTCTCCTTCTGACTTCCTGTTGTGGCTTTTAATCTTCCATGCCAGTCTTTGTTTTCCTGACCCTTCGTCATCTAGAACTGCTCTTGGATATTTGTCCTGATTTCTGCCTCCATCACCCCTTGAGAATGAACTCAGAACATGGGCAGGTTGGTCAACCTTCTGGACCATAATTTTGTCTCTAACCATGTGAGGCATGGGCCAGATGCTCCCAGGTTTCTTCCAAATGTAAAATAAAGCAAAAATAAAGATCTAGCAGTCCTTGCTTGCTAAGACTGTCAAATAAAAAAAAGGAAAAATGGGGAGGGGGGGACATGAAAATAAATGTTAAAAGGGAAGGGAGAATAAAGAAGGAGAGTTGAAGTAATTGTTTGGAAATTGTGGATTTTTATGGAACTTTTTAATCTCTGCAGGGTGTTATGTGGGGGTGGAGGGGAGGTGTTGAAAAAGCAAATTCAAGCCATTAAATTTCAACTCTACTTTCCCCAGGAATCCAGAATTTCTCCTAAAGCAGTTAAAACCTTCAAAATTGCATAAGATCAGTTACGGTTTACTGGAGATTATTTTGGTCAGCCATTGGCCGAAAAAGTAAGGCACCCTTTGCATTTCTGAGAACCCAGATATATGTTTATTTTACAACTAATAAAGTAAAAAGGAACAAGTCCAGCAATTCCTCTCTAGAGGTCTAAAATAGAATATCTGGGGAAGAAGAGATTTAAGCATAATTATCTTAAATTCCTTTAAATCGCTCCACGATTTGCAGAACACCTTGAAGACATATCCAAGCTTGTTTATATAATGCTGCTAGGATATTACTGTTTTCTCCAATGAACCCCTGAATTCCTGTAACATCCCGTTGCCAGGGTAACTTTCTGGGCATTTGTAAGGAAGTATCTTATATCATTACCATCCTTGTCCTCTCTCACTCCTGCTGGATTAGGGTAGGAGACACTTGCTAAGAGCCTCTAGGGTACCTGCTACTTTCCCAGTAACATTTTTCTCTCTAGATGACAATTAAATAATCGCCAGCCTGCTGGCATCTCCATCGCACTGTGGGCTCCCTGAGGCCAGAGCTGTATCTGTATTGATCACCTTTGTCCATTATGCCTGGCACGTAGCATGATAAGCATTCAAAATATTTTGTGAATGAATGGGATGAATGAACACTTTTGCCCTCTTTCCCACAGTATAAGTCCTCTTGAGGTAAAAAAATCCAGCTACTCTAGGGAAGGCCTGGGATGGGCTTGGAGTTTGGGGTTAGCAGATGCAAACTATAGCATTTGGAGTGGGTAAGCAATGGGATCCTGCTGTACAGCACAGGGAACTGTATCTAGTCATTCGTGATGCAACATGATGGAGGATAATGTGAAAAAAAGAATGTATGTATATGTATAACTGGGTCACTTTGCTGTACAGCAGAAATTAACAGAACATTGTAAATCAACTATAATAATTAAAAAAAAAAAAAAAGATCCCGCTACTCTAAACAGGTTCCCTCGACTTGCCTCTGGTCCCCAGCTCGAACTTACCAATAAAGAAATGAGTATTTTGGGAGGGATAAATGAGGAGGTTGGGATTAACAAATACACACTCCTATATATAAAATAAAGAATCAATAAAGACCTACTGTGTAGCATAGGGAACTCTACTCAATACTTTGTAATAACCTACATGGGAAAAGAATCCGAAAAGGAATGGATGTGTGTATATGTATAACTGATTCACTTTGCTGTACACCTGAAACTAACATGATATTGCACATCAACTAGACTCCAATAAAATTTAATTTAAAAAAAAGAAAAGAGTATTTTTGTACAACTAACACAGACAGAAGTGCTCACGTACTCATCTATTTGTTTCACGAATATTTATGGAACACCTATATATGCCAGGTTGGTACTAAAAACAGAAGAGGGAGCAAAACTAGACAAGGTCCCTACCCTTATGCATAGTGGTTTATGAGAGATGGGTATTAACAAGATAGTCTTACACATTAAAAGATCAGAAATGTAAAGTTACCTATTAAATTGGCAAAATTTAGACAGATAACGCCAAGTGTTGCTGTGGATGTAAAGGTCTAGGAATCCAGAGTTCCCATCGTGGCTCAGTGGAAACGAATCTGACCAGCATCCATGAGGACACAGGTTCGATCCCTGGCCTTGCTCAGTGAGTTAAGAATCCGGCATTGCTCTAAGCTGTGGTGTAGGTCGCAGATGCTGCTCAGATCCTGCAATGCTGTGGCGTAGGCGTAGGCGGGCAGCTGCAGCTCCGATTTGACCCCTAGCCTGGGAGCTTCCATATGCCACGGGTGTGGCCCTAAAAAGACAAAAGACATAAGACAAAAAAAAAAAAAAAAAAGAGATCTAGGAATCCTTATGTCCTAATGGTGGGACTGTAGTTTGGTACAACCATTCTGGAGAGACCTAGAAATATATGACCTAAGTAACTGTGCCATGTGGTCCAGCAATTCTCAAATAAATTGTTGTATGGGATCATAAGGCAATATGGATAGACAGGTGCATATTTGCAATATTAATTCTGGAAATGGAGAGTTAGATGAAAACTAGCCTCTAACCAGAAGAAAAAAGAAGGGAACATGTAGTAAATATTCTATGGAGATGCCCAGTAGTTGGAAGCCAAACGCTAGATCAGAGGACAGAAAACCATGGCCCAGGCACCAAATATGGTCCACTCCTAATTGTTTTTTTTTAATTTTTTAATTTTAAAGGATCTTTATTTTTTCCATTAGAGCTGGTTTACCGTGTTCTGTCAATTTTCTACTGTACAGCAAGGTGACTCAGTCACACATACATATGTACATTCTTTTTCTCACATTATCCTCCATCATTAGTGAATAGATATTGTTCCAGTGCTATACAGCAGGATCTCATTGCTTATAGGTTCTTTTCTTTTTTCTGTAAGTAAAATTTCACTGGAACATGGCCATGTCCATTTATATATGTATTGTCTATGGCTGTGTTCACATTACAACAGCAATGCTGGATTACAGACCTGCCCTTATGACCTGCAAAGCTGAAAATATTTATTGTCTGATCCTTTGCTGAAGACGTTTGATTTCCCAACTAGATGCACAGGTAGAGACATGAATAGATCTTAAAATTATACTGCTGGGTTTAAAAAGTAAGAAACAGAGTGATGTATGCCTCTGGTTCTTAAAATTGGCTGCATATTGGGATCACTTGGTGTAATTTAAAACTTAGGATGCCTGAGTCCTACCCCCATGGATTCTGATTTTTTTTTTTTTTTTTGGTATGGGCTTAAAGCTACATGAGTGATTCCAATGTACAGCAAATTTGAGACTCCTTCAGATGTATGTGCTTGTGTTTCTGTGTGTATATTTGAGATATAATAAATTTTTTTTTTGCTTTTTTGGGGGCCACACCACAGCACATGAAGGTTCCCAGGCTAGGGGTCCAATTGGAGCTATATCTACAGACCCACGCCACAGCCCCAGCAATGCCAGGTCCAAGCCACGTCTGCGACCTACACCACAGCTCACGGCAATGCTGAAACCCCAACCCACTAAGCAAGGCCAGGGATTGAACCCACAACCTCATGGTTCCTAGTCAGATTCATTTCCCCTGCTCCACAATGGGAACTCGTAGATATAATAATTTTTTGATTGCACACAAAACATGAGCACAAATCAATAATGCACATTTTGAGAGAACACTTAATGAGCCAAAAGATACATATGAAACACATCAGAATGATTATCTACGGAGGGAGTGGAAGAATGGAAATTGTACTTACATGTAAGTATACATACATACCAGAGAAGGGCTTTGCATGAATGAATGATATTAACATGCAATGGACTAAGAATTCTGATAATGCTCTTCAACTGAAGTTCAAAAAGAAATATTAATAATTGCATCTGTTATGAAGTAATGTCATTTGCAGCAAAATGGATGGACCTAGAGATTATCATACTAAGCGAAGTAAATCAGGAAGAGAAAGACATATACCATATGATATCGCTTATGTGTGGCGTCTAAAATACGATACAAATCAACACATCTATGAAACAAAAACAGACTCACAGATATATAGAGAACAGACTTGTGGTTGCCAAGGGGGAGAAGGGGTAGAGGAGGGAAGGACTGGGAGTTTGGGATTAGCAGAGGCAAACAATTATATATAAGATGGATAAACAACAGGGTCCTACTATACAGCACAGAGAACAGTCTTCAATATCCTGTGACAAACCATAATGGAAAAGAATATGAATAAGAATGTATATGTATAACTGAATCACTTTGCTATACAGAAGAAATTAACACCATATTGTAAATCAGCTATACTTCAATAAAATTTTAAAAACAATCATATCTGTTAAATGATGCATGTATATATTTAATGATTTTTATTTTCCCATTATAGTTGATTTACAGTGTCCTGTCAATTTCTACTGTACAGCAAAGTGACCTGGTCATATATATATATATTTTGTTTTTCTTTTTCTCACGTTATCCTCCATCATGTTCCATCACAAGTGACTGGATAAAGTTCCCTGTGCTATACAGCAGGATCTCATTGCTTGAATGATGCATATGTTTAATTGTCTGTTGGATATCTCCTCTTGGGTATATCAAAGGCGTATTTGATTCAATTAATTCAAAATTGACCTCATCATCTTTCTCCTGTCCCTACTCCGATTTTCAGTCTATTACGTATTCCTGCCAATTTCTTCTACATATTTCTCCAGGCCATTGTCTCCATTTTTCTATCGCCACCATCCAAGCCCAATCTTCCATTATTTCTTGCCTGAAATATTTAATGGCCAGTTAACTGGTTATATCCCTCATCTACTCTCATCTGTTCCCCTAACCATTCTTCACCAAACAGCCAGAGAAATCCTTCTAAAATTGAAAAAAAATTAAGTTAGTAAACTTTTTATTAAAGCAAGACAGATAAATAAAACATACAAAGTCTAAGTGTCTAGCTTTGTGAATAACCACAAAGAGAACACATCCACAGAAATACCACCCAGCTCAGAAAATAAAACATTACGAAGCATCACAGAATCTCCTCCACCTCCTGTCCCCTTTCATTCATCATCACCTCTTCCTCTCACTTATCCTATCACTGTGTATTGGTTTTACCTATTTTTGAAGTATATGTAAAAGGAATCATAAAAACATTAAGTACGTGTATTCTTTCACTTGAAATTGTGTAGAGATTCATCCAGTTATTACAGCAGTAGTTTGTTCATTGTCATTGCTATATACTATATTCCATTTTGGATCTAATATAATTTATTTCTCTATTTTGCAGTTGATAGACTGCTGATGTAATAGTCCATTTCTGGGTTATTAAAAATAAGGCTACTATGAACATACTTGTGTCTTGTGTCTTTTAGGATTCATATGTACGCATTTATGTTGCATATATATATTAGGCCATAAGGTATGTGTATGTTGAGTTATAGTCTTTAGTAGATACTTCCATGCAGTTTTCCAAAGCAGCTGATGAGATTTACACTCCCACCAGCAATGAATGAGAGTTCCAGTTGCTCTACATTCTCACTAACACTTGGCATTATCAGTCTTTGAAAATTCAGCCATTCTGATGGGCATATAATTGCATCTTACTGTGGTCTTAATTAGTATTTCCCCTGATACAAGTGAATTGAATACCATTTCTTATGCTTAATAGCTATTTGATTATCCATGTTCTTATTCAAATATTTTGCCCATTTTTTTTCATTGATATGCCTGTCTTTTCCTCATAATATTCTGGATCTGAGTCTCTGTGGCTTGCCCATTCACCCTTATTTGTATCTTTTGATGAAAAGAAATTCTTAGAAAAGTCTAATTTATTAATCATTGTGGTCTGATTGATCAATTTTCTCCTTTCTGGTTGGTGCTTTTTGTGTCCTATTTAGAAACATTTCCCAAGGTAATGAACCTTCTCTATGCTATCTTCTAGAAGCTTTATTGTTTTATCTTTCACACTGAGATACACAATTCTGAAAGTAATTTTTGGTTATGGTGTAAAGTAGAGATTGATTTCTTTTTATTTCCATATGTTTTTCCAATTGACCCGACACAGTATATTGATAAGAATATTCTTTATCAAAATGAAAATTAAATTGTGATGGAATGGAGAGGAAGATAAACTCTCAGCTTGGGATTCAAAATTATTTCTGGGAGTTCCCATTTGTGGCTCAGTGGTTAACAAATCCGACTAGGAACCATGAAGTTGCGGGTTCGATCCCCGGCATCGCTAAGTGGGTTAAGGATCCTGTGTTGCCGTGAGCTGTGGTGTAGGTTGCAGACGCGGCTCGGATCCCACGTTGCTGTGGCTGTGGTGTAGGCCGGTGGCTACAGCTCCTGTTAGACCCCTAGCCTGGGAACCTCCATATGCCGCGGGTGCGGCCCTAGAAAAGGCAAAAAGACAAAAAAGAATTATTTCTGATGGACATATTTTAACGTGAGAGTTTATAACTAAAATCCAACAAGAAAGCCCTTGTCACAAAGGAGTGGTAATGAACCCTCCCATTTGCAAGGAGAATAGAAAAGTAACTGTAAAAATGTAACCATTACCAAGTTGAATCCCATAAACTACCTAAATAGTTATGAATGAACTGTTGGTGATGGTTTAACCCCAAATCTCCACACACGGAAGAAAATTATGTTTACCTCTAGACAACTGAGTATTTGCCAGGCAGATAATCCTCTGAGAAAGAGGCAAGCTTTTGGGTAGAAAGTATTCTGATTTCCCTGTATTATAGGACTATAGGTCAACTTTTTTTTTTTTTTTTTTGTCATTTCAGGATCACAAAGCCAAATGGGATTGACTTCTATTTTACTTATGGCTTTGGACTTTTTTTTTTTTTTTGGCACTGCCAATCAAATTGCTGGCCAGGGATTCTCTATGTATCATCTAACAGTTACATAGATCACACAAGTTAGTTGTTCCTGATGTCTGAGTCCTGTTCTTCTTGGGAGGCTGGAAGACTGAAGCATCACCCAAGTGGCCTTTGACCCACTCTTCCTGTACTACTGTCCCCCAATGTCATCTCCTCCTAGACTTAATTTCTCCTCTTATATTTGCTTAAAGCCGTCTTTGACAACTTCTCATAACATACAAATACTGTTCGAATTTCTGAACAATTTTACCTCCCTTGACATCAACTGATGTCCCTCTGCCTAATCTCCTATCACTTCCTTCTTTGCTATTCATGCTTAGTATAGTTCCCAGCATTCACCATCCTGATTCATGCCTCTGCACCTGCAGTCGTGATGTTCCCCGTACCTGGACCACACTTTCCACCGTCATTTCCCCATTCTGTAAAATACAGAATCCTTAAAGAATCTACTAGTCACCAGGAAGCTTTCCTATGACTCAGGTGAGCTAAATGCTCTATATCTACTTGTATAATCACACATACCACATGATATTGGAAGAATCTGCTTTTGTGCCCATTCCTCTCTTATTGGTTCCATGTCTTGTTTATCTTTGATCCCCCAGAAGCAGACACAGTGCCTGGCACATACAAGGATTAAGTTGCTCAGAAGTTCCTGCAACTGGGGCTGAGGACCAAAGTGTGTTGAAGTACTATACATACTGCCAGCTTTAGTTGGAGAATCCATGTCAGTCCAGACAACCACTTACTCCAGAGTCATAGAAGAGACAAGGCTCAAAAGTTTGGGACTTGTACACTGGCTTATAGAATCAAAGCCCCCTTTGTCATGCACTTGTTTCTAAAATTGAATAAGTAAATTCAAAAAGGCAACTGAATGTCCTCCATCTCATGTTTTCTTAAGCCAGCAGCAGACTGTATGACACATCCTTCAAATAACTGTGGTGTTCTGAGGAAGTGTTTTAAAAACACAGCCCTGCCAACAAGAGCACTCAGGGATCTTGTTTATTTTTGAGCATTAAAAGAAGTTAAAATTGGAGTGGTCAGTGAGGGTAGACTCATACCATGCCAGCTCATTGGCTCTTTTAAAATAGAGATATGCATGTCTCACAGACTGCATCGGAAAAATCTTTTATACTAGAAGTTAATAAACCTTTGAAAAATTCATCATGACTTTAAAAACGTCATCCCAGACAATTTAGTTGGTGCTTCAAAACTTTTTTAAACTCTGTGGGTAATAAAGAAAAATAGCATAATGATAGCTTAGCTCAATTATTAGTCTTAGTTACTGTAGTTGGTAACCTAGAGCAGCTAGGATCCAGAAAAGGTCAAAGGTTTATGGGTCAGGTTTTCTTTGTTTTTCACCCCTATCATGTACATTCTTTGCCTTTTGATGCCCTGCTATGTATTCCAGGGGGCCCTATGGACTGCATTATTCAAGCCTCCTTGCCAGCTGACTCCTGAGTGGGCTATTACAATGGAAGAATTCATGGGGGGTTGAAAAGTGCTGAGAGAGAGAGGTTGAGGTATTTCTTTCCCTGCTTTCTACATTCATTAGTGCCACATTTCTGGCACGGTTGTATCCCTCTGAGACTCTAACTCCTGCTGGGAAGCTTCTGTCTCTGCCTCATTCCGTGGCTCTAGTAACATGGTTTTTTCCATTGACCCTTCAGACCTGGGAGTTATAATGGTTTTCCACTGGCACTAGTCTCTAAATGCCTCAACATTGTTGGATTTCTTGACCAAGCCCATACCTCTATAAGTAGTTCCTTTATTAATGTATTTTATTTGATCTATCTTGTTGAATGTGGTTACCTTCTAGGATCCCAAATGACACAAGCTAAATTTGGTGTGTTTGTAGTACATACTTCATATTACCATTGAGGTAAATCCCCCCTATATCCCATGGCAAGCATTGAACTAAAGGAGAAAACAGCAAAACTATTCTTCATGACTCATTAACAGAGGTTTATAATTCATCAAGGAGTAACCCAATGAAGCTCAAGAATAGGAAATACCATTTTTAAGGCATTGTAAGATTCCACTCCACTGCAAGAGATCCATGCATATAATGAGGGAAAATAGTGTGAAAGTTTTAAATCAAGGGATACATTCACAAGAAGAAAAAGCCCTACATTATCAAGGCCAAAGGCAAATAAATGATAGCCAGTGTTTCCAAAAAGTATGGAGACCTGATGCTCTCACTTAGTTGGGGTGCAATAACTATACATTCCTTCCCACTCCCATTATTGGTCCAACAAAATTAAAATCATGGTTCTTTTAAGGACCCACAGACATGATACAAGACTGAGCATTGTAATCAACCCTACCTCATTAGTGCCTGAGGTGAGTGGATGTAAACATTGGTCAGGAGGTGGACTTAGGAGAGCTGAAACAAAAATGGAAGCTAAAGATGAAGAGCATTCAGATTCCTTGTAGATTCTAAGTAAATATAGAACTAGGTAGAAAGAATGGTCACAGTTTAGAATAGGTCCAGAATGGACAGAGGATCTGAGTAATGTATACCACTATCTAGACAAACAAATAAGGGAAAAAATAAACTCAGAGTCAATGATATGTGGAACAACTTAAAGTACCTTAATATATGTGCAACTGGAGTTCTATAAGGAGAGAGGAGTAGAGGGAAACAATGTCTGAAGAAATAATAATCAACAATTTTACAAATTTGATGAAAAGTATAAACTCACAGATCTAAGAATCTCAATAAGCCCCAATGTCGTCGATATGAAGAAAACTATACCAATGAACATTATGATAAACTTTCTCAAAAACTAGTGATAAAGAGAAAATCTTAAAAAGTTCCAGAGAAAAAAGACACATTACACACAAAGGAACAAAGGTAAATATGACAATAGATTTCTTGTTGCAAACAATGAAAACAATATCACAAAGACCAGGAGGGCATAAATGGAAATATATTATTTTAAGGATTTCATAATATGTATGCAATGACTATCATCATTTGAATGCAGACAGTTGTTTTAAATCCTAAAGCAACTGCTAAGAAATAAGAAGCCAACAATGAAAACAAAATGGAATAATTTTAAAAATCAATTAATCCAAAAGAAGATAAAGAAAAAGGAAGAAGGGAACAAAACTCAGACAGGACAAATAGAAAATAATTAGCAAGATGGTAGATTAAAACCTAAGCACATTAAGGATTAGATGACATACATGGAAAATATAAGAATATGTCAATAAAAAGCTAGTTTGTCAGTTTAAATAAAAAGGCCATACTCAACCATATTTTTCCTACAAAGACACAAGTAAGTTAAAAGTAAAAGATTAAAGAAGATATACCACACTAACACTAACCAAAAGAAAGCTATAGTTGTTATACTAATATAAGGCAAAGTAGATTCCCAACAAAGCATGTTACCAGGGATAAAGAAGGTCATTTCATAATGATTAAGAAGTCAATTCACCAAGAAGACTTTGCCATTAAAAAAAATTTTTTTGCACCTAATAGCAAGCTTCAAAATACATGAAGAGGAGTTCCCGTGGTGGCTCAGTGGTTAATGAATCCAACTAGGAACCATGAGGTTGCGGGTTCGATCCCTGGCCTCACTCAGTGGATTAAGGATTTGGCATTGCTGTGGCTGTGGTGTAGGCTGGCAGCTACAGCTTCAATTAGACCCCTAGCCTGGGGACCTCCATATGCCACGAGTGCAGCCCTATAAAAAGCAAAAAAAAAAAAGAAGAAGAAAAAAGAAAAAAAAATGAAGAAAAACTAATAGGATTGCAAAAGGAAAGAGGCAAATCCACAATCATAGTTAGGGATTTAAATACTCCCTAAATAATTGATAGAATAAGTTGATAGAAAAACAGCAAGGATATAGATTTTATCAACACTTTAGGTCATCTTAAACTAATTTACATTTATAGAACATTCTACCCAACAATAGCAAAGCACACATTCTTTTCAAGTGCACATGGAAACTTTACTAAGATAGACCATAGTCTGGGCCATAAAACAAGTAATAAATTCTAAAGGATTCAAGTCATAAAAATATGTCCTCTGACCACAGTGGAATTTCCTTTAAAATCAGTAATGAAAAAATCTCTGGAAAATCCCTAAAATTTTGGAAACTGAATAACACACATCTGGATAACCCATAGGTCAAAGAAGAAATTAAAAGGGAAAGTAGAAAGTATTTTGAACAGAATAAAAATGAAAACACAATATCTCAAAATGTGTGAGACATCAATTCAGCAGTAATTAGGGGAAGCTTATAGCACTAAACACCAATATTAGAAAAAAGGAAACGTCTCAAATCAACCATCTTAGCTTCCACCTTAAACAACCTGAAAAAAGGAGTAAATTAAACCAAAATTAAACAAAAAAGTATATAATAAACAGAAAACAGGAAAATAATATAAAAAAACAATGAAGCCAGAACTTTATTTATCCCTTGAATAGATCAAAAAAGTTGACTGAAAAAAAAACTACAAAAATAGTTGATTGAACTCTAGCCAAACTGATCAGGCAAATACAGAGAGAAGACACAATTACCAATATCCAGAATGAAAGAGGGGGTATCATTAGAGATTCTACAGATATTAAAAGGATGATAAAAGAATTTACAGCAAACTATTGCATTTGGAGTCGATAAGCAATGAGATCCTGCTGTGTAGCCCAGGGAAATATACCCAATCACTTGTGATGGAACATGATGGAGGATAATGTGAGAAAAAGAATGTGTGCGTGTGTATATATATATATCTGGGTCACTTTGCTATACAGCAGAAATTGACAGAACATTGTAAATCAACTATAATAATTTTTTTTAGTTCTTATCACAAGGGAAAAATTTTCTTCTATTTCTTTAATTTTATAGCTGTATGAAATGATAACTGTTCACTAAACTTGTAATCATTTCATGACATATGTAAGTCAAATCATTATGCTGTGCATTTCAAACTTATATGGTGCTATATGTCAATCATATTTCAATTAAACGTGAAAAAAGAATTTATAAATAATTTTATTCCATTATATTCAACAACTTAGATGAAACTGAAAAATTGCTTGAAAGATACAAAATATGAAACTCATTCAAGAAGAAATACATGATGTGAATTTCCCTATCTCTATTAAGGAAATTGAATTTGTAGTTAAAAATCCTCCTATTTAGGAAATTCTAGGCCTGTAAACCTTAATTGATGAATTCCACCAAATATTTAATGGAGAAATAATTCCAGTTCCACACAAACACTTTCATGTCATTGAAAACAACGTAATACCTTCCAGCTCATTCTCTAAGGCAACAGTTGCCCTGATACCAAAACCAGACATCACAAGAAAAGAAAATTGCAAAACAGTATTTCTCATGCAGCTAGATGCAAAAATTCATAACAAAATTTTAACAAATCAAACCTAATAAAATGGAACAAATATAATAACCAAGTGGGGTTTGTCAAAGAAATGCAAAGTTGGCTTAACATTTTAAAAAGCAATGAATCATATTAACAAACTAAAATAAGGTGTGATCACCTGAATAATCCAAGAAAAAACATTTGACAAAAATGTTCCTAATTTCAAAAAAGAAAAAAAGAACTCATCAAACTAGGTATAGAAGGAAAACTCCTCAATCTGATAAAGGGCATCTTCAAAGAAAAAAATAATAATAGCTAACACCATACTTAATAAGTCAAAAAGTTAATGCTTTCTTTCTAAGATTAGAAATAAGACAGAAATGTCCATTTATGCCACTTATATTCAGCTGTGTAACAGAGGTTCTATCCACAGCAATAAGACAAGGTATAGAAGTAAAAGCACCCAGATTGGAAAGGAAGAAATAAACCATCTTTATTTGCAACATGATCATATATGTAGAAAATCTGATGGAACCTACAAAAAAATCTATTAGAATAAGTGAATTTAGCAAAGTTGTAGATCAAGATACAAAAGTCAAAGTATTTATGATACACAGTACTAGAAACAAATATCAAAAATTGAAATAAAAACCGGTATCATTCATAATAGCCTCAAAAATATTAAACATTTTGGGGGAAATCTACTAAAAGATGTGAAAAACCTTCACATGAAAAGCTATAAAATATTGATAAGAGAAATTAAAGAAGACCTAAATAAAGGTCTTGTGCTCATGCACTGGAAGGCCAAATGCATTGGAAGGCCAAATGTTAAGACATCAGTTCTCTCTTAATTGAACCATAGATGCAATACAATCCCATTGCAAATTTCTGCAGGCTTTTTGTAAAAGTTGACAGCATGATTCTAAAATTCATATGGATATGAAAAGGACCTAAAATAGACAAGTTTAAGAGTTTTAAACAAGTTTAAAAGAGAACAAAAAATTTGGAGGATTTATACTACTTTATCTCAAGACTTATTGGAAAGCTACAGTAATCGATACAGTGTGGTATTTATGTTAAAGACATGCAAACAGGAACAGAATGAAAAGACCAGAAATAGACCCATACATATATGGTCAATTTTTTTAATTGCAGCAGCAATTCAGTGGAGAAAGGATAATCTTTTCAGCAAATAAGGATGGAATGATTGAAATAATATATGCAAAAAGGAACTTCACCCTATATCTCACATCATATGCAAAAAAAATTAATTCAAAATGAATTGTAGACTTAGATGTGAAACTAAAAACTATAAAATTTCTAGAGAAAAATTCTGGAGAGAGCCTTCATGGCCATGGATTAGGCAAAGATATCTTGAATATGACACCAAAAGAGTAATACATAAAAGAAAAAATCTCATGTATGGAACATTATCAAAGTTAAAATTTCTGCTCTAATAAAGACACTGTTAAAGAGAATGAAAAAACAAGATGCAGACAGCGAAAAAAATCATACACATGATACCGTATATGTCATGTGCATGCTATATATGTATACACACACACACACACACACACACACACACACACACACACGAAAGAATTTGTATCCAGAATGTGTAAATAACTCTCAAAACTCAATAACTTTTTTAAAAATCCCAATTAAAAAATTAGGCAAAAGATTTCTTTTTTGGGGGGTGGGGGGGCACACACACGGCATATGGAGGTTCCCAGGCTAGGGGTCAAATCAGAGCTACAGCCATGCCAGATCCAAGCTGCGTCTGCAGTCTACACCACAGCTCACAGCAATGTCGGATCGTTCACCCACTGAGCAAGGCCAGGGATTGAACCTGCAACCTCATGGTCCCTAGTCGGATGCGTTAACCACTGCGCCACGACGTGAACTCCTAGGCAAAAGATTTGAACACACACTTCAGAAAGACATGCAGGTAGAAAATAAGCACATAAAAAGATGCTCAACATAGTCATTAGGGAAATACAAATTAGAACTATAACGAGACACCTTACAAGGGGACCTATATCCACATCTATTCAAGTGGATAACATCAGAAAGACTCACCGTAGCAGGTGATTGTTGAAGATGTGGAGCAACTGGAACCCCCATACACTGTAGTGGAAACACAAAAGCACTTTTGAAAAGATTATGGAAGATTCTGAAAAAGTTCAGCATATGCCTAACATATGATCCAAGTATTAATCTTTGGCTATTTAATCAAGCAGAATGAAAGCATAAATCCCCACAAAGACTTATACATAAATTGTCCATAGCATCTTTATTTGTAATAGCCCCAAACTAGAAACAACCCTGATGTCCATCAGTAGGTGAATGGATAAGCAAACTGTGATATATTCATACATGGAATACTGCTTAGAAATAAAATGGAATAAACTACTGATACCCACTACAGCATGAACAAATCTCAAAATAATCATGTTGAGTGAAAAAAAAATCCAGATAAAATGAGTACATTTTCATTTATGACCCTATTTATATAAACTTCTAGGGAGTTCCCCTTGTGGCTCAGTGATAATGAACCTGATTAGTACCCATGAGGATGTGAGTTCGATCCCTGGCCTCTCTCATTGGATTAAGGATCCGGTACTGCATTGAGCTGTGGTGTAGGGTCGCAGACACGGTTTGGATCCCACATTGCTGTGGCTGTGGCTGTGGCGTAGGCCGACAGCTGCAGCTCTGATTGGACCCCTAGCCTGGGAACTTCCATATGCCACGGGTGTAACCCTAAAAAGACCAAAAAAAAAAAAAGTATCCCTCTAAAATTTCCCATATTCAGATAAATTTGGGAAGCTCTAAATTAAACAAAGCTAAGCCAATTTATGCTAAAATATCTCAGTTCTCTTAATGTACAGCTGTGCTTGATGACTCCCCTAGAATAGGTAAAAGACATAGTATTTTCCAATCTTATTTGACTGCATTTTTTTTTAGCTTGAGAAACTAGTGTTTCATGGCGCTCTCTGAAAAACACAGGAAAGACATGGACAAAGAAGTCAGCGGGGCTTCAAGCCTCCTTTCATTCGTAAGCAATCGAAACGGGGTAACAATTGCCAAAGTCCTTGTAAGGTGAGACGTGGATGAGTATGTAGGAGAGGGTCTTGAGAAGGTTGGAGGCAGATTCTTGGGTAGGTACTGGGCCAGCTCTCTGTAAAATAAGTCATAATATTCCAGGCTTAATCCAGAATGAGGCTAGTTTTGTTTCTTGGGTTAATTCTTAGAAACGGAGAATAGAAAGGAGATGTACCTTTGACAACCGTAGTCAGAAGAGCGGAAGTAAGGAGAGAATTATTTCCTATGAAAAGTAGATCCCAAATTGCTAAAATCCAGAATATTTCTTTTATAGTCTCTCCATCCATCCTATCAGACATTCATACCGACAACGAAATCATTGTTAGACACACTTAGTATTCCTTCAATTGACAAGAATTAACTTAGGAGTTTTTTATGGGTCTCTTCTGTAGTGATTATGGAGACAACCACACACACACACACACACACACACACACACACAGTTTCTATCAGTAAGATACTCTTAAGTATATTTTGAAAGACTGAATCAAATGAAGCTGTGTATGCAAGAAGATAGTATTAAATCAAATATATTTTATTGAGGTGTAATGACATAGTATATTAGGTGTACAACATAATTATTCAATATTCATATATATTGGGGAATGATCACTACCATAAGTCTGGCTAACGTCATCACCATACATAGTTACAAATTTTTTTCTCTTGTGATAAGAACTTTTGAGATCTACTCCCCTAGGAACTTTCAAATGTACAGTACAATGTTACTTAACTATAGTCATCTTGCTGTACATTACATTCCCATGACATTTTTTTTTTAAACTGGAAGTTTGTATATTTTGACTACCTTTAATGTAGTAAATAAAATATTTAACTTTCCACAATGGTAAAATAAATTATGAGTTACATATTATAGGCAATTGATATGAAAGAAATTTTGGAAAAAAGAAACCAACGTGAATTACTGTCATCAAGAAAAGTTTCTTGGAATTTCTCTGATGGCTCAGTGGGTTAAGGATCTGGCATTGTCACTGCTGTGGCTCAGGTCACTGCTGTGGTATAAGTTCGATTGTGGCGCGGGTTCGATCCCTGGCTCGAAAACGTCTGCATGTCACAGGTGTGGCCAGTTAATTAAAAGGCATCAGTAATGGAAGTTTAAAGGGAAAGAACTAAAGGGAAAATACCTAAGTTAACATCACCCAGTGGCATTAAAGAACAGTAAGGGTGGGTTGAAAGCTACTGGATTGCTCACACAGACACAGACACAGACACACACACACACACACACACACGATCTCTATCAATGTTCTTTGAGCATGATTTCTTTTTTTTTAAGTTTTATTGAAGTATAGTTGATTTACAAGGTTGAGATAATCTTTGCTGTACAACAAAGTGATTCAAATCAATTATACGTGTACACACACACACCCATTTTCTTTCAGATTCTTCTCCCGTGCAGATTATCACAGAATGTTGCGTGGAGTTCCCTGTGCTATACAGCAGGTCCCCTTTGGCCAGTCATTCCATTTACCTCAGTGTGCATATGCCAATCCCAAACCCTCAGTCCTGTCCCCACCAACCTGTCCCCTTTGGTCACCGTAAGATTGTTTTCAAAGTCCGTGAAGCTGTTTCTATTCTGCAAATAAGTTCATTTGCATCCTTTTTTTCAGTGAGCGTAATTTCTAAGTGGCATAGGGTTTTAGTGCCCTCTAACTCAGTTACTTCCTAGTTCGGGCTCCTTGAAGCTAACCTTTTCTCCTGAAAGTCATAAAGTCGTAGAGCTAGTTCATTTTCAAGTTAGCGTTTCATGATCATGCTTTGGGATCTTCTCTGCCTACATCTGTTTCTCTTTGATTTCAAGTCACCGGGTGACCCAACGGAAAGGGCGCGCAGGAGTGGGATGTAGGCAGATACGCATTCCTAAGGGTTGCCCTTGACCATATGCTAATGAAGACATCTTAAGAGACGGGAGTGGTACCCACAAGAAAAGTCAAAAATCTATTTACTGCTTTTTTCTTGAGGATTTAAAGAACACCTCCAGGCCTTTTCCCCCATCTTCTAGCTGGTAGCCTCCTCTGGAGGCTGGAGTTCACTGTGGCTGTTTACATGTGTCTGGATCACATGTGTGTGTATCTTGTACCCCTCTGTCCCCAACATAGCCTCAGCCTGTCTATAACCAATCACGCCAATCTGAAGAGGACACAGTGTCAGAGCACCTGGTTTTTTTTTTCTTGGTTTGTTTGTTTTTGTCTTTTTAGGGCCACCCCCGTGGCAGATGGCAGTTCCCAGGCTAGGGGTGGAATCAGAGCTGCAGCTGCCGGCCTATGCCACAGCCACCACAACAGCCAGATCCTTCACCCACTGAGTGAGGCCAGGTATTGAACCTGTATCCTCACAGAGACAGCATCAGGTCCTTAACCCACTGAGCCACAACGGGAACTCCAGAACCCCAAATGTTTTTTAAATAGAAGGTATACCACGACAAAATTTGTTTCTGACCCCGGATCGCTTAAGGTCTCTCAGATCCAGCAGTGATCACAGCGGTACAACAAAAGAAGTCTGAATGGAGTTCCCGTTGTGGCTCAGCGGTTAACGAATCCGACTAGGAACCATGAGGTTGCGGGTTCGATCCCTGGCCTCGCTCAGTGGGTTAAGGATCCGGCATTGCCGTGAGCTGTGGTGTAAGTTACAGACACGGCTCAGATCCCCCAATGCTGTGGCTGTGGCAAAGGCTGGCAGCTACAGCTCCTGTTAGACCCCTAGCCTGGGAACCTCCATATGCCGCGCGGGTGCGGCCCTAGATAAGGCCAAAAAAAAAAAAGAAGTCTGAAGAAGCATGTGAATGGAATTACTTCCTACCCCATCCATGTCCTCTGACCACTATGCTTTGGGCTACAAGGGCCTAAAAAGAAAGTACCGGACTTGACAATGGTGTAGCTCATTCAGGCTCTGATATGACTCTCCCAAGTGCCTCGTGAGATGAGACCGGGCAGGCAACAGCCTCATTTCACAAATGAGACAGCTGAGGCTTAGAGAGGATAAGCTGACTTACCTAAGGTCACCCCAGCTGGTGAGTAGCTGACTACAGAGCCCCCTAGTTTCTCTAAGTGCCTAACTTCAGGGTCTTGGAAGTCAGGTATTAACCAAAGTCAAGGCCTCAAAACCCGATGATTTGCTCCAAGGCCGGAATGACATTATGTGACCGTTGGGATGAAAGCGAAGGAGGTCAAGGATCATCTTTCCCACGCTATGCTGGCCGTTGCTGTAACTATAGAAGTTCTTGGTGGAGCCATTTCACTGCTACGCCACAAACTGGCTCTTGGCATTTCTGGAAAGGATTATTCACCAAAGAAAACTTTAGCTGTTATCATTTATAATTGAGGGAGAAATTGAGACTCAGATCACCACCATGTGGCATGGTCACAGATTGTGTAGGGGCCTTTGGAAAAAGCATACCTGCTAAGCCTTGATAGCACAATAAACAGAAGGCTCAAACTGTGCTCTTCAATCTCTCCGTGGGATGTGACCTGTAATCTTCATTATAAAAAGAGAGAACATTGTTTTTTTTTCTGCCTTTCAATAGGTAATTCACTCTTAGCCAAAGAGATTGTGGATAAAAATGTCCTGTGCTTTTGAATTCCCAGTCAGCTGGACAATAGTCACACGGCGCTGTGAACACCAGCGTGAGAACAAGAAGTCCTTGGGTCTCCTTCCACTGCCCTCTCCCCTCCTCTCCTCTCTCCAACACCTCCCTGCTTCCTCCACCTGTCTTCCCCACTGCTTCCAGCCCCCAGGGCTGCTTTTGTATTGACTTCCTGGGCTTTCACAGTGTCCCACCGTCGCTCACAAACAATGGCTAGTGTCACCAATGAAACCTCAGCCATGTCGATATATGCAGCTCCAACTCGAAAAACGTCGCTATTAAAAAGATATATATTCTTCCCTAGGAGTTCCCTAGTGGCTCAGCGGGTTAAGGATCTGACGCTGTCACTGCTGTGGTGCGGGTTTGATCCCTGGCCTGGGAACTTCTGCATGCTGCGGGTGCGGCCAAAATGGTTAATTCATTAAATACAAATTTAAAATAAATTTAAAAATCCTCCCTTCTGCTCATTTTTCCCCCGGGGAATAAGACGCAAAATTCATGCACTTTTTCACAGAAATGTTACTAGGCTGTGCGTGTCAGCAGAGGAAGTCCACTGCCTCTCACGGTGACCCGAGAGAAAACCTCCCTCTTCATCAGCAAAAAACAAGCTGCCAAGAAAAATCCTCACCCAGAATTGCACAGTCACCTCCCCTGTTTCCTTAGTGGGCTCTTCAATGGGGAACACGCTGGGTTTGCTACCATCTTTCACAACAACGTGAACTTGACCCAGAGAAATCACCCAGGCTAAAGTGGTGTCTGACCTTCTAACAGCAATGCCAGCCTTGCTCAGAAGTTGGTTACTTGGTACCAACAAACAGCCCCTCCGCCCTCCTTCCTCTTTAAGAATCAGCAATGTCTGCTGTCATACACCGGCTATTCCCACCTCAACGAGGAACGCCAAATATCTCCACGCTTCAGTTCCTTCAGGTCAGTTCAATACTGACAGGAGGTACCCAACAAAGAAGAGGTCTTAAAAGAGAAAATTGTATTGCCCTCTCCAAGAAACCAAGGATTTTCAAACCGAAACTCAAGGTCTGTGATCGAGCTCATGGTGTGCAAGACAAAAACCCCATGAGACAAATGGCATCGCCCCCCTCCCCAGCCACAGAGGTAAGCCAACCAGGTAAGGGATGTGTTTGTCTAATACAACGCATCATTTTTTTTTGAGCTGAAAGCTTCTTGCTTTTTTATTTTTTTAATTAAAAACTTTTATTATAGTTGATTTACAATGTCGTGTCAATTTCTGCTGTACAGCAAAGTGACCCAGTTATATATATATATATATATATATATATATATATATATATATATATATGTTTTATATATATATATATATATATATATATGTTCTTTTTCTCACATTATCCTCCATCATGTTCCATCACAAGTGATTGGATGTAGTTCCCTGTGCAAATCGCTAATTAGGAGAGAAATGCAAATCAAAACTACAATGAGGTACCACTTCACACCCTTTAGAATGGCCATCATTAGTAAGTCTACGAATAACAAATGCTGGAGAGGGTGTGGAGAAAAGGGAACCCTGCTGCACTGTTGGTGGGAATGTAAATTGGTGCAACAGTAAATTGGTGCAGCCACTGTGCAAAACAGTACGGAGGTACAAGGCATCATTTCTAAAAATACCTTCCGTCTGCTCAGAAACACCTGGAACAACTGCTCAGGCATGTAGACCACCTAACTTCCAAATTGTTAGCTTCTGCATTTAAGCAACCGTTCCAGGTCATTCTCATGCCTACAGAAGTCTGAGAACCCTGCTCTAGACTAGGGAGAGGAAGGCACAGATCCAGGGACTCCACCTAGGTCTGACTAAGTCAATTTTAGACATGAATCGTGAATCATGGAGAATTTTGAAAGTAAAGCCAATTCTCTGTGCTTTCCGTAACTTTTTTTTTTAAATTTAAGGCATCACAGTTAAATCAACATTGTTTCAAACAAATTCAAACTGAGTAAATTTTAAAGATCTTATTGGCTTTATGGAACAGTTCATGAATCGGGCAGCATCCGATCTGAGCAAACAGAAAGGAGCTCCTTGATGCTGTGTACAGCTTCCTGCTATTCTCTCTATGGGAAGCATCAGAAGGGTCCATAAATAATTTAAACTTGAATATGGGTTAAGGCCAGGTTATTTGTTTTTCCAAAAGCTCTCCCAGGAGATCCTAATGCATCACTTTGGTTGAGAATAACATCTAAGGTAATTGCCTCCAAAAATTGAGCACAGACTCCTCTTCCTCATGTAACTACACATATTCAAGTTTACAGTACCTAGAAATACACAGCAGGAGGCCATAGTAAGAAGTTTGGCTGACTATGGGGAACATCATGGGACTCAGTCATTAAAGAGAAAGACAAGGCAGACAAAAGGCATTGGGTATCCAGGATCCAATGATAAGCTAAGATTGAGGGACCAGGATTCAAAGGGGATCATGGAAAGCCAGGAATGGAATTAGTTTCCCAGGATGAGGATGAGTCAAGCAAGTTTTCAGTGTAAGATCCAAAACAGGGACCTTTCTGGATCTTGAGCAAAAAGATATAGCAATTAAGCAAGAGGCCAGGTGTCAAATCCAGGCACACAGGAAAGGCACAGCTCACACACTGGGCTTCTTCAGTCTTCTCTAGAGGCAAGATTGGTTCTAGAAGGTGGGAAATGGAGTTACGAGTGGGGTGACAGGAGAAAGACTTTCGGGGACTCTAGAGATGAGAGTAGAAGGCATAAAAAGAGGAAACAGACAAATCACCAAGCTTTTAAAAGAAAGCATTGATAATTCAAATTACTTGAAAAAGGAAAAGGAGTTCCCACTGTGGTACAGTGGGTTAAGAATCCAGCTGGGGCAGCTCAGGTCACTGTGGAGGCGTGGGTTTGATCCCCAAACAGGCACAGTGGGTTAAAGGATCCAGCATTGCCACAGCTGCGGTGTAGACCATAGCTGCAGCTTTGATTCAACCTTGGCCCTGGAACTTACACATGCGGTTGGTGCAGCCATTACAAAAAAGAAAGATGGAAGGAAGGCAGGAAGGGCAGAGGCATGTGATGATAAAATACGGTGGTTTGTCTTGACCTCAGAGTGAATAAAAACCCTGATTAGCTGGGAATCACCTCTTGGTATATCTTTATTATCTTTTTGGGGGGTGGTGGAGGGTGCTTACCCATAGCATGTGAAGGCTCCCAGGCTAGGGGTCAAATCAGAGCTGTAGTTGCCGGCCTTCGCCACAGCCACAGCAAGGCGGGATCCGAGCCCTGTCTGCGACCTACACCACAGCTCACGGCAACGCCAGAATCTTAGCCCACTGAGCAAGGCCAGGGATCGAACCCGCAACCTCATGGTTCCTAGTTGGATTCATTTCTGCTGAGCCACAAGAGGAACTCCCTTTATTGTCTTAATTCTAAATATCACAAAGCACTTTCTGGTCTAATCTGGGCTTCCTATAGGAAATCAGTTTCTCACAAGTTTTATTTATTTTCTTAAGTAAATCCCTTGGTTCTGGGCTTTTTCTTCTCATTTGCCTTTTGAAACTATGTTTAATTGGTTGTTATAGTCAATCAGAATCCATTTCATTGATATCTTATTACATATACATTTATTCTTAGTTGAAAATCATATACCAGTATCTTAAAATTTTCATTCAGAATGCTGAATAGTGTTTACTTTTTAAAGTAGTCTAAATTTAAATAATTAGTTGGTAGAAAGGCTTTCCAAATTTTATGATTTTGAACAAAGTGTGGAGTAGCACCCTTTCAGGGATATTTCATGTTTATTTCACAAAGCACCTGGCCACACAAGAGCTATTTTCTGATTAACTGGCTGATTGTTAATGGCACTGTCTGAGCAATTCTGAGGATGTAGTGCTTACACTCTGAGTATGTCTTTAATGGGAATTCTTTCCTCGGAAAATAATCAGTTCAATACTTCTAATTCTGCGCTCAAAAGCATCATGAATAAAATTGCTATAATGGCTAATCCTGCATTAAATAGCAGTCAACTGTTGGCTTGGAGATATATGATGTTACCGGTACAGTAATAGATGCCTAACAAGAAATTGTCATTAGGAGTTCCTTTCGTGGCTCAGTGGTTAACGAACCCGAGTAAGAACCATGAGGTTGTGGGTTCGATCCCTGGCCTTGCTCAGTGGGTTAAGGATCTGGCGTTGCCGTGAGCTGTGGTGAAGATTGCAGACGCAGCTCGGACCCCGCGTTGCTGTGGCTGTGGCAAAGGCCGGCGGCTACAGCTCCTGTTAGACCCCTAGCCTGGGAACCTCCATATGCCGCGGGTGCGGCTCTACATAAAGGCAAAAAGACAAAAAAAAAAAGAAAAAAGAAATTGTCATTAGATGAAACTCTCCTTACTAACTCAGTACCTCATACACAGCTAATTATTAAAATCTTCATTTTTTACTAGGTAAAGTTAGATGGATCTTCCAATATATTAGACAATTCCAATGAGTCCACTCTGGGAAATACTTGTTAAAACCAAGTTTCCCCTCGAACCACTGAATACACCCATTTCTCCTTCTCTTTCTCCTTTTTTGGTCACCTCTTTATTTCACATCCTTCTTCCTATCTTTTTATCTCCTAACACTAATAATCTAGGATTCTTTTATTCTCCATTACGCAAAGTATATTTCAGTGTTGAACCCACAGCCA
Source organism: Catagonus wagneri (assembly GCA_004024745.2). Classification (NCBI taxonomy): domain Eukaryota; kingdom Metazoa; phylum Chordata; class Mammalia; order Artiodactyla; family Tayassuidae; genus Catagonus; species Catagonus wagneri. The sequence goes on from PVHT020000193.1 coordinate 4,287,940, forward strand.
GAATACTCACTCTTATTCATCAGTTTATTCAGTCAATCAGCAAATATTTATGGCATTCTACACACTAAGCCTTTTTTAAATATTGAGATATAGTTGATGTACAATATTATATGTTACAGGTGTACAGCATAGTGACTCACACTTTTTAAAGGTTATACCCTACTTATAAAATATTGGCTATATTCCTTATGTTGCACAGTATATCCTTATTTATTTTATACACAGTAGTTTGTACCTCAGTTTCCTACTCCATCCTGCCTCTCTCCCCTCCCTGCTCCCCAGTGGTAACCACTAGTTTGTTCTCTACATCTGTGGGTCTGTTTCTGTTTTGTTATACTCACTATTAGTTTTGTTTTAGATTCCACATATAAGTGATATCATGCAAAATTTATCTTTATCTCTCTGACTTATTTCACTTAACAGAATACCCTCCATGTTGTTACAAATGGCAAATTTTCATTCTTTTTTATAGCCAAGTAGCATTCCATTGCATATATATATATTATATATGCCACCCCTTTATGCATTCATCTGTTGATGGACATTTAGGTTGCTTCCACAACTTGACAATTGTGCATAATGCTGCTGTGATCATCGGGGTGCATGTATCTTTCTGAATTAGTGTTTTTTCATGTTTTTCTGGATAGGTACCCAGTAGTGAAATTGCTGGGTCAGACGATAGTTCTATTTTTAGTTTTTTGAGAGACCTCCATACTGTTTTCCACAGTGGCTGCACAAGTTTACATTCCTACCAACAGTGCACAAGGGTTCCCTTTTCTCCACTCACCAACATTTCTTATTTGTGTTGTTTTTTTTTTTAATTTTATTTTTGCATTATAGCTGGTTTACAGATTTCTGAGTGTTGTTTTTTGATGACAGCCATTCTGACAGGTGTGAGGTGAAATCTCATTGTGGTTTTAATTTGCATTTCTGCGACGATTAAAAATGTTGAGCATCTTTTCATGTGCCTGTTGGCCATCTGTAGATCTTCTTTGGAAAAATGTCCATTCAGGTCTTCTGCCCATTTTTTAATCAGGTGGTTTGTTTTTGTTTTTATATCAAGCTGTATGAGTTGTGTATATATTTTAGATATCAACTCCTTATTGGTCATATCATTAGCAAATATTTTCTCCCATTCAGTAGGCCATCTTTTCATTTTGTTGATGGTTTCCTTTTCTGTGCAAAAGCTTTTAAGTTTAATTAAGTCCCATTTGTTTGTTTTTGCTTTTATTTCCTTTGCTTTAGGGGATGGATCCAAAAATTATTGCTACAATTTATGTCAGAGTGTTCCATATTTTCTTCTAGAAGTTTTATGGTTTCTAGTCTTACATTTAGGTCTTTAATCCATTTTGAGTTTATTTTTGTATATGGTATGAAAAAATGTTCTAATTTCACTCATGTACATGTAGCTTTTCAGTTTCCCCAGCACCACTTTATTGAAGGGATTTTTTTTTTCCATTGTATATTCTTGCCTCCTATGTCAGAGATTAGTTGACCATAAGTGTACGGGTTTATTTCTGGGTTCTCTATTCTGTTCCATTGATCTACATGTCTATTTTTATGTCAGTATCATACTGTTTTGATTACTGTAGATTTGTAGTATAGTCTAAAATCAGGGCACCTGATTCCTTCAACTCTCTTCTGTTTCAAGATTGTGGCTATTCAAGATCTTTTGTGTTTCCATACAAATGTGAAAATTATTTGTTCTAGTTCTGTGAAAAACGGCCTTGTATTTTGATAGGGATTGCACTGAATTTGTAGATCGCCTTGGGTGATACGGTCACTTCAACACTATTAATTTTTTCAATCCGTAAACACAGTATATATTTCCATTTTTTTAACATTGTCTTCAATTTACTTTATCTGTACCTTATAGTTTTTTTTCAGAGTGGAAATAAATGAAATAGAAACAAATAAATAGAAAAGGTCAATAAAACTAAGAACTGGTTCTTTGAAAAGATAAACACAATTGGCAAATCTTTAGCTGGATTCACTAAGGAAAAAGAGAGAGGGCTTAGATAAATAAAATCAGAAACAAAAGAGAAGAAATTACAATGACTACAGAGTGATGAAGATTATAAGAGAATACTATGAACAACTATATGTTTAAAAATGGGCAAACTGGAAGAAATGGATAAATTCTTAGATTCATACAACCTTCCAGAACTGAATTATGAAGAAATAGAAAATCTGCATAGATGGATTACTAAGGAGATTGAAACATCAACCAAAAACCTCTCGAGAAACAAAAGTTCAGGACCAGACATCCTCATGGGTTTTTGTTTTTCTTACCTGAGTCGTTGGCTATATTTGAGAATCAGCTCTTTCCACCTTCCACATCTGCTAGAGGTGTCTACCAGTGTCTCTCTTCTTGCTTTTTGTGCTTCTGGGGTCGTTGGTGTCTTGCTACTTCCAGTATCATCATCAGCTGATGCTGATGTTGCCACCTGAGGCACCAAGATAATGGGTGCCTGCACCACATTCAGGGTTGCCTAGGTCACGGATGTGGTCACTGCCATGGGGGGAGGAAGAGGATGGGAGAGAGTGAGGGTCACAGGTGCTTCTGCAACCTCTAGGTTTGTTCAGTTCATGATTGCCACTCCTGTGGTCAAGGGGGATGGAGTCATAGGTGTCTCCATGCCTGTAGGGATGGAGTCACAGGATCTGCTGCTGCTGCTACCCTGTGGCTGTATGTTCAGCTGCAGTTGGGAGGCCAGAGTCATGTGCACTGCCTCCCATGCTGGTACCAAATGCTCAGCAGTCACAGCAAAGGGCCAGGATCACAGGTACCACTTCTGCTGTTCCCCCAGTTCTGCCTCCTTCATGTGTTCCAGGCCATTCACTTTTAGATGGACAGATGTGTGGAGCTCTCCAGTGTCCTGGTGTGTTGAGCAGAGAAACCCTTGTTGAGTTATGGATGTTTTACTGATTGTAGATTGAAGGGGAGAGCCAAGAGGAGTATCTCATGCCACCATGATCCTCACAAAATATTTTAATACGAGTCTTCTTCTCTGAGTAGACATACAAATATCACAATTTTTCCTAACCCTGAAAGAGCAGTTATTCAAGGAACCCAACCTGGCTACCATGTGTCTAGGAGGAGATTGGCAATAAGCCATCTCTCTAGCCTCCTCATTTCTCATAGTGATGACATTTCAAGAAGTGTATCTCATCTACTTGACTGATTTTCTGCCTTTCCAGAATTTTGCTTTCATCACAGGGAGGTAATGTAAAACTTGGGCACCGCAGAATTCCCTGAGGAGTTCTCCCTGGTATAGAAGGAACTTCAGGATTTTTAAAGACATTCAAAGAATAAGCAAATTTAGAGGTACGGTGCATTCCTTCCAGCGACTTCCAATTTGGAAGTTCAAGGAAGCTGGTGGAAATGCTACAGGTGCTTTATTTTCCCCCATAGTTGCTAATTTTCTGGTACCAAAACCCAAGCCATTGAAAACACAATGTGCATACTCGGCAAAGATTTGGTCTCATTTGTGTGTTGGTGATTTGATTTAAAGTTATTTCATAAGCAATACTCACAATTGGCCTCAAGTAACTGTAGATACTGTAGTGAGACTTTTCCCCATAGCCCATCATACACTGGCAGCTCAAGATCCTTGTATACAGAGCCTAGCATTAATCCCATCGCCGAGATGACGTGATTGCAAGGAATACATCCTTTTCAAGCTAGCTTAAAGGAAAAGGATGAAAATGTTGTAGGGATTCAAGATCATCTCCAAGTCTTTGGCCAGAAAGCACACAGCCACGCTCTAAACAGAACTGGAGCTAGGAGTTGAAAACACTACAGCAGCTGAAAGAGCTGCTTTCTTTGCATCTGGCTAAATCTTTCTCCATGTCTGGACATATTGTCTCTGCTACACTTATGCAGAAGCCAGTTTTCTTTGCCCCAGCCATGACTTTGCACTGTTTCCCCCCTTGAGCACACAACAAAGACTGAATTCAACCCCCATGTTCTAAATACAAATCCTCAGGAAAAGAAACCGGGTTTTTCCAGGTTTAATCACGTACCAATCTTTGGCACAATCACTGGTAACCAGGGAACAGACTCCCATGGCCAATTACCCATTCAGCAAGAGCTGGGAGAGATTCAGAGAAGAGGCGTGGGCCATCAGGAAAATTGATTGGCGTGTCATGACTGTGCCTTGTTCTTGCTTCCTAGCCTCCAAGGAATAAGTAGCTTAAATGCACTCTGAAGGAAACATGATAAATGTAGGTGAAAGCCTAAACTTCAGAGATAATAACTATATAGAAGGATGAAACTTGTCAAGAAAGGATGCTTGCGAAGAGGAAAGATGTTACCTACAGATTATCTGGGTCTGAGGGTGATGTGAAAAAAGGAGAATAAAAGTACTATCCACCAGTTTCAGCCGCAAAAACACGACCACTGCCCCTGCCTGCCTTGCTGAGATAAAGGGAAATGATGATTCACCAGCTGGTAGTATTTGGGGCTTCTGGTCAACCCAACTATCAAAGTTTCCTCTTCATCATTGCCTTACCACTACTTGTTCCCTAGGGTCTCTGTGTAGTTCTAGCCTCTGGTTTCCATTTGAAGCACAGAGTTCCTCAAAGGGTGGCTGCTGGAGCTATCATCCTAATATATGATCCCAAGAATTGCCACTCAGGAGTATACTTGTTGCGTATCCGCTATCCCTTAGAAGAAATCAACCCCTCTTCCTTTACCATAAAACTCTATGTAGCCACTCCTACCTTCCAAATAATGATCTTAAAGATTTTTTTTTTTTTTTTTTTTTTTTTACTTCTGGGAAGATGGAGCATAGAGCTGCAGAACACCAGTGGTTTCTATACCTACTCATGGGAGTTTTCAGCCTGAATTGGCTCTAGGGCTAACAGTGGGCTGGGCCTGGGTCAAAATTGCGGAAAGAAAGACAATGTTCATTAGAAGATGAAAAAAGCCTTTATTCCTCTAGGTCATCCTCCAGTTCATTCAGTCTTCACTCAAGGAAGAAGTTCTACCAGACTCTTTACTGCCACCCCTCCATATCTACAAAGCCTGCACTGGCTCTTCCTACGAAGGTGTAAACGTTCAAGCATTGCATTAGCTAAGTGGTCCTCAGCGTGGTCTCAGCCCAACGGCATCAGAATCACTGGGTACTAGTTTGAAACGCAAACTCTAGAGCCCAAACTTAGACTGAATCAGAAATCTGTGTTTTATTAAGCCCTCTAGGTGATTTCGATGGACACTAAAGTGTGAGAAGCACTGCTTTAGAATGGATTAATGGGGGGGGTGGCGTGAGAAAAAGAGTATACGTCTGTGTGACTGGGTCACTTTGCTGTACGGGAGAAATTGACAGAACACTGTAAACCAACGATAATGGAAAAAACAAAAATCATTAAAAAGAAAGAATGGATTAATGGTCATCCTAAACTATAGGCGAAGTTAGATTTTAGCATGCCCCCATCTCAGGGACCACTTATTGTAGGTTTATTTGTACTTTTCAGCTAACAGGACTGCCTAAATAATTTCCAGGCTCACTGAAAACTGAAAATGTTGTACTCTTGTTCAAAAAGCAGGAAAAGACTGTTGGTAAGTTACCTGCAGGCTTTTCTTTCTTCTTTGTCTCTCTTGACTGGTCATGATTTTTTTTTTTCCTTTTGGCCACACCCACAGCACGTGGAAGGGCCAGGGCCAGGGATTGAACCTGCATCACAGCAGTGACAACACTGGATCCTTAACGTGCCTAGCCACCAGAGAACTCCCGATATTTTTTGTTTGTAATGTAATATCATGCTAATTAAAGAGAAGGGAAAATTGTAAATTACTAGCATACATTGTTTTACATTGTGTAATATCACTTTTAAATGTAAATATTAGAGCTTTAATCCATATGCAGAATTAGCAAAATTTCACAATTTGGGCTTTGTGGCTGGTCCTTGGAAGGTGCCTCAAGCTGGCCAAAAGAGATACACATAAGCCAGATTCAAGAAGGTTGGATGAAGTGGAAACAAATCTGACTAGTATCTACAAAGATGCAGGTTTGATCCCTGCCCTCGCTCAGTGGGTTAAGGATCCGACATTGCCGTGAGCTGTGGTGTAGGTTGCAGACGTGGCTCAGATCCTGCATGGCTGTGGCTGTGGCATAGGCTGGCAGCTGTAGCTCCGATTGGACCCCTAGCCTGGGAAACTCCATATGCCACAGGTGCGGCCCTAGAAATACAAAACAAAAAACAAAAACAGCCACTAGCAGTTCATTTTGGCTAGAACCTATAGTGGTGGTAGGGGACTGGATAGAGTTGAGATTGGTAGATTCTGAAGGTTCAGATTCTGAAGTTTCCTTTTTTTATATAAAATATTTTTTCAATTAAAGTATAGTCAGTGTACAATGTTGTGCCAATTTCTGCTGTGCAGCATAGTGACCCAGTCATACATATATATATATACATTCTTTTTTCTCATATTATCTTCCATTATGAGAAGGAGATTGGATATAGTTCCCTGCACTGTACAGCAGGACCTCATTGCTTATCCATTCCTTTTCTTGTATGATCTTCCATCTACTTGAAGAGAACTACTCCATACCTACGGGAGTATGGAGGCTGGATAGGTGTGCCATTGAGTGGGTCAGTCTCCTTCTTATTCATTTCAGGAGTAGCTGGCAGGAACAGCTTCCTGGGCAGGTGACCAGTGCAGTATCACAGGGCCCATTATTGGAAGGGCCCCATGTTTGGGGTTTAATGCTCTGTGTCTGCAGTCTTCAAATTCCTTTTTTTTTGGGGGGGGGCCCACATCTGCAGCATATGGAGTTTCCCAGGCTAGGGGTTTCAGAGCTACAGCTGCCAGCCACAGCCACAGCCACAGCCACGTGGGATCCGAGCCACATCTGCAACCTACACTGCAGTTGCAGCAACTCCGGATCCTTAACCCATTGAGCGAGACCAGGGATCAAACTCGCATCCTCACGGGTTTCTTAACCGGCTGAGCCACAAAGGAAACTCCTGTCTTCAAATTCTCAATGATTTTAGTTCTGAATTGGTCTTCTGCAAATTACATCTGAAGGGACAATGGGCTGTGTGCCACGAGCTTGGGGCCTCGGCTCAGGAAAGTGCCACTTCCTCCACCTCCTCTCAGCTGCCTGCTCTCCTGCCCTTAACACCTCAAGCCCCACTGGGCCTCCCCTGTCCACACCTCAGCCCTGACAGCTGATGCCCTCAGTCCCTGGCAAGAGCCTGGGTATGAGTATGGTGAGGGCAGGGTTCTGGCCTTGCCCCCATAGCATCCCTGGGCGGGGAGGGTGGCGGCTCTCCATGTCCCGGGCTGGTGGCACCATGGCGTTATCTAGTGGCAGATGCATCTCAGTGGGGACACACCTCTTGCCTGTTTCAATCCACCGAGTGCATCCTGACATGGAGTTTCCAAGATCCTTAGGGGTCACCTGTCTGCCATAGGTTTCAGGGAGCAGACCCTGGGAAGGGGAAATGTTGGCTGGACTTCCCCAGCCTGCTTGCCTCCTGACCGTGGCATTGGTCCAGCAGCTGGTGGGAGAGGCAGCCTGTTGCAGGTCAAACTAAGTGTGCTGCGCTAAGGGCAGAGAGGCTTAAGGACCTGGGTGGGTCTGCAGTTGTCTCATCAGTATCACAGGAGAGCTCCTTCAGCCAGTTCTGTGCCTGGGAATCCCCTTTCCTACTTCCAACCTTTTTTCTCTTCTTTTCTTTTTTGGCTTTTTAGAGCTGAACCCATGGCATATGGAAGTTCCCAGGCAAGGGGTCCAATCAGAGCTACAGCCGCCAGCCTACACCACATCCACAGCCATGGCCACGCCAGATCTGAGCCGCATCTACAATCTACACCACAGCTCACGGCTCCTTAACCCACTGAGCGGGGCCAGGGATTGAACCTGCATCCTTGTGGATGCTAGTCAGATTCATTTCCACTGAGCCACGACGGGAACTCCCAGTGGCTGCTTTAGAGCCCGGGGCTCTTTCTCGAACGCCCTTTGCTTCTGTTTCTGCCTGGAGTGATCTCCATTTTTCACCACCACCTACTGCATCCCCACCTCCCCGCCCCTACCACTTCCTTCCCTCACTAACTCTTTCAGGTGAATAGATGTGTCAGGTATCCTCTGCAGTCCCGTACCCAACTGCATTCATCTCACTTACAGGAATTAGTGGTGCCTGTTTACCTGCCTGCCCCACAATACATATAACCTCTAAGAAGGCTGAGACGGGAAGTTCCCATTGTGGCTCAGCGGTTAACGAATCCGACTAGGAACCATGAGGTTGCGGGTTCGGTCCCTGGCCTCGCTCAGTGGGTTAAGGATCCGTTGCCCTGAGCTGTGGTGTAGGTTGAAGATGCGACTTGGATCCCACGTTGCTGTGGCTGTGGCGTAGGCCTGCAGCTGTAGCTCCGATTCGACCCCTAGCCTGGGAACCTCCATATGCCGCAGGTGTGGCCCTCTAAAGACAAAAAAGAAGGAGGAGGAGGAGAAGAGGAAGAAGGCAGTGATGGCACTGTGTTCAGTACTCTATGTTCAGTGCTTGACAGAGTGAGTGCTGGGAAAGTTAGGAAAGAGTGACTGTTCCAAGCTATGCACACTCACAGTATGCTGTCACGTGCTGTCATTGAGAAAACCGCCTGTCCGAATATCCAGTGACTAAATCTTTTATTCTCTGAGTCATGCACAACACCACTTCCTTTTTTGAGATTGTTTTTATATCTGTCGGATAACTTTGAAGGGCTTGAAGTTTAAGGGATTGCCTTCAGAGGAGATGAGTGCTTTCCGAGCACCACTGTGGTTGAAGTTCAGTCGAATTTATATGTTAAAGTTTTAAAAGAAAATTCCTCCTTACCATATTTCATTGGCTGCAAAGATATCTATAACCTCAAGTGGTGGCCACCCCAGAATTATGATCCTTAAATACTTCGGGATCATTGGTGCAGGATTTTACAGGCAAGGCTGGGCACAGTTTGGGGTTCTCTGGGCAGGTCCGCGTGCTTAAAGGCTTTTGGCTTAGAAACCCTTTAAATATAAAAATAAATAAGCTCAGTGGGTTAAGGATCTGGTTGCTGCAAGCTGCAGTGCAGGTCACAGATGCGGCTCAGATCCCACGTTGCTGTGGCTGTGGCGTAGGCCGGCGGCTGCAGCTCGGATTCGGACCCCTGGGAACTTCCATGTACCGCAGGTGCGACTCTAAGAAAAAAAGAAAAAGAAAAAAGAAAATTTAAAATAAAAATAAACAAAATGAACATCAGTCAGATCTGTTCCCACTGAGTCCTCAGACATAAAGCCTGTCATTTTCTGAGACTCCTAAAGAAACGACTTGGGGTTCACTTCAATCGTGTCATCGGGTCCTAAGAGAGATTAAAAATTAGGCGACCATGTGCCACATGGAAGGGGATTCAGATGCTTTTGCTGCCCATTCCCTTCAGGGAGGAGAGCGGGCCCCGCTTTGTGTTCCAAGGTCAGAATCCAGAGCCCCAGCAAGAGCTGGAGCCCGTGGCAGGCAGCCCTCTGAGCTTTCTGTCACCCAGCACGCACACTGTCTTGGCTTTGAGGCTAACCATGCAAAGCTAGAGTTAGATTTTTCAAACTGTGCCTTGTATAAATTCGCTTGGCGTCTGAAGGCTATTTTGCAAGTATATTTAGATTTCTGGTGCTCTGGTAAAAGTACAGTTTTAAAAATATTTAGCTCTTTTGGTGAGTATAGCTTCTCAGATAACTCACTTCTTTGTCTTTTCAAGTAACCACGTCATTTCTAACCAGCATCAATGTGTTTGTTCTAAAGTATACACTGTCAGAGTTTATGTCATGGCTCAACGTTAACGAGCCCGATGAGCATCCATGAGGACGTGGGTTCGATCCCTGGCCTCGCTCAGTGGGTTAAGGATCTGGTGTTGCCGTGAGCTGTGGTGTAGGTCGCAGATGTGGCTCGGATCCTGCGCTGCTGTGGCTGTGGTGTAGGCCGGCAGCGACAGCTCCGATTAAACCCCTAGACTGGGAACCTCCATATGCCGCCGGTGCGGCCCTAAAAAGACAAAAAAAAAAAGTATACACTGTCTATAAGGGAAAGTCTACTTTGATCTTGTAGTTTCCCTAGAGGAGAAAATATATTTGTTTGACTTGACCTGGAGGAACATAAACACAAGGCCAGAGAAACGTTTTTGTAACTTCTAGAGTTGATTACTTCATTTCTCTAACGTTTATTTAATATTCATATTTTGCTATCACTTCCTACCTATAACTGAGTTACAGACTGTATGCACGTTTCTTCTATAACGTGAGAACAAAGGCATGGAAAATCTCTTCTGCCAATCTTCAGGGTCTCATAAAGGGTTTCTCTGTAAATAGCTGTAAGAGATGAGCTCAGGGTCTTCCTACTCTGACACTTATCTATTTGAAATCGTAGACTCTTGCTCAAATGTTAACATTAACGGTGAGATATTGAGATAATGACTTTGATCTCTAATATTTCTATAGTGCTCAATGTATGTGAGGTACCGCTCTAAGTGCTTTACAGATATATTAACTCATTTAATAGTACTACATAGGAGTTCCCGTGTGGCTCAGTGGGTTAAGGATCTGGCAGTGGCTCTGGTGGCTGTTGTTTGATCCCTGGCCCAGGAACTTCCCCATGCCATGGGTGTGGCCAAAAACAGTACCACACAGAAACCCTGTGAGGTAAGTACTATTATTATCCCCTTTTTATAGATAATGCAACTGAGGCTTAGGAGAGGCCCAAGGACTCATAACTAGTGAGCCAGAGACTGCAGATGCAAATCCAGGCAGCCTGACTCCAGGAGCTGTGTGTACTCTTAACTGCTTTATATAGAGAGATACATTCTTCAATAGAGTAGATTTTGTTCTCCACCAGAGGACCTTTGGCAAGGTCCAGAGACATTTTTGGTCATCACGACTGAGAAGGGGGACACAAGGCTACTGGCATCTAGTAGGTGGAGATCAAGGATTCTGCTGCTAAACAGCCCACAAAACACAGGCAAGTCTGCCATAACAAGGAATTATCTGGAACAAAATTCAATAGTGCCAAGGCTGAGAAACCCTGATGTGGATAGCTAGATGATAGATAGATGGGTGGTTACAGATCAATGATAGATTGATGACAGATAGATAGACGGACAGATGGATAAATGATACTATTGGGGGCTATTGAAATTGACATACAAGGAGTTCTCGTCGTGGCTCAGTGGTTAATGAACCCGATTAGTATCCATGAGGACGTGGTTTCGATCCCTGGCCTTGCTCAGTGGGTTAAGGATCTGGCATTGCCGTGAGCTGTGGTGTAGGTCACAAGACATGGCTCTGATCTGTCATTGCTGTGGCTGTGGCGTAGGCCTGCAACTGTAGCTCCAATAGGACCGCTAGCCTGGGAACCTCCATATGCCGCAGGTGTGTCCCTAAAAAGACAAAAAGACAAAAAGTCAAAAAAAAAAAAAAAAAAGAGTCAGGAAAGGGTGATGGTAATTAGAAAGCCACAGAGACCCAAGGTTTTGATAGACATTTAAGGCGGGGCCACCCTGACTTCGGCCTGTCAAGGACTGAAGAACAGCAGATCATCCACCTGACTACTTCCAGACCTGGCCAGTGAACAACCTGCTTATGAACAAGGCTGGAGACGCTCTGACCAACAATTGCAAAGAAGGAGATAGAGCGCCCCCTAGCTCCCCATGCAAAATTTCCTACAGCCTCCCAGAACTCCAGGCTAGGTTATCAGAAGTAGAAGCTGGCTTGGCCAAGTTAAAGGACAGCCTTTCTTTCTGTCCATATCTTTCTCCTGGGCTTGCCTTCCACTGGCTTATTTAGAAGGAAACCGCTCAAATACCTCCTCCACGAGGATCTAGTGCTGCAGGCGTGACAAGTTTGCTTCTTCTACTGGAGAAGGAAAAATTTCTAATCTCTGATAGAGCACACTCTAGTAAAAATAATAGTTGGTTTTTTTTTTTTTTCAAATTGAAGTACATTTACAATTTCAGAAAGAAGGTCATCTCTTTCCTGAGCTTTACATCCTCGCTGACACATCACTGCCACCATGCCCTCGGGGGGAAAAAAATCATTCCTGTTTGATAGGCCCTTTGACTCACTAAAGGAGTTTCCTAGATTCACGTCACAATGTTAAATAAATTTCTACTCGTCAGGGGGGCAAATAAAAATTACTGGAATTGTAGTTCCCATTGTGGAGCAGCAGAAATCAATCCGACTAGTATCCATGAGGATGCAGGTTCGATCCCTGGCTTCACTCAGGAGGTGGGGGCTCTGGTATTGCCGTGAGCTGTGGTGTAGGTTGCAGACACGGTTTGGATCCCACGTTGCCATGATTGTGGCAGCCACAGCTCTGATTCGACCCCTAGCCTGGGAACCTCCATATGCCATGGATACAGCCCTAAAAAGAAATACACACACACACACACACACACACACACACACACACACACACACACATATAGGAATTTTAATGTACTTCTCTCTCTTTTATTTCTGCTATTCCTTCAGACCCAGGAGGTCCTTGCTGCCTGCAGGTGTCAGATACTGTGACCCCATAAGGGTTTTTTTTTGGGGGGGGTCTTTTTGCCTTTTTCTAGGGCCACACTCACGGCATATGGAGGTTCCCAGGCTAGGGGTCTAACAGGAGCTGTAGCCGCCGACCTTCGCCACAGCCACGGCAACGTGGGATCCGAGCCGCGTCTGCAACCTACACCACAGCTCACGGCAACGCCGGATCCTTAACCCACTGAGCGAGGCCAGGGATCGAACCCGCAACCTCATGGTTCTTAGTCGGAATCGTTAACCACTGAGCCACGACGGGAACTCCGTAAGGTTTAAGGTTGCTTCGTCACCATCATTGTATCACACGGCTGACCCTTTCAGGACAGCTCTCTCTCATCAAGAATATTCCCACCTCTGACACTAGGGATGCTGTTTCCACAGTATTTTCGAGAGCCCATCCCCAGCCCAATTCCAATCATGCCACATTTTACAACCAGCACATGGCGGTTTGGAGTTCAAAAACTGCCTCTCTATTGGGTCTACCTTTTTTTCTTTTTTGTCTTTTTGCCTTTTATGTAGAGCTGCACCCACGGCATATGGAGGTTCCCAGGCTAGGGGTCTAACAGGAGCTGTAGCTGCCAGCCTACACCACAGCCACGGCAACATGGGATCCAAGCCGCATCTGTGACCTGCACCACAGCTCACGGCAACGCCGGATCCTTAACCCACTGAGCAAGGCCAGGGATCGAACCTGAAACCTCATGGTTCCTAGTCGGATTCGTTAACCACTGAGCCATGACGGGAACTCCTCTACTGGGTCTACTTTTGCATCAGGCACCTTCTCCATCACTAACTAGGTCGTAAGACCAGATGTAGAGATTTTCATTTAGAGAACTGGTTTCTGTTCCCACACTAGGCTTTACCCCGGGGCGGGCTGGGGGTCAACACGAAGGGTTTCACTGTCAAGGAAACATTTAGTTACTTAAAGTTCTCAGAGAGAAGGACGCTGAGGCACAAGTTCACATTTTCTAAGATATGATTACATTGATAAGGTTTCACATGCCCATGTTTATCCAAGCAATTTAGCTGACATGCACTGGAACATTTTTTTCCAGCAACATTTAAGTAATTAAGTAGTATTCTAGAAACAGCTCCCTGGCTAGTCTTTCAAAAAAGAACTGATTGCTAATTCTCTGACTTCTAACCACTGAGCCATTTGTTCAACGTTGTCAGCTGAATGAATGTGGAAAATGTTCCATTTGGAGAGGTCAAGGTTAAAATGGAATTCAGTCTCAGATGTACTTGGCTCTAGTGTAGAATTATCTGCTCCCATTTTTCTTAACTCCTGCCAGAGGAAGCCGAAAAAAAAAAAAAAAAGGCTCTGTTTCATCCTAGCTATATTCAGAGGATTGGTAAGAATTTATCCAGTGTTGCTGACGCTAAGCAGAGAATCAGCCAAAACAACGCCAAGCACACAGTAGGTGCTTAATATGTATATGCCACTGAAACAACTTAGTGACACCAAATTTGGTGGCAGACATGACATCAGGTCTCCCAGCCCCAGAGTGCGGTCTGCTGCTTAGGCACTCTGTTCTCACACATTGGTTTATTTTTACACGCACACATTTTTAAAAAATGTTTTCATCTATAATTTTAGTATCCAGCCAACTGCGCATAATGTTTAATGACATCCCATTAACTAAGAAACACTTTTAGAAGAATCATAAAGAAGTAGCAATGGCTGCTTTTCTCCCCAGCACCTGATGCAAGGTTTCTTGACAAGGGTAATTAGATGACAGCACTTGCTCACTTCCAGGGCCCCCAGACTGAGTTTTAGCAGGCAGGTATCTTCTGCTCTACAGTCTGGTCCTCAAAACAATAGCTGGAATGGCTTTTAAGTGCACTGGAACAGAGGTATCAGCATGGGTGACATGAACAGACATCCTGCTCAGCCTAAAACTATCTCTACCTCTGATTGGCTGTTCATGGTCAGAAAATAATCCCTATCAGAAGCTTTTTCTTTATATCGAGCACTACCTTCTCCTCTGGAAGCAGTGTAGATTTGCCTTGAGATGGAAGAACACCCAACCACGAGGTGCCAGCTCTAATCAGTAATCTCTACTAGCTGCATGAAGCCAGGAGAGCAATGGAAATCGCTTAGAATAGGGAAAGGCCTCTGAAGAAAGGATTAGGGGAGTGAGAAGTTGAAGGCCTCAGCACTGTTTATAACCTGTTAGCCATGACATGTTTGAAGGTTAAGATTGAAAATACAAGTTTTGTAGTGGATAGTCTTGGGCTTCATTCCCAGCCCCACCACTTACTAGCTGTGTGAACATATGCAAGTCATTTAACATTTTCAACCCTGTTTCTTCATCTAGAAAATGGAGATATATAATAATACCACCAGTGTTAGTTTCCTGAGGCTGCCGTAAGAAATGATCGCAAACTTGGTGGCTTAAAATGACACAAATGTACTCTCTCACAGTTCTGGAAGCCAGAAGTTCAAAATCAAAATGTCAGCAGGGTTGGTTCTTTCTGGAAGTTCTAGAGGAGAATCCATTCCATTTTCTCTCCCAGCTTCAGGTAGCTGCCAGCAAACCTTGACATTGCTTGGTTTGGAACTGCAAAGCTCCAACCTCTGCTTCCATCTGCACGTGACCATCTTCTCTGTGTCTGCCACAAATACTGCCACAAAATACACCCAGCCCAGGAATCTTATTTTTCCCTGCAGGCCTAAGGCTCTCTGTGGCCCCACTAACAGACACTCAGAGGAACCCTCGCAACAAGCACCCAGCAGCCTGCAGAAAATGCACCAGGAAACCTCATTCCATCCTGAAGCAGAGAGACTCCCTTCTCCCACCTATAATATTTAGCCAAGCCTGAGCAAACTTCTTCAGCTCCATCAAACAACGCTAGCAAGGATCAAGGAGAATCCCAGTGGCATGGGATAAACCGGGTGGACAAAGACCACAAAGACTCTGGGTATTATATTATCATTGGAACCACGATCCCCAAATCAGACCTGCATGCTAAATCTAAACAGGGTGACTGCCTGCTAAAATTAAAAATTGATGGAACCATCAACCAATGGGACCTAATCAAGCTGACAAGCTTTTGCACAGCAAAGGAAACCAAAAAGAAAACCAAAAGACAACTTACAGAATGGGAGAAAATTTTTTCAAATGACACAACTGACAAGGGCTTAATCTCTAAAATATACAAACAACTGATACAGCTCAACTGCAAAAAAACCAACAACCCCATTGAAAAATGGGCAA